>PVJX010000023.1:181843-570443 GCA_004027295.1 Dolichotis patagonum | reverse complement strand
CTCGTAAGCGGGACCAAAACTGAAATATTAATTCAAATTAAACAAGAGATAAGTAGATTAATAAAAGAAAGGCTGGGCACCTCTCAAGAAGACACAGACAGAAGAATGGAGGAACACAAAAGGAGAGAAAAATTTAATGAAGATTACAGAAAAAACCTAGAATTCATGAAGCAGATTCAAAGAGATTATCAGGAAACTACAGACTCCATAGAAAGCTGGCAAAACTGCTTGAAAGAAACCAAAGATAGACTATCAAAAATTGAACACAGGCTTGCAATGTGTGACCATGAAAGGGAAGATCTCTTATAAATAACAAGGGAGCAGGCAGTAAAGACACAAACACTGGAAGACGACAAGAGGATCTATAACTTAAGAATAAAGCATGTGAATGAAGAAGTAGGAATCAAAACAGAGGAATTACAAAGGCTATTCACAGAAATTATTAAGGAAATTTCCCAAGCATAGAAAAAAGAAATGATATGCAGATGTATGAAGCATACAGAACTCCAGCCACCTACAACCAAAACAGAGCTACACCCAGACACATAATAATCAAGATCCCAGAAATTCAATATAAGAACAGAATATTAAAAGCCATCAGAGAAAAGAAACAGATCACCTATAAAGGAAAATCCATCAAAATCACGGCAGACTTCTCAACACAGACCATCAGGTCAAGAAGAGCTTGGAGTGAAGTAATTCAAGCGCTGAAGGAGAACAATCTCCAGCCCAGATTGATGTATCCCGCAAAACTCTCTCTAGAAATTAATGGAGAAACAAGATGCTTCCATGACAAAGAGGAACTAGGAGAATTTGTGAACACCAGTCCAACCCTACAAAAAATACTGAAGGACATTCTAGGGAGAGAGAACAAGAATACGAGCATTTCAGGAACAGTGGCAGAGAGGCCTCAGTGAACAGAGCAGATAGTGGAGTGGAACAGAAAAATAGACAACCAATGGCAGAAAAACAGAATAGCAGAAATAAGGCAGAAAAGATTGGCTGTAAGCTCTAGTAGAGGGCCTTGAAATATTAACAGAGAGAAACACAGGCAGAGTAGATCAGGAGACATGGTCCATTGAGATGCTCTATATAGGGAGGCAGTGGAACCCAAAACAAACAGTGCACCCCATGGGAGTGAAAGGGGAGGAATTGTCTAAAAAAGGGAGGCAGAGGATATTGTTAATTGGGTAACAAGATTTAAAATTTACAATATTCTCATCACTCTGCTTGGATGGATTAAGTGCTGTTCCAGTTTGTCTACTTACACTAGACTTGAGGACATGGTTAGCTATCCCAACAATAAGAGGACATATTATGGTAATCATCCCTAATCTTCCTATCAACTTGATCTGAAGCCCTTTATAACTTATACTGTCTTATTATGACTGATCTTATTTGAATCTGGTTTGTTAGATTGCTACTCTGTATTGACTGATTTTATTTAAATCTGTTATGATTGATAGCATCAAGTCTAAGAGTATAGGCAACTACACTGAAGATGACAAGATTCACTAAGATACCCACTCTGGTTTGATTATTACTTGCTTATGAAGTCTTATAATGTCTCCAGTGCTTTGTTTTTATTAATGTTGTTATATACTGCTGAGACATCTTGGTAACCATTGTGGATCACCTAGTTTTGTGGTTTTGACTTTTTTGCCTCATGCTTTTCTAGGAATTGTTTTGTTTTATCTTGCTTTGTTTTGTTTTTACCTCTAATACAGAAAGGATAGATACACATTTAGAGATTCATGCATGTGTAGAGCTTATAAACAGTTTATAAGAACCAACTATATAACACATGTTGAAATGAACAATTACTTTGAAGAAAAAGAGACACTACAATACCCAGTGCTGATTCCATGCTGTCATGATGTGAAATCCAACAAAACTATCACTTTTTGTTCAAAGTGATTTTAGCTTGCTTTGTCTTGTTTAAGTTCAACACATATGAAGGTATGGACAGCTGTTTTGAGGAGAATGAGAGATACTATTATAGCCATTCTCAGCTTCCCTATTGTCTGGTCTTGAGGACCTGAAACGCCCTTCTCGTCCTGCTCAGATCAATTCCATACTATATTGTTTCATGTGAATTCCCTGTATGTGACAATATGGACAACTATTTGGAAGAAAACAAGAGAGTGAATATCTCCGATTGTCTAGTTTTGAAATTTATGTCTCTTACATTGCTTTCTTGTGATCCGCTTTGTTCTGTTTTGTTGTGTTTAATTTTACCCTTTTGATAGAATTGCATATATATTTGAGTGGGTAAGATGGATGACCATATTGCTGTTTTTGTCAGATCGTGGAGCAGAACTGTTAACAGTGTCACTGTTTGAATGTCTACTTTACATGTTTTAACTTTGTAATTTGAACAACTATTTCCAAGAAGTCAGTATGTAATTTGTCAAGTAATAATTTCTTAGGATTTTTTTGTTGTTGCTCTTTTCCTTTTTTCCTTGGAATTCTGTATTGTTGCTACCTTTTATTCTGTTTTGTTTTGTTTTTTCTCTTTAAATAAAATTTAAAAAAAAGAAAAGAAAAACAAGTTATTTCCATCAGCCAGGACACAGAGCAAGTGAAAGATACAAATAAGAATGCACAGGTTTAAACTGCGGTGGCCTTTGTTTTAACATTAATTATTTTGTCTTTTCTTTGTTTGGGGGGTGGACTTTTTTATTTATTTGAGGCACAGTTAAATAGTTTAGCATAGGTGCACCTCTTGACAATATTTTGCACATTAAGCAAGAATTTACTTTTAGATCTCTTGCCTCTTTCTGTATATCCATGAGGGTGGGGATTATCATTCATCTTTATATCATCTGTTCCTAATGCAATGCACACATCATTTCTAATTGCTAAATGTTTATTGATTAAAAGAGTAGAGATGCCTTGAGATCATGTTCACAGAACTTTTTAATGAAAAAATATAGCAATAAACAATGTGCCAACCTATAAATAATGATAACATTTAGGAATCCACCTAGTTTACAACCCCAGCAGAGATGTGGTTAACATTTTTTAAGCATTTCTTTAACCTACTTGACAAATATAGAACTTTGATTAAACTGTTGGATACCAAGGAGTTTGTGAATAGAACTAAAGCTCTACAAGACTTTGTTAGTTTATAGTTTGCAGGGTGCTTTTCTGGTACATTACTTTATTAAATCCTCTCCATCAAGTCTCAGAGAGGTGAGAGGTAGGTCTTATTATCCTTAAAATCAAGAATGTCAGGCAGAGATTTTAAGCCACTTGCCCAAGGTCACCACAAATAAGCAGGAGAGCTGAACTTAAATGGGGATCTGTGGTTCTGAGTACAGTGATCCCTGCCTGGCCTCACATTGCTGCGAGATTACAGTGAGGACATCTGACTTTGAAGAGACTGTAGGTAACAAGTGAGGTTGTTATATGGCACGGCTATAAAAAAAACCAAGGTAGAAGCCATCTGTGCTAATAAGTGTGTGAATCGCCTACAGAAACTGGCAATACTTTTATCTTTTCATGACTTGTGCTGTTGGTCAAACCCTTGTATTATGTCTAGTCTGAATCTTAGTCTTTCAAGAGAGATGTGCAGAAATTTAAAGGGATTCAACCTATTATATCTGATCTACGAAAGAATATTATAGGAGGATTACGTTTTCCATCTCCACAGGGGTCATAGCCTCACAGGAAATTAGCACATCGCAGCAACACAAATATAGCCCAGACCTAGGAAAACTCCTACAGATGGCAAGAGCCATGGCATGGAACATGTTTTCAAAGCAGGATATGAAATCTCTATCACTGCAGATTTCAAGAATAAGAGAAATTCTGCTCAGAAAAAAGTGGAGAAGTCTACAAACTGAGAGATGAAAGGAGCTCTGTCTCCACCTCATCCAAGGTGAGATCTGCCAGTGCCGACCTTGAGACCCAGCCTGACTTTGGTATTATAACTGTTTTACTCCTACTGTGCGATCTTTTCATGTAATTTGCAAACTATAAGTTAATTTGTTTTGCTGTCATTATTTTTTAAATGTGAGATATGATCTAGATTTTCATTCCCAAAGAAAATCTGCTGTCTGCAAGCAGCCAGCTGTTGAAAACACTGAGGTGAAAAAAAGAAAAAACCAGGAAAACACTAAGCCATGATTTCCTGTCTTGGTCCCCTGACGTACCCGTAAGCATGTTAAAAGCATCACGAAGACTTGTTACAAAGCCATTAGTTATTTCTGCATGGTCTAACAATTAGTTTTTTTTTAATCCCCAAATCTAAGTGTTTATTTTGCTTGTTTTACTACTTAACATATACATATATGTACGTATGCATGCATATTATTTCTTAACTGTGTTTTTTCTTATGCTAGCATGCATTACTGTTAGGGATCTTTATAATATATTTTTAAAATGTCATTTCCCCACTTTACATTTATGTCCACTTGCGGTGGGTAGCTCTGAGAGTCCTCCCACTCTTCATCTGGGCTACTTATGGACATCAGAAAATGTTCATTGATAAGGTCAGTGCCCTCAGTATTCAATCCTCCTCCAAAAGTCCAGATGGGGAGGGGCTGTGCATATTTGATCCAAACTACAATACTCCCCAATTCTTATCCATGGACTTGAGTTCACACTAGATCAACCAAACTCTGGCCAATTTATCCACTGACCTCTGTCATGAACACAACATTTAGTTATTTTTAGTCCCTCAACTTTTGGTGCCATGTTACAATGTGTTGCAGTCTGTGTACAAGTGTCCCCCAGACTCATATATTCATAGGTGGGGCTTTTCTGAGCTGGTTGGATCTAGGATGTGTGATGCTGGGGTTAAGGGTTGTGGTACTAAATTAGTCCACTGGGTGGAATTAGCAGTAGCAAAAGAAGAGGCAGGCTGAACGCTCGCTGCTGCTGCTACTGACTGCTCTGCTGTCCCTGCCTGTTCTGCCGTGGACTGTTTCTCCTCTGACGTGTGCCGCCTGCCTCGGAGCCGCCAATCGTGGACCGAAACCTCTACACACCGTGAGCTGACATAAACTTTTCCTCCTTTAACACTCAGTGTTGTGTATTTTGTCGCAACAATGAGAAAGATAACTGAGACACATGCTGCAGATAACTGTTAGAGTTTACAAACTTAGAAGCAGCATCATTTTTCTAATCTCTCCTGTTTAAATTGTCTTAACAATTGCTATCATAGATTGCATAAAAGCATCCCACAGCCACATCTGTTTTACTTTTAATATAATAAAAATAAGTGTGAATTATCTCATGCTCATTCATGTCTCATATTTATTGTGAACCTACCATAAAGCAGACTCTACTTGGGTGCTTGAAACATACAAGATATAAACAGATACTTGTTACTTTTTCATATACTCTCAGTCTAACAGAAATCTAATTAACTAAAAAAATTTTTACATATAGCATCATAGGAGAGAAAACATTCCTTTTTCTCATCCATTGCAAGGTTCATGACTCAGACCTTATAACAAAACACAGGCTAACAAAAAAAAACCATAAAATATATGGAATAATAAGTTTTGTGATACAGAAACCATCAGAGATGAAGGCACACTGAAATATAGAAAATGATTTTTGTACATTCACTCAAAAATGTGACTGGTGTACAAAAGTGTACGATCTAATGCAATGAACTTGGAGGAACTTAGCAAGGCCCATATAGTCAGACCTTCCCATGTCTCTGGGTGACATGACTTTTGTCCTGGCCTACAGAACACTCCTCTGAAATAACATCTCCAGCAGCAGTTCTTGGCTTGCTTGGCTTCAGTGTGCTTCTGGGTTTTATGAGTTGCTTTAGGGAAAACTAGAAAGGGGAACTCACACTAGTGCTGACCGCTGTGTCTGCAGATTTCTCAATTTCCTTCAGCTTAAAATAATCAGTATGCCTAGTGCTTAATTTTGGATAGCATGCCCTGAACCCTATCAGCACATTAAAAATCATAAGTGCTATAAGAAAAATATAAAGAAGGATTAGTGTACTTAGACTGCAGAAGGCTTGGGCTGTAATTTAAAGTGAGATTATAAGGGTGCACCTCAATAAGGTCCTGTTTGAGAAAAGGCTTGAAGGGGGGAGGGAGTTTGCCCCGCAGATAACTGGGAAAGAGTGTTCCAGAGAGAGTGACACTCAGGTAGAGGAAATAGGTCTCTGAAACAGCAGAAAACATAAGAAATAAGAAGTGACTAAATTCTGGATTTTCTCTCAGATTGGATGTCTTTGGAAGAGAAAGCAGTGTATCAAGAACTCTGAAGCATTTGACCTAAACAGCTAGAGAGATAAATCTTACCTCAGCTGAGAAGGAAAAGGCTGCAAGTAAATAGCTTACAAGCAAAGATCAGGTTTCTCATGCTGGACACGGGAAAGCTCAAAATGTCGATTACACCTCCAAGGAGACATATTGAGACATCATCTTCATATTTAATTTGATGGTAAGAGAAGTCTGGCTGGAGACAGAAGTTCGAGATTGGGTCGCTGGCAAGGGTAGTAAAGTAGTAATAAGATGAGATGAAATCAGTACTGAGAACTGGGGCCCTTCAAAATTAGAAGGTTGTGGTAAAATGCAGAACCAGCAAGGCCAAGAGAGAAAGAGCAGCCAGTGAAGGAAAAGCAAGCATTGGTGGCCTTTCAGAGACTAAAATACCCACATGGTAAGGAGGCAGGTGCAAATTCTGATGTCAGATGCTGCAGAGTTTTTGACCTTGGGTCTAAGAATTAACCTTGGAGTTTAATAGTGGGGTTGTCATCTGTTACCTTGAGGAAATCACTTTTAGTAGCATGATGGAACAAAACCTTTGAGAGAGCTGAAGGAATAATGGAGAGAAATCTACACAGGAACACAGATGACTCTAGGTTTTATTGCAAGAGAGCTCAGAAACCAGAGTCTGTAGGGATAGGAGAGGAAGGAAGGGAGTGGGGGAGAGACTATCACCTTTGAATGCTGGTAGAAAACATTTGACAGGAGGGGAAAAAGACATAAAATACAAAAGGACGAGTTGTAGAACTCCTCAAGTCAATGAAAGAGAATGAGATCTAGTATTTAGCTGGATGGATTGGTTTAGGTGGGTCAATACAGTATTTCTAAACAAGTCTTGGAAATTTCCCTCCAATTGTTCTTCTAAGACCTTATTTTCAAGAAATCTGATCATTAATTTAGATCATATAATTCTCTGACACCAATTCAGGGTATTTTATGTCTTCTATAAGTGTTGTATTTTATTAGCTTTTCTTGAACATGTTCAAAGAAGTGAAATAAATACTAGTTAGTGGTGATGGACTTTTGAGTATTATTATTTTCCACATTTTAAGAACATTTCTGTGTTCATATTTTGGCTTATATTTTATGGTCAATGTCCAGTACTGGTCAATACCACATTGCTGCTCAAAATCAGTTAAACATCTTTGCCCTAAACAAAAATCTATACTCTAAAACAGTTTCTGTAAGATAAAATCTCTCCCTTTATAATGCATTTAGTGCGTTACAAACAGTGGTGATGAACCTGTGGCCAGTGTGTTATTCTGTTTCTCTTTTAAGACAAGGGATGTTAATGTAGGAGTTGGTTTTTTTTCTAAACTAAGGTAATATGCAGGTTTAACTGCAGGGTTGGCACTTTGTGATGACAAAGTGGATTTTGGGTGCAGTTTGGTACTCATCTCTAAAAGGTTCATCACTGCCCTAGAACAATGGTTAAATTTCTTCATGGTTATTAGTATATTTAGATTTTGTACTCTTTGGAATTGATTTTGTCTCTATATAACAAAATAGTATGAAGAGCAAATTATAGACTAATTTGAAATATATGAATATATTTCATATCACATTTTATATGATGGCAAGATCAGAGCTAATTACAGGGCTATCCTATCTGTGCCTGTAGTTATGTTACCTTTTCACACCTTTGTTTTCTTGGAAAATTAAACTGCAAAGCTCTCAGTATTAATGTTTTCAACTAGTTTTCTAACTCTTTAATCTATTTGCCAATGACATCATTAAATTTACCACTTTAATATTTTAAAGTTCAGTAGTGTTAAGCACAGTCACGTGATAGTGTCATTGCCGACATCTACCTCCAAAATGCTCTCACCTCTCAATACTGAAGGCTCCTCTCCATTCCCTCCTAGATGCCTCCAACAACTCCATTCTACTTCCTGTCTGCATGAACGGGATACATGAACAGAACCTTGTTATCTGGTCTTTTGTGACTAGTGTAATTCACATAGCATTATGTCATTAACACTTTGTTATGTTTCAGAATTTTCTTCCTTTTTAAGGATGAATAATGTCCTACTGTATTTTTATATATTTTATTTATCTGTTCATCCCTCAATGTACACTTGGGTTGCTTGTACCTTCTAGGTATTATGAATAATGCTGCTATGGGCATGAGTATATAAATAGCTGTTTGAATCGCTACTTTACATTCCGTTGGGAATATGCTCAGATGTGGAATTGCTGGACCAAATGGAAATTTTATGCTGAATTTTTGAACAAATTTCTTACTGTCCTCCACAGTAACTTCATCATTTTATATTCCTGCCAAGGATGTGTAGGGCTACGATTTCTCTACAACCAAACAGAGTTTTTTCCTGGTTTTATTTAAATAGTAGCCATTCTTATGTGCATGTAGTGTTATTTCATGTTGGTTTGGATTTGCGTTTCCCCCGTGGTCAGTAATCCTGAACGTCTTTGCATGTTTTTACTTGATCATTTCTACATATTTGTTCTTTAGTGAGAAATGTTTTTTCAAGTTCTCCATTATTTTTTAAATTGGGTAGATTGTAGGAATTCTTTATATATTCTAAATATTAATCCCTTACTAGATATATGCTTTGCAAATATTTTCTACTATTCCACTGGTTGCTTTTTCACTCTGCTCATAATGTCCTTTGGTGCACAAGAGTTTAATTTTGTAAAATTTGACAAATCCTATATTAGTTTTTAAAAATTTATAATGACATTTTGGTGTATTTTCCAAGAAGTTATTGTTAAATCCAGTATTGCAAAATTGCCATTGTGTGTGTTATAGTTTTACATATCACTTTTAGATTGTTGACAAGTTTTCAGTTATTTTTACATGGTATAAGGAGGCACTCTAACTTCATTCTTTTCATGTAGATAATCAGGTTTCCCATCATTGTTTGTTGAAAACACTTTCTTTCTCCACTAAATTGTCACAGAACATTTGTGGAAAATCATTCACACATATATACAAGAATTTGTTCCTGGGCTTTCTATTCTACTTGTCAGTATGAATATCTTTAAGCCAGTATTGCACAGTTTTGATTACTGTGGCTTTGCAGTCTGTTTGGAAGTGACAAAATATAAGACTGATACCATACTTTTCAAAATTTTATTGCCACTTAGATTTCCATGTGAATTTTAGAAAGAACATGAATATTTTTCTTTTAGAAATCTTTGAAATTTTGGGAGCTGGGTTGTATTTAATCAATCTATTGATCACCTTATGTAGTATTGAAATCTTAACAATATGAAGCTTTCCAACCCATAAGCACAGGATGTCTTTCTGCTTCTTGGCATTCAGTTTAATTTTTCTCAGCCATGCTTTCTAGGATTCAATGTATAATTTTTTTCCTTTTTGTTTAATTGTATTTCTAATTATTTGATTATTTTTCTATCATTGCAAATGAAGTAAGTTTAACATTTTTCTGATTGTTCACTCTTACTAGAAAGAAATGCAACTAACTTTTGCATGTTGATTCTCTATCCTTAAACTTTGCTGGAATCAATTAGTTTTTACTCCTCTGTGTGTATGAGAGGAGGGGATGGAGAGAGAGAGAGCGGAGAGAGATCTTTATGGTTTTCTAAATATGAGAGTATGCATTCTGCTAAAAGGTATTCCTAATTCTTTTTTCCCCATTGAATATCTTTATGTCCTTTACTCTTGATTCCTCATTACTCTGAGTGGAAGTTCTAATATGATACTGAATAAAAATACTGCAGTTGAAAACTCTTGTCCTGTCTCTGATCGGAGAAGCAAGCTTTCGGTCTTTACCACTCAGTATGACCTAGGTCCTTCACTAGGGCCTTTACTTTATGAAGATAACACTACTCCTAGTTTGGTGAGTATGTTATTATGAAAAGGTGTTGAATTTTTCAAATCTTTTCTTCACATCTATTGATGAGATTTTAAAAATATTTATTCTGTTAATATGGTCTGTTTATTTGTTTGACATTTTAGCATTGAACTATTCTTGAAATTTAGGAAAAGAATTACACTTGATCATACCATAAAATATGCTTCTGATTTGCTGGTACTTTGTTGTTTTGCATCAGTATTCATAATGAATATTCATTCACCTGTAGCTTTCTACTCTTACAGTGTCTTCGTGTGATTTGATGTCAAAGTAATACAGGCCTCAGGAAACGTAAGTGTTTTCTTCAATCAGATTTTATTGGAATATTTTAGATATACATAGTTATCACATTTATCATAGAGAATTTGCACCTGTACATGATATAACTTGATTCCTTTTGCCCATTTCACTACCCTCCCTTCAACCAAAGGCTTTTTTTCCATTTTTTCTTTCCTTTCTCATTTTTTTCTTCTTTCTTTTCTCCTGCTTCCCTCTCTTGTTCCCCTCCCCATTTGAACATTTTCTTCCTATTTCATAATACCTGTTATACATGTTGGTCCTTATTTACACTTCCTGTTTTTCACACCAGAGAAACAATGTGATGTTTACACATGTCTGATTTATTTCCCTTAAAAGTATGGTCTCAAGGGGCATCCATTTGCCTACACATGTCTCAAGCATATCCTTCTCTATGGCAGAGTAGTACTCAATTGTATTTAAAAATAAAAACACATCTTAGTCCATTCACCAGCTGTAGTGCATGTCAGCTCTTTCCATGATTTTACTATTGTGAACTGCTGCCACAAACATGGGTGTACATACATTGCTGTGGTCTGATGCTTTTAATTCTTTCTGAATGATACCAAAGAGGGGAATAGCTGGGGCAAATGGAATCTCTAGTTTTAGTTTTTTGAGGACTTTCTACACTGATTTCCACAGTGGTTGCACCAGCCTTTATTCCACCAACAGTGGAGAAGGGTTCCCTTTTCCCCATGGCCTCATCAGCATTTGTCATTGGTTGATTTCTTGATGACAGCCATTCTTACTGGGGTGAGATGCAATCTCAGAGTTGTTTAAATTTGCATCTCTCAAATGACAAGCGATGTTTAGCACTTTATCATGTATTTATTTACTGTTTGTACTTTTTCACCTGAAAAGTGCATATTCATCATAGATGTCTATTTAGAGGTTAGGCCTTTAAATTTGAGTAGTCTTTTTGTTTGTTTGTTTTTAGTTCTTTGTATGTTTTCGATTGTAATCCTTTGTCTGAGGGACAGTTGGCAAATATTTTCTCCCACACTGTGATTTGTCTCTTCACTGTGCTTGTGGCTTCTCTTGCTTTGTAAAAGTGACAAATATTGATGTTTATTGTACTTTAAATGTTTGGTGGAAATAAATGGAGCAATTACGAACAGGAATTTTGTTATTAAGACTTAATTGCCACCAGGCCAGTCTTGTAGTCACAGGCTTCTGATATGGTATTTGTTCATGACTCACTATTGGTAGTTTGTGTGTTAGTTGGAATTTTTTCTGTTTAGTTAGTTTTGGTTTTCTTATTTGTTGGTTTTTGCTTGTTCACAATACTATCTTATAATCCTTTTTATTTCTCTAAAATCAGTAGTAAATACTTTCATTTCTAAATTTAATTACTTCAATCATATCTATTTTTCTCACCTGTTTTGCCTACAACTTTTTCAGTTTTGTTAATTTTTTCCAAGAACCAATTGTTTATTTCATTGATTTAACCTATTTTTCTGTTTTTCAATTTTGTTATTGCTGTAATTTTATTACTTTTCCATTTGCTAGTTTTTATCTGGTTTGTTCGGCTTTTTTCTAATTCCTTAAGGTATAAAGTCAAGTTGTTGATTTTAGACCTTCTCCACTTTTAGTGAAGACAGTTGCAGTTATAAATGTCTTTTTTACAGTATGTTGCCTTGTTCTATAAGTTCTATGAGTTTTGGAGTATTACACTGTTACTTTTATTTGTCTCAAGATATTTTCTGCATCCCTTTGTGAATTCTTTGTGGTGCCTTTCATCATTTAGAATTGTGTTGTTTAATTTCTACATTTGTGTAAATTTGCGTTTCCCTTTCTCTGTTGATTTTCTGGCTTCATTTTTTTGTAACTAGTAAAGAATAATTGCATGATTTCAATACAGATTTTTTAAAAAGTTATTAAGATGTATTTGTGGTTTAGCATATGGTCTATCATGGATAATGTAACATACACACTTAAAATGTTTATTATGCTATTCTGGTCAGGATGTTTTATGTACACTATTAGGTATAACTGATTTATAATGTTTAAATCCTATTTCCTATTTTTTCTTTTTTGATGATATTGAGGATTAAACCCTGGGCCTTTCACATGCAAGGTAACACAGGCAATTTTTTTTTTCTTTTGAGACAGGATCTTGTTAAATTGCATAATCTGGCCTTGAAATTGTGATCCTTCTGCTTCAGCCTCCCAAGTGTGTTGAATTATAGGTGTGCACCACTGCACATGGTTCTATTTCTCCTGTTTCAGTATTGCTTCTCTGCCTGGTTGTTTTATACACCATAGTGGAGCAGCAATGACTATTTAGAGCTATTTCTCCTTTCAGTTTCATCAATGTTTTCTTCTTAAGTATTTATTAAAAATGTAATGTGAATTTTGGTGCATTTGTGTTTATAATTACTATGACTTCTTGCTGACTTACTCTTCATGTTATTTTCTACTGTCTTTCTTTGTGTTTTACAAGATTTACTAAAGTGTATTTTGTCTGACATTAGTGTAACTACCCCTGTTCTCTTGTACATACTGTTTCTATGGCCTCTCTTTGTTATCTTTCACTTTTAACCTATGTAGACTTCTATGTCCAGAGTGAGTCTGCGTTACACAGGATATTTTTCTTTTTCTTTCTTTCATTTTCTTCTTATTCTGTGTCATTTGATTAAAGAGTTTCATTGATTTAAAGTATTTTTTATAAAAAAGTATCAACTACTATAACTTTGCTTTTGTCATTTTGTATATGTTATAATACCTCCTTTTCCTGATTGCTAGCCTCATTTGTGTTTATCTGATTTTTGTACTAATTTATTCTAATTGAATTCTAATTTAATTCTGTGTACATTTTACTCATATTGTCTTTGGAATCAACATGAATCAAATATAACATCTGAAAGCTATGGAAATCATTTACAATGGACACCAATCTAACTTCAATTGCATATAGAAACCCAACTACCTATTTTGTTATTTGGCTTTAATAATTATGCCTAATTGTTTTATTTACAAAAATGTTAAAAATGAGGTTACAATTCAAGTTACTGTAACATGCATTTTCATATCTCTGTGTACATTTACCCTATGAAGTCCATTATGTATCCACCAGACTTAAGGTACCATTTGACCTGCTCTTTTTCTAACTCAAAGATTCTCTTTAACAAGTCTTCAGAGTCAGGTGGAGAAGTAGTGAAATCCTTCAGTTTTGTTTATCTAGAACTGTCTAAATTTCTCCATAATTTTTAAAGGATCGCTTTTTGGAGAACACTTAGTCGACAGTTTTCTTTCCTAGCACTTCGCATACATTCTGTTAGTATTCCCTGGGATCTAAGGTTTCTGCTGAGATTCACTAATAATTTCCTTGAGAATTCTCATTTCTCTGGCTACTTTCAAGAATTTCATTTTTCTATGAGTTTTGAACGTTTTTACGATGTGCCTCAGTTCGGGTATCTTTTAGTTATACTTGGAGTTTGCAGAGCATCATGTATTTCTATAACCGTAACATCCCTCAAATTTGAGGATTTTACAGACACTGTTTTTGAAGAAAGCTTCACGTCTTTTTCCAGTTTCCTCTTTTTTCCTGGAGATGCTCCAGTATGAACAGAGGTGGTTTTCACAGTGTCCCCTCGTGCTCTAAAACCTTTCTTCTCAGACTCAGCATTTCACATGACTTTTTTTTCTAGCTCCTTGATTATTTTCTTCTGCTTTTGAAATTGGTTCTCAAACTCCTATGTTAAATTTTAAAATTTAATTTCTGTATTTTTCACCCTCAGGAGCTCCACTTGATTCTTTTTATGATTTAATTTATATTTCCTTGTTGATATTGTCATTTTGTTCAGATACTGTTTTCTTGATTACATTGGTTCTTTGTGGTTTCCCTTTAGCTCTTTGCAGCATATTTAAAGTTGTTGTTTTAAAGTCAAATCTCAAATGTTTGGGTTCTTTAGAGATTGTCTCTAAAAAGTTATTTTGCCCCTATGAATGGGCCATGCCGCCTTGCTTATTTTTATGCCTCATTACTGTGTGTTGAAATCTGGCCACTGAAAGCAAACAAACATCAAAAACCAGCAAATGAGCAAGAGTGAATCCAGATAGGTCCACAGTCCTTAGGGACTGCTGGGTGCAGGGGACAGTGTCCCTGCCCAGCAGGGCAAATTGCAGACCCTGACATCATCTCATCACAAAGACTGAGATTGTTCTTGGTTCTTTTCTGGCTATTACCCTGAGTCTCTCAGGGTGGGTTGGGTTGGGAAATTAAAAAGCACACCTTCGGCATCCATGTTCATGCATAAGTGCACACTGAACCCAGCGTTCTCTTGGGCCCTTGGTTTACTGTGTGTGTCTCCCTGTACCTTTCAGCCTGGAGCATGAGTGTGTGGTGTTCTTCTTGAAGCCTGCTCCCGTGTGCCACTGTCTTCTACGGTTTTGACCTGTGTGTGATGTGAGTGCTGTCACTATTTCCTGTGTCTCTGTCAGAAAACCTGGACAACAAGCCATAGACGCCTGCAGATAGCACAGAGCACCAAGATGTCCCCTTCTCATTCCAGGTGCGGGAGGGAACCAGGAGCGAGGCACTTCCTGCTGCACTGTGCCAACCAGAAATCTGATGGGTAAAACAAAAACATAGCGAAGCTCCCCAGCCTTTCAAATGTACATGTTTCATAATAGGTTGTGCACTTAGATGCTATAGCTATTTGTCTGTTGTCTGGAGGTTTTCTAAAGTTATTTGAGGTTTCCACGAGAACGAGTTTCTGCATCTTCTTTGTCTGTGATATCACTGATGTCACCATCTCCCAGGAGTTGTGCTTTACTCTTTATGGATGACTGCTTCACATATCTTCACTCTTCAAACACTCAACACTCTCTTCCACCTTCACTTCTAAGAACAAATGGGTCAAAGAATAGAGAGAGGTAATGTGGGTGTTTCCTTGGTTAATGTAGAGATTTGCCCGCTTTCCCGAGCAAAAAATATGAAGTATTTGGATCTGGGGTAAATATAAACTTTACTTGGGAATATGGCTTCCAAGTATTCACCGAGTCATCCACCGATTGCTGGAGAGTGCTGCACAGTTGATCTGGACTGCATCCCACGATGCTCTTCCCACGACCTAGACAGTTCACATCACAGCAAACCCACGATGGACACGTGGAGCTTTCAGCGAGAGCCAGTGAAGTTACAGGGCGCACACATAGGGTCCTGGAGGAAACCGGAGCTCCTCTGTAAGATTTGCTGTGATTGTGATACAGTGTATTAACCATTATTATCCTCAAATTATTTTCTTATGAAATTTTATTTTATAGAAGTAATAAAAATAAAAAGCATATAAAAAAAAGAAAACCACTTGTATGAAGTGTGGGACATGGTAGACCCCAGACACTTGATCATATGATACCAAGCATCTGTAGCCTGCAAAGGTGGAGTCACAAGATGACGAGGACAAATACAGAAGTGCATCTCAGACTTCTCTGGCATCGTGACAGCCACACACTTATTCTGAGGACAAGGGACAGGAAAGCACTTTCTGTCCACACTGAGGCCAAAGTGAGGCATGTTCTATAACTAAGTCCACATCCACAGAACTGGGAGGCATACATTCCCATGGTCTTAAAGGGCAAACATGAAGAATTTTTAATAACATCTATCACAACAACCAAATTGTGGAGTGAGGGAGGTTAGAGAGCTACCCATCATTGGGGACCCAGCTCAAATAGATCCAGGAAGCATGAGTGTTATCTAAACAGATGTCCTTTGCATGGATATCTTACTTCCCTCCCTGCACTTGACTTTCTAGTCTCACTGCAATGTAAGAAGGTTACCATGACCAACAGACAGAAGAATAAAGGACTCTGACTAGATTCCCAGAAGTGCCAATGAAAAGTGTTGACACTAACTAGAGTGGACCTTGCCTCGTGTTCTCAGAGGCATGGCACACAGTCAGAAAGGGAAGCCCTCTTGGGTTGAGCATCTGATCATCCATCCTGTGTAGATAGAGAGCCGGCCAGAAGGAAAAGAGCAGACAGAGTCCCTAAGTGCATGACTTGAAAGGAGTAAGACTGGATGTGTGTAAGTAAGGCGGTACGAGGAAGAAGTCTGTGGATTGTTTTCTGAGAGCAGACACAAAATATCCCCTCCGGGATCCTTTTTGTCTCATATCACGGCCCAGCAGGAATATACACTGAAGAGGAGCTGCTGAGTAACAAGCTGGGGAGAGAGATTTCTCTAGCTGGTTTCAGACAGCATCAGTTCTCGTCTGCTGTGACGCATGCTGAGGGGTCAGGGTGTGTGGCAGAGATGGAGGCTATGAATGGAACCAGCATCATAAGCTTTTGTGTGCCAAGGCATATTTACCTAATGATTTTGAAAGCAGGACAAATAGAAATGTGACACAATTTCTTTGAATCTACAACCAATTGTAAGAGTTTAAGCCCACTGAACTGTATGAACCCCAGAAGAGCATCAACTTGCCTTCCTAGGATGACATAAAAATGTGTCTCTGTCATCCTTACCACCCAAGGTGGTCACCCAGAAACATACCGCATAGCAATGCTTCACACACAAAGACACAAGGGAGATTTGACTGTGGCCCCATGACCATAGGATTCACCCAGAAGAAGCCAGCCTAACTCAACAGCTTACCGTGAAGCTCACTGAAGACTCAGCGAGGACATGGCTACAGCTCTCTCCTGGAGTTGGTAAGTGTTGCATCAACTGCCAATACATGGTTCTGCTCTTCAACAGCTGCACTGTATGGACACAGGGCCAAGGGTCAGGAGTGATGATGACTCCTCTTGCTATCACATTCAGTAACCTTGCTGTAGAATTTCTCTTTTTCCTCAACCTTGAGCCGTACTGAGGCAGAAGTTCCAGTGCACAGCACATGGAGACCTGGAGAACTCAGCCAGGGAGCACAGTGAATGTCTTGCAGAATAAAGTGGGCTACTGGTACCTTGTTAATTTGGACTTCTCATATGAATGGTTAAACATGAAGGGAAAAAAATAAAGGTAGTAAAACTAGTGGGACTAATTATTCTTGTCTTATGAGGAACTAGAATTGGTTCTACATAATAAGGATACATGAGTTGGATACTTCACTGAGATACAGCAGTACCCCACCCATGAACTTAATTCTCCTCACGATCCTAGTGGTAGAGTTCATTCCACCAGAATCGTGGAAAGCATTACATTCATGGACAGAGGTACTGCTGTATCTCTTAGAAGTTCCATGCTTCGTCACAATCGCGAATCAGCCATTTCAGAAATACAACCCTACAAATGTAGAGAAACTGTTGACTTAGTTCCCTGGCAAGTAAAAGTCTGGATGGCACTACCATCTATGTGACTTCAAACAGCCTGAGAGCTTTCCAGGAGAGAGGACACCTCGAAGGCTGGAAGAGTGGAAAATGATAGACATCAATCATAGTCTAGAGTACAGTTTTCTGGTGGCTACTCATGTCATTTACTGGGATTGCTTAAATGTTCCAGGAGTGCACAAAGGCTCCAAAAATTACAGGGGACTTTGTGAGTCTTTGGATTTGCCCTGCCACTCCCTGCCCTTTGGGAAATATGCAAACATGTAATTTTCTCACAATGTACACACTCACACATGCATGCACAGTGAAGTCCTCTAGTGTAGGAATAAAACTGAATATAATGAGTATCTTTGATGTCTACTGCTGTTACCGCCCAATTGCCAAGCCCTAATATCTGGCCACTGCCACACAGGTTTTTTCATGGAGTTGATATCTCATCCTCCCAGTGCTTCCACACTTGGATCAAATTCCACACCAGATGTCTTAGGATCCTACATCCCAAATGACCATTAAAGGCAATATCCAAGGCCACCTGGGAGCACAGGAAGCTTTATGTTACACGGAAAACTTCGACTAGTAGAAAACAGGAGGTAGACTGCAGAATAAAGAGTAAGCTTGTCTCACTCCTGTCTTCTGTAGATCACTAGGAGCCATAGATTTGGAATACTTATTGTTATGGTTTGTGTATGGGTGTCCCCTAAATCCTCATGCAGTCATGGGGTGCAGACTTCCTGGAGGTGGCTAAATCTAGAGTTTGTGGCTGGTTCACTGTCTAGTGCTGGGGTTGGTGTGAGTGCTGCACACACCCTAAGGATGGGTAGCCTGCATACAATTTAAAGAAGGGAAAGAGGCTTGCTCCTCCCTTTTTGCTCTTGTTGCTTTTGTTGTCTTCTGCCACCATGAATGGTTGTCCCTGTGCCACACCATCCTGCCTTGGAGCCATTTAAGTATGGACTGAAACCTCCACAGACTGTGAGCTAAGCAAACCTTTCCTTCCTTAACTTTGGGTGTTGAGTATTTCGTGTCAGCAATTAGAGAAAAGTAAACAAGACACACACCACTTGAAGAAAACCTACGTGTGGCAGAAGTTTCATAGGGAACTGGTTGCAATGGATATTGAGTGTCTGGCTTTTGTATTTCCCTCCCAGGGCCCCTGTGCATGGCAAAGCACAGTGGTGTATTGTTTTTTACCTATCTACGTTGCATTTCACTTTTTCTTTATCGTCACTATTCTGGGTCTCAAACCCAAGTGCAGCATCAGCAGGTCATGTTTTCTAAGGAATCCCAGCAAACAGCTGAGCCTCCATCTGTAAGTACACACTTCACGTGCCTCCTCTCCCCCAAGTGAGTGGCTCCTCTTGCTACTTAACTGTGACCTCCATTCATGGTGACAGCTATCCCGCTTGGCCCCGTGGGCCCCAGACATTGTCCTGCACTTAGTCCATGCTCTTGGCTTGTTGCGTTCTGTGCTGCACCAGCCCCACGAGGCAGCCCACCTGCCGGGATGTTTCCCGCACTTAGGAGTCCAGCCCTGGCTCTCTCCACCTTCAGCCCCTACCCAGTTCTCAGCTCTCCTTTACAGCAGAAGGTCTCTGAGTGGTTATTGAAAAGAAAAGTCTTTTACCAGCCCATGTTTGCAGTGCACAGTGTTCACATCCCTCGTGTAGAGCTACTGCATGCGCATAGCTCCCCAAGTTCCTTCTTACGCCCCTTTATCTCCTGCCCATTTCCCTCCATGCCTTGATCTCCTTCCATGCAGAGAAAGATCTAGCTCCATGTTTCCTGTTATCTCTCTTTTGTTTTTCTCTTTATTTATAATTTGGGTTTCTCTTATATGAAAAACCACAGTATGTAAGTCATTGTCTCCAATTTACCTCCATCTATTATTTTCTTAACACAGGCCACAATTTTGTCCATTTCGCCTGCTAAAACTACATTTAAAAGAACATTCAATGTTCTTCCCTCAAAAGATTATTTCCTTATGAATGTGTTGTCTGAGTCCCAACCTTGTTAGACCTAGTGGAAGAATCCAAGGCAGCTGGTCATTACCGCCCTGGTCCTTCTTCTTTGTATGGACTCTCGGATGTTATCTGTCATTTGCCTTCCTACCTCAATGGTGGCTCTTCCCCCAGTCTTGATGAACTGCTTGGTCTTCATCTTTAAATACTGCATTTCGGACCTGTTTCTGTTTATAATTTCTCATTGACCAATTTCCTCCAGACCCTGGCTTCTTATTCCTCTATATCCTGATGGCTGCCAAACTGTTGTCTGCAGGTCCGGTCTATTCCCTAAACTTTATGCTCACATATTAAACTGCCTGTTCAACACCTGGGTGCCCAAGAGGGACCTAATACCTCGTATGCTCCTGTGCACATGCACACACACACACACACACACACACACACAGGCTCACTCCACACTGCTCACTTCTTGTACAACACACAACTCTTCCTACTGCTCTCAAAGCAAACTGGGAGGAATTATTCTCTATGTCTTTGTCACTCTACAAACAGCACCTCATGAAACCCCATTAGCACTCTTAAGGCTACATCATCCATTCCAGCATTTCTCTGGTTCCACAGACGGCAGCTCAGAGATGCCAACAAAATACCCAGATGACTGCAGTGATTGTAAAACAGCACCATTCTCCCCACCCTGCCTTCCACCCTTCCCTCCTCCCTCCTCCCTCCCTTACTCTCTGTTTCTGTCTTACAATTGATTCTGCACATAACAGTCAGCCATTTTGCCCTAAAATATAAATTAGATCATTATTCCTGGTTCAAAAGCTTCTGGTGCTTTTCCAGCCACTATGAGAAAACAATCCCACAAACAAAAACAAATGTTTTCATCGGCCACGAAAAGTTCTCCACACCGAGGCTCCTGCCTGTTTGCCATTCCTCAACTCTGTCTTACACATGGAGCGCTGGACACCATGGTAATTCCCCCAGTGCCCAAGTGCAGTCTGTCCCTACCCCAGGACCTATGCACTGGCTCCTCTACTTGTCAGCCATTCTCTTTCTTAGGATATTTATGGCTTCCGTATTTACAACTTTCATATCTCTGGGCAGGCTTGTCCTTTAGCTTCTTTCTAGTACTTTATATTTCCTCACATTGTGTTTCCTATAGCACTATTGCTTCCCTATTTGTGTGGATATTTTCTGTTTTCCTCACCAGGCCCACGAGTTTCAAGGTAACGTTTTGCTCATCACTGCATCCATCCAAGGGATAAAAGAAATCTTGGCTCGTGGCTGGTATTCAGGAAGCATTCGCTGAATGAATAGATGACTAAGTAAAATCACTTAATTGTTCTTTAACACTAATACACACATTCATGCCTAGATTTACTGATTTGTTTATTTAAGCCACCTGTTCCTTTTCTGTGTGCTGATACTGTCTCACCTCAAGAACTCGAGATCTACCCATTGCCACACTGCTCATTTTACACACTGCAGAGTTGCATCATCCTCTAGGTGTTAGTGTTTCCGATTAGGGACAGGTTTCCCAGGCACTTGGCTCTGTGCTGTGTGCTCTGCGGATGATGGGAGTTCCTGGAGGAGGTGGTTTCTTGGTTTCCTTCTTCAGGTGGTTACTAATGCACAGGTTCTAGGCCAAATGTACTCAGTACCGAAGTCTGAGTGGGGTTTCCCGGTGGAGTTCACAGGAGCTTGGGTTCGGATTTCTGCAGCTGAGTATCTTTCTGCGCATGGCCTGGGTAGAAGTCGTGTGTTTCTGCTTTGTGCAGGCCAGGAAGGGAAGGGTTTCTCGGAGTGACCACAGTTTACAGTCTGCTCCTTTCTCCAGGGAGTAGAGTTCTGCTGCCTGCACACACAGGATGGCAAGTAATGTGTGCCCACACAGCCATGAGGGGCCCTGTGTGAGTACCCTGTCCTCTTGCTGCCACAGGTCCAGTGTGTCCTTTATCCTGCACTTTCCCGCCTCTCAGGAAAACAGAGTCAGCCCCTTCACGAGACCCAGTCTCTGCTACATGCTAGATGATTTTTTCTTTAAAAATATTTTATATGCTTGAAATGGTAAGAGGTTTCTCATTTTGAGCAGGAGCCCTACTTTCCCTTAAAAGGCCAAAGGTGATGCCTGACAGTGGCTCTGGGTCTGTGGTGCCCTGGGGGAGGGTACAGGTCACGGGGTGCTGCGGTGGGTTCTGAAGGGGAACTTCTCCCTGGGGAAAGCATCTAACTAGCTGAAGAAGAGTCAGGAATGATGTGCTAACTTGTGTGGTTGCTGGAACAAGCAGCTGAATAAACTTTTATTTTTTATATGTTGCCTTTCCCAGTTTATTTTGTTATAGCAAAAAATGAAGACCTAGGAGTGCATATGACTGCACTTGGCATCTGCATGGCCAATCCGGGATCATCCACCTCAAAATCCTTAACTTAATCCCAGCTGCACCCCCCCACGCACACTTCTGGCTGTATAATGGGGTTCACAGACTCAAGTGAAAAGGGTGCAGCTGTCTTTTGGCAAACTGTCTTATAAGCTGCCGAAAGATGGTGATATTTGAAATGAATAAACTGCCCAACTCTACTCCACATCCTAAAGTAACAATCTCAGAGGGAGCAGGAAGGGCTGACAGGTCTCCTGTGAGCCATGACCAGGAAGAAGGGGGTACACAGGGGAGCAGAGAAGCACAGAATGGAGTCACACCTGTTCGGGCACAGGGGAAATGCACTCTCTGAGACAACTCTGGCCAGGGCAAGCATCTAGGAGACAGCAGCCGAGCGCACGGGGTGTAATGGGGCTGTGCTGGGCGCTCCTTACTCTGCACAGTTTACCTGACCTCCCCACCCTCAAGGACTGAATCCAGAGGCACACACTGAGCTACATTCTGTCCTTCTTTTATTTTCTATTTTGACACAAGTTCTCAGTAAGTTGCTAAATAGCCTACGGTGGGCTCCGAAGCACGCTCCTCCTGCCTCAGCCTCCAAGAGTGCGAGAATGATGGGTGTGAGCCACTCCACTGGGCAGCTTAGCTGATTTCTAGACACCAGTCTTTCCTGTGGAGTTAAGACAGTTAACATTAGCTGCGAACTGCTAATGGGGACAAAATACGTAACTTGGTATGCAGTGCGTTCCTCCTCCGGTAATTCCAGAAACGTAGCAGGCTCACGAATTCGGAGGAATGAGATTCATGTCCAGGTCACTGGGGCCTCAACACCAAATGAGGCATTTTCCATAAGGAGTAGTCCATCTCCTAAAATGGGGAAGGAGGAGAGGAAGACCCTGGAGGACAGGGGTCCTGGGAAGAGAAGGGTGCAGCTCCTCCAGGTTTAATCACTTAAAGACGTCCTTCGTGTCTAAAAACTTATTAGAGGTTAAGTCGGAGTTCTAGCCCAGCGATTTTGCTTGTTTTGTTCTTCCAATTAAGTACTCTAGGAGACATTCCCCAAAGACAGAGGAGAACAGAGAAATTATTCAACAAGTGCTTTAAAATCACTTGAGATAGGACCCAGACACCTAGCAATGGCCTTAGATGGGTGGATTCAATGAGGGACCTACTGGCTTCTGTCCTAGGTGACAAAGCAGCAGGAGTCCGAAACGTCACCATTCCAGCCTCTCCGCAGGCTCCAGAGAGGGCCCTGCACTCGGCCAGGCAAGGGGCCCAGCGAGGCTCCCTAAGTGTCAATAACCTTAGAGAGCAGGTTCAGGGTCCTTGGCCTAGCCCTGTGGTGTCTGCAGTAAGCCAGGCCTCTCCTGAGCCAGTCCTCAGCAGGAGGCCCCACTTTCCCGTCCTCTGTCCTCCCTCTGTGCTCCCCCCCTCTCATCTTCCCTTCCTCCCTTCCTCCTCCCTTCCTCCCTCCTGCCTTCTAAATTGAGATGTAATAAGTGTACGCATTTATCGGACACACTATGACATTTTGGTTCATTTATACACTGTATAATGGAAACCCTGGGTAGTTCATCATCTCCAGGATTTGTCATTTCTTACCATAAGAATAGTTGGTGCTGTCATCCTTGGTTTGCTTTTTTATGCTTAGCTTTTGTAACTTGAACAACTACTTCTAAGATAACAACGTGCAATACATTAACTAGTGTTGAATTCTTATGGTTATTTCTTTGAAATTCTGTATTATTTCTATCCTTTTTCTGTTTTGCAAAAAAAAAAAAAAAAAAGAATTTTGAAAATCCTCCCTTCGAAGTGTATTTTAAGTTGTACAGTTCTGCTAACTAGCCCTAACCAGCTTCTGTGGAACACAACACTAGACCTGATTCCTGCTATCTGGCCCTGCCTTCCAAGCCCCTTCCTCCTCTCTGCCCTCGCCCTCCTCGCTCTGGAAATCGCTCTTCTGCTGCTGGTTTCTGCGAGCTCAACCTTCTCTGGTCCCAGCTCGGAGTGAAACCATGAGGGCTGCGCCTGCGACCGGCTGGGTCACATGCGGACACCGCTCAGCGGCAAAGCCTAGAGCAGGGAGCAGTGGTCAGCTCAGGAAAGGGAGGGACACGAGTGATTATCCAGTTCGTGCCCAGCACAGTCACGTCTGTCCCTGGACGTACCTCACCGACACTGCAGGTGGACGAAGGCCACCCTGGGGGGACGTGAGAAGGCGCCTCAGGGACACGCTAGATGTGCAGGTCGCAGGCCGCAGGACCCAGTTACGGCCTACACGCACCGTGGGGAGCGCAGTGCCGAGGGGGTCCAGGAGGGGCGGAAGAGAGGACGCCCCTGTCCCCACCCGGCCTCACCTGCCTGACCCCTGGGTGCAGTGGGTGCTAATATCCCCTAATATTCCGCTGCCAAGTGGTGCGCATACTGGCCTCTGGGCCTAGCAGTGTCCCCTCAGTCAGATGGATCCCGTTCTGCCTGGTCCTGCAGCACCGCTGTGTTGCCCGCACCCTTCCTGCTGCCCAGCGCCCGGCTGGCCACTGGGCAGCAGGACGGCGGGATGAGCGGCTCGCGGGCACAGGGGCACCAGGGAGGGACCCGGTGGGCGTGGTGCTCCTGGTTGGCTTCGCAGTTGGCCGGGGTTGAGGAGTGGGCGGGGGTGGGGGCGCCCAGCCGTCCCAGCACTGAAGGAGAGGCCCAGCTCCCCTTCCGGAGCCCCCGAGCCTACGTTGCAGGGGGAGAGAGGACTGACTGCCCAGAGGGCCTCGAGGAGCGCCGCGCCCGACGAGGCCCACTGATCGCGCAGGCGGCCACGGGTCGGCGGAGCCCCGGGAAAGTGGGGCGAACAGGGGCAGCCAGGGGTCCTGAAGGAAGGGGCGGCCGGCTCCCGCGGAGCCTGCGGGCTGCAGTGCGCGGCTCCCTCGGAAGCGCTGTGATTCAGTCCTTTGTCGCTAGCGCCCCCCGGTGACCGGAGCGCACTGCGCCGCGCGAGCCTTCCCTCCGCTGGGGCGCTGTGCCGGGCTGTCTGCTCCGTGGCCCCCGCGGGGCTCTGCTGTGGGCACGAAGCGCTGCAGCCTCCGGGGCAGGAGGGCATTGCAAGGCGACGCTGAGCACTGTACAACCGGGTGGCCTGCGCGCAGTGCTCGGAAGAGCCGGGCCTAGGCGCCAGAACCCAGCGCGTCCGTGCTCCAGAGCGCTGGGTGCTGGTGAATTTGCCTGACTTTGTGTTTCTGGCTTCTTTTCCCCTTCTCCCTCTGAATTTCTGTTTCTCCACTGTGAGACAAATACTGACTCCTGCTGGAGTGGACCGGTGTCCACCTGCCCCTCCTGGACGCTCTCCCCGCCCCAGGCCAGTGGTATTTGCCCACATCCTCTCCACTATTGCTTCTCGTTCTCTATTTCTGCTCGGTGTCAGTAATAAAGAATTGGATGGTTTAGTGCTTAGATGGTTTATTTAGATTAGAAAATGAAGAAGGAGACGTGCGCTGCGCTCTCGCTGGCTGCAGTGTTGGACTCTATTTTAAGAATAATCAGCTTCCACCCTGAAGGTGCGCAGCCCTCCTGTTTCCTAATTTAGTGGAATTCAGCGTATATTTATTCAGTGGCTCTGGAATGAGAAGCGAAGTCATGCCCTGTCCCCGCCCCGGGAATAAGCCCAGGAGGTCCCTGCCTGCATCTGCGTCCCAGACGCAGAGCTCATTTGCTGCACTTGCGCCTCTGTAAAGCGATGTACTAACAAAGACAAGACTCTCAGGAAGAGGGAGAAACAGGTCCAGCGCAGCGATCAGGGAAAGTGGGAAGGAACAGCCTCTGGGGTGCAGGGCCTCCATGCAGGGGCACTCCCACTCGGGCGTGGTGAGGGTCAGACACGGGAAGTGTAGTAGACGGAGACCTGGAAAGGGGAGCAGCAGAGCGCCTCTCCCAGAAGCCTGGGGAAGGGCTCCGTGGAGGTGGGGTCACACTGCCAGTATCAGGGGAAAACGTGCACACACCCAGGGAGGCAAGCTGCGGGGGACAAGTGAGTAAATCCATCCATCCATCCATCCATCCATCCATCCATGCTTTCATACAACGTACCAAGATGGCACCCAGGCCTTGGCCCAGAGGAAACCCCAGCGGCACGCACGGCAGCCTAAGGCTCTTCAGCGGGAAGGCGCACACTCAGGAAGTGTTTTCCTAATTAACGATTAATGATAGCTTCCCATCCCGACAGCTCCTTGTTTATAAGTAACCTGTCGGTTATAAGTGTTATGATTTATTATTAATACTTTTATTTATTCTGTTTCTGTAGAGCCCACCGGAGAAGCAAAAGGGAATAAGAAAGTTAGATCAAGGAAGAGGCCCTCCTGAGTGGAGACCAGAGAGGAGATTATATTAAGTGGAAAACAAAGCATTAGGGAAGAGATGGAAAACGTGGAGGACAAAAGGACTGTAGTGTAGGATGAGTCCTGATGTCACCACTGATACCACAGCCCCTGGTCTGCCGCCCCAGCATTCACAGTAAGGAAGGGTGCTGCAGCCCCTGTGAGGCCTGCTGTTCCCTCTTGTCCTCGGCTGTGCTGACACAGCCAGGACTGGGCCTCAGGAGAGGTGCCACCCTCTGCCACCCTCCCATGTGCCAGTCATCTGGAGCTTAGGCAGAGCTTGGCAGTGACGCCTGACTGGCTTTGTCCCTTCTCTCCTTTTCTTTACTTCTCACACTCCTTTCACTGCTTTCCCTTCCCTTCCCTTACCTTCCTTCCTTCCTTCCTTCTTTCCTTCCTTCCTTCCTTCCTTCCTTCCTTCCTTCCTTCCTTCCTTCCTTCCTTTTCATAACAGCCTATTGAATCCTAGGTCTTCTAGCTGAGATACATCCCTAACATTTTACTGTCTATTTTGACACAGTCTCTACAAAGTCTCTAAGTTGACCAGGTTAGTCTCAAACAAGAGATTCTCCTGCCTCTGCCTCCCAGAATGCTGGGATGACAGGCCTGCGCCACCACACTCAACTTCCTCACTCTCCTGTGAGATGTCCAGACCCCATGGAAAGGCTGGCAGTGGGTCAGGAGAGAGTCAGCAGCCCAGTGAGGAGAGCACCACCTGCCGGGTGGCCCCTGCTTCACTGCAGGGGGAGGGGCTGGCACTGCAGGAGCAGCTGTCATGCTGGCCTGCTTTATTCTTGGCTTCTCATTGCCTGATGGATGGTGTAGTCCAGCAAGGCCAGAACATCAAGCTGGACCTGAAACTCAGCTCTCACCTGGTGCTGCCTTCACAACCAAACTGGTTGGTCTTTGAGCAGCTTTAGACTTAAATTCACAAGAATAAAATAAATTCCTTTGTTAGCTCCCTCCCTCAACTTCATAGAACAGTATTAAAAAAAATATGGCGCAACATGCGGGTCCTGTAATGCAACCCACCGTCTTTAATAGCCTTTCTCCAGCTTCTCCGGCTTCTTCCTAAAGATTAGATCCCAAAGATTAGATTAGATCAGGAAAGTCAATGAGGGAACTCAGCATAGAAACTTCCAACAAAAATCAGATCTTTGTTCTTTTAAGGAAAGTACTGAGGTTAAAAATAAACAGGCAGCCACAAAACATCTTCTGCTTCTGCGCAGAGAGGGTCTCATGCAGCGCCCCAGGCATCTCACTTTTAGTAGCCAAGGTCGGCACAGGAAACCTGGGGGGGGTGAACTGGTCGACCAAGGGTTAAACTCTCTTTCTTCCTCAGGCTGCTCTGGGAGGCAGAAGAACCCGGTCAATAGACAGATATATTGACTTGTTATTATTTAAAGTTGTTTAACCAGGTAGAGATAAACGAAAGCTTTCAGCAGTGAGCTATCACACAAATCACAATTAAGGTGGCATATGTGTTTGGGAGACGTAAAATCAATTCCCGCGAAGATAATGTTTTAGTCTCTATTTGAACTTGAAAACAGAAGTAAATTTTCAGCGGCAACAGCTGGGCTTGTTCCATCTAGGAGGCTCTCTATTAACTGTACAAGAAGGGCTTTTATTACCGCTTCTAATGGTTTTCCTCTATAGTTTTGTCTTCATCAAAAAAGCCAAATTGATTGCTGTGGTGCTGTTTGCTGATGCGGCCAGGAGGACTCAGGCAGCTGGACGGCCACCCACACTGGCGTGGGGACACACTCCTGCTTGCGCTGTGGTTTAGGTGGACAGGGCAGGGCACTCTGGGGGCTCCCGTTTGGCTGGGCTGAGGAGGGCGGGGCTTTGCTCTTCCAGCCTGCCTCTACCCTCAGCCTTCCCTGAGCTGGCCTGGACCCCAGGGATGGATGTGTGCTTGGGGAGGCAAGGTGGCTGTACCCCTGGGAGAAGCTTTTGATAACCCCACCACAGCTTCACCCATTGCCATGTGACCTTTAAAGACCATGACGCTTCCATTTAGTACTCTGACCATAGGACTGTGTGTGTGTGTGTGTGTGTGTGCATGCGCGCTATGTGTGTGTGTATGTGTGCATGCGTGTGTGCACGTGTGTCTGTGTGTGTGTACGTGTGTGTGTGTGTGCTTGTGTGTGTGTGCATGTGTGTGTGTTCTTTACAAGTCTTATTCTCTTGGAGGCAGAGATCATTGTATGTCACTTCAGTCTTTTTTGCATGGACACTGTAGATGCTTGTAAACGAGGGTCGTAGTTGTTGGAATCCACTGGTCTGGAAGCCTAGATTGAACCCACCTCACTATGTGGGCCCTTTCTCTCTTTATTCCCTCAGTTCTTGGGAAATCCATCAGGCAAGTGCTTTTCCCTCATTGAGTTCTGTGGTCCTGAAGAAAAGCCCGGCGTGAGGTGGATGGGACTGCAGGTGCGGCTTGCTTCTGAGAGGAAAAGTACCCAAGGAGTGAAGTTTGGCTCCCAGAACAGGAAAGAGACACAAAGGTCATGCAGTCCTAGCAGAGATCACAGCTAAGTGGAAGCGAGGGGACTAGAAATGGACCAGGACCCTGGAAAGTAGGACAGGAACTCGGTCTCTGACT
The DNA here is from genome assembly GCA_004027295.1 of Dolichotis patagonum. Taxonomy (NCBI): domain Eukaryota; kingdom Metazoa; phylum Chordata; class Mammalia; order Rodentia; family Caviidae; genus Dolichotis; species Dolichotis patagonum. The sequence goes on along the minus strand of PVJX010000023.1, from coordinate 541,476 downwards.
CACTATAAAATGAAGGCAAGTCTCTCTCCTACAGATATGTCACCTAAACACTATGAATGGTGCTTACCATGCTTCTTAGTACATGAAGCAACACAGAAATGTGAGGTGTGCATTACTATTCAAGACACACAAAGAAAAATCATGCTCAGCAGAGATCAGTTTCCCACTCCAGCCTACTTCCTGTCCGGCTAAGAAGCACACAGTGCCACAGGCCCCTCCTTCTCCATGTCTCTGGTGTCTATAAGGTCCTTTGCACCCCTCTGCACCTCCTGCATGACCACTATCAGGGGCCACACAGAGACACTTCCTCCCTGCCCTGCTGGGTCAGGCTTTCTTCCTTTCATTCTCTCCTTCTCTATATTTCATTCCTCCTTTCATTCTTTCCTTCTCTACAAGGCCTTCACCCCAAGGACTGTTTTACTATGCTGCTCCTCACTCAAAGCCATGGCTTCCATCCTCCAGTAGACACCAAGGTGCTTGGGCAGAGGATTGATGACGAATAGAGAGACAGAGATGGAGGGATACATACATGCATGCATGCATGCATACCACATGCAGATTTTCCCTTTTTCTTTCCTATTTTGCATTTCTAGAAATTGAACCCAGGACCTTTGCACTGAGCTATTTGCCCAGCCTGTTTTAAGTTGGACATTGGTTCTCACTTTATTGCTATGCTGCTTAGGCTGGCCTGGAGCTTGAGACCTTCCTGCTTCAGCTTCCTTGAGTTCTGGGATTACAGGTACAAGCCACCATGGCAGCCTAGGTGGATATTTTTATATAGACATGCGCTCACAGTACTATAATTTAGTTAAAAGCTGTAGTTCCTGTTTGCTGAATAGTCATATTTGACTAAATAGGGGCCATATTTTTTAGTCCATAATCTATCTTCCAGTCTATAGACCTCTTTTGTTTTGCTCAAAGCAGGAAAGGGAGGTATCATGGCTGGTGTCTACATGTGCCACCAAAGCCTCATACAATCATAGGTGGGGTTTTTTCAGGGGTGGCCAAATCTACGGTGTGTGATGCTGGGATTAATTCGATTAATTCGTGGTGCAGTGCTAGGATCAAGAGCACTAGGATTAAGGGTGGAGTAGCCTGGATCAGATAAGAGGGGCAGAAAGATGCTTTAGGGTCCCTTGTTGCTTTGCTGTCTTCTGTCTGCCACACGCTGTTGCTCCTCTGCCCTACGTGACCTGCCTTGAACCCTTGAACGGACTTGCCTTGGAGCCAGTCAACTGTGGACTAAACCTCTACAAACTGCAAGCTCAGTAACCCTCCCCTCCCTTAACTTTCGGTGCCACACATTCTGTCTCAGCAATCAGAAGAGTAACCAAGACACTGGTATTGCGCATACTTTGTTGTATACATGGAACCTGGAACTACCTCTGTCCTTGTTAGCTGTTTCTCAGATAGCAGTCAGTGTCCTGCATAGTTCACGACCAGGCTCACCAAATCAACATGACCAGCGATTCGTCCCTTGAGGGAAGATGTGTGGGCTCAGTGTGGAAGAGCACATGGCTTTCTGGTCCTAACCCTGGAGCCAGCAGATTGTCTAGGAACTTGGTGCTGTATTCTTAGAGTAGATGGAGTCCCTTCATGTCCCTTCTGGAAGGTCAGAGGGAGGGTAGATTTACAAAGGCTGAAGTGACTTGCTCTTGCGTTTAGTGAGAAATCCAGTGTGTTTTGGAGCACCAGGTCAGCTCTGAGGACAGGGGACAACTTGACGTGGAACTAGAAGGAACATCAGTGTTGGGTGGGGTGCAGGCTTGAGTGTCTTACCTGTCACCCTGGCGTGGGCATGAGCTGCAGCCTGCTTGACACATTCCAGAGGTATTTTTGAATACTTGGAGTGGACTCCCTGGGAGACCCCACCGTGATGTCAGCGCACACTCGGAGGTGAGCCACAGCACCTGGCCTCCCCTTGCCTCTCCTGGCACAGGCTGCCCTGGCTGCCTTGGAATGCTCACCCACAGCCTGATCAGTGCACTGCCACCCAGCCCACTCCTGGGACCACTCTGCCAACCCTACTCCTCCTTGGCAGTTCCCATTTCTCAGGACAAGAACTAAAAGAAGGAAGAGGGGAAGGCTGAAGAGCACTGAAACTGCCCGCAGAACAGAGATCAATCCAGGGAAGAGCGGGCAGGGACAATAGGGAATTTGCAGAGTAACTCAGCAAGGCACTGACATCAAAAGGGACACATTCAAACGAGCAGACTGACTCTGGCACACGGGCTGCAAAATCTGAGACAGAGAGCAATTACAAATGGAACTGTCCACGCTGCCAGAGCGTGGAGATTAACATTGGCTGCGGCAGGAGGAGGATCGCGCCTTTGTAGCTGAGGACCTCCAGTGAATCCCTTTACTGTCTTAGCTGACTCAATCATGCAGCAACTATTTCTCTAATAAGCTGATTCCCCTGAGACCTTTAGTGACAGAGATAGAAACGGGAGTGATTTGGTCTTGTAACCAGAGCAACTGTCCCTGTAAATCTACCATGTAGGGAACAAGATCATGAGTAAAAGACATAGGTTCCAGGGACACCTAGCCTGCTTTATTCCTCAGGGACAGCAAATCTAGAGAGCACTGTCCCTTGCCAGGGCCCAGGGAGCAGGCTTCCCCTGTGCACTTGGCCTAGGTTTGCTTATGCTCACAGGGCTGGACCAAGTACGGGTCCAGGAAGGGAGAGGGAAGTGAGCATCACAAAACCCACAGAAGCTGAGCCCAGGTTTTACTTCCTGTGCCTCAGCCGCAAAGCTGAGACAACAATAGTGCTTCAGAGCCAGCCCTTGCGCTGGGATGTCCATGCTGTCACGTGATGTAGATAAAGCTGCTTTGGAAGAGGGAAAGATGGAACAGAGGAGGAGAAACGCCTTTAACTGACTGTCAGCTGCTCTGTGACAGGCAGGGATATGCGAGGGAATTTCACGTCACACCCGCTCTGATTTGACCTGGGTGGCATCATGGAGGAAGTCCTTACTAGTTTTGTGAAACAAATGAGTGAGATGACACTGGGGACAATTTACTCTACACTGTGAGTCTCGTAAGCAGAGTATGGCAGAACCAGGATTGAAACTCCTTTGGCCTGAACTCACAGACTCTTGAGCAGTGCACGAGGGGACCTGGCTTCACGGGGCCATGGAGAGCAGAGGAGAGCCCTCTGCTGAGACTCAGGCCCCTTTCAGGAGGGTCCCTATGGAATCATTGGGAAAGCACAGAACAGAACTAAAAGCAAATCTACATTCCGAAGTCAGTTCCTCCTAATCAGAGGCAGGCTCTCTGATGAGGCTCAGAAGCATAAAATCCTTCCTGGAATATGCAAGCAGGTGTGCAGTAGCCTGTGTGGTATACAAAGAGGGCCATGTCACTGTAATGTACAATTAAATGACAGACACAGACACTTGTTTACACCTGCTCTCCTCACATGACCCAGTGAGCCATTGGGCGGACCCTTTGTATTGGATGCATGGGGTGCCAAACCCCATCTGGGACGCTATGCCATCTCCCTCCACCCTGCTTAATTCACCTGGTACTTCCTGACTGTGTGATCACAGAGCTGCTCTCAACCCTTCCACTGCAGCAAGCAATAAAGGCCTCACCTTCTAAAGACAAAAATGAAGACACAGAGGAAGTGGAGGATGAGAAATGAAGGTACAGATGGACAATCCGGAGTCACAGTTCCCGTGGAAACGAAATGGAAGGCAGAGAAAGGAAATCAGCGCCCTTTGTGGAGGGCAGCAGATATAATTAGATGACTCAGGAAAATGCTGAGGGTGCGTAAACATCTCCACTTGGAGGCCCGCAGATCCTAGACCTGGAGCACGTCAGACACTGCAGAGCTGCACTGCACACTTCCGCGTTCAGGATCACCCCTTTTCCATCCAGTTGACTGAACTGCAAATGTGGGGTACGTGCCACATTCACAGTCTCCATCACCTCTGCCTTCTAGTGGCCTCCAGCAAGTGAACCCGCAGACGCTCTCCCAGCTGCCTTGCTTCTTCCTGGCCCGTTCACCCATTTAGATGTCTCCCTCCTGCTATTCTGACTGACGCCCAATCAAACTGCCCAGCTGCTTGGGGCTTTCTAAGTTGCAGGCCGAGCCTGGTCAGGCTCCCGATGAAGTCTTTCACATTTCTATTTTTTTGAGGGGAACAAGTCCTGAAAGATTTTAGGGAGGCACTGAGCCTTGTCCACCCCAGCCCCCGATTTGTCATCGGCTCACCTCCTCTGCCCTGGCCCTCTGGGACTGACCAGCAAGTGCGGCTCTGAGCCTGCTGTATGTCTCACATCTCCCTGTGTCCACGGGGCAGCCCTCTGCTGTTGCATCCTCCCAGCTGCAGGGTAAGTTCCTCTCTCCTTTGAAACTCAGTCTCGCGTCTCCTATTCGGGAAGCACACTCAGAGGCCTCCTATCTGGAGTATGGACCCCTTACTGGGTTCTTCTGGCCAACGCAGAAAATCTGCTGTGTGCTAGACTTTGACACACAGTGGAGATGCACTTGGGGCTCCATGCTTGTTACCCATATGCTTTACCACTGAGCTGCCCTCCCCACCCATAGCCCACGCCATGCACTTATATCTGGGCCAGTACTTTCTCGAAGACAGACTCGGCCTCCCAGTTTGCATCCACTGTACCCCTTGGCTATGAGCTGTACAATGCATGTTTCTTAGACTGGACATTAGATCCTGCTCTACTTTGCAACACTTCTGTGATATTCTGTGTCACCAATCTATGTCATCTTCCAAGTTTATGTCCTTGAATAATGCAAAGACTCAGAAATGTGTGTCTACTTTTTGAATTTCTATCAGGAGATAACTTATACAATGTGATTTTATTTTGTAAAGAAGAGAATGCAGTCCAAGTGCTCCTCAACGAAAGCTCAGGAGAGGGAGAACAGAGCGGGGAGGCCTGAGGAACAACAGAAGGAAAGGCTAAGGTGGATTTCACAGCTAACCAGTACGCAGCAGGTCCTGTGCTGGCACTCTCAGAGCGGACCGTGTAAGCTGGTTATTATCAGCATCGTGTGGCCGGAGATGAGGCTGTGGTTCAGAGAAAGAGAGAAGCTGGTCGGAGGCAAAACAGCTCATGACTTGTGAGCTCAGCATTTGAAAAGGTTTCCTCAAACTGCATCTTATTGTGTCTGAGGGAAACACCTGGAGGGAGACTCCAAGCAAATGAAGGCAAGTACGTCTCATAGGATATGGCGGTTAATGAAAAGGTAAAACCATAAATATTCTCATCTTTAAGACACGAGATGCTTTTCAGCACTTAAATGTGAGTCAGCTAGGTGCTTCATCCGAACCTCCTCATTTTAGGCAAGTCTGGTCTGGAGCAGCTCGGCCGAGGGGAGTGTTTCTCCGGCCACACTTCACCTGCACCAACACCCTCCAGTCTGTGGCCAGCTGGTACTACCTGCCATGGGCTCCTCCTTCCCTCCTCAGCCTAACCACTCACTTGGGTGCTGTGACATCTAAGGGAAGATAAGAGGCTCGGTAATCCTGCATGGGAGGGAACCCAGCCACATCCACCATTCTAGGTGCTACTTCTTCCTGCAGGAGGTCTCAGGAGGTCTTGTATCAGCCTTATCGGCCACTGCACAGTTTGGCTGGTTGCCCATTTACAGATTTAACTCTTTTCACGCTACTCAGATTTTTAATACATATTTATTTAATCCACCACATATTTCTGAACACGGAATCTACTGCAGTCCTCTCATCCTGTTTACTTTCGTAGTAATGTATCTGTTCACTCTGTCTACTGCCTGTCTTGGCTATTTACACACAGCATTTTATCTCTGGGGAAAAATAGGTGAAAATAAGGAAGCCTCCTAATTATCTCCCGGTATTTGTTCTGCACTCTGCACAGAACAGATAGGAGATTTTCTCATATCTCCACCATAATACTTGCCATCTAATACTGTTATATTTTTTATACAACTTATTTTCGAATCTTAAATGTGAACTCCTCCAGGGAATGGCTAAATGTGATGCACAGTGAGGAGTAAACAGACAGCAGAAAAGTAAGAGGTTTTCTAACCGACAGGCCAAGCTGTTTAAAGGAGGTAGCGCCATTTGTATTTTCAGAGTTTTGATTTTCAAAACGAGTCATGGGATTTAATTCCAATTAACATCACTCCCTAATTTTCATCCGAGTAAGGCATGTATTCAACGGCAAACCAAACAGTGGGAGAAAGGTCCCCCTGGCAGCTGGGGGTCTCTCCTGCCCCTTTCTGCTCTCATGAGTCACACTCACTGCATGCCTGCTACTGAGTGTAGGAAAGTCTAGCATCTGTCTTTGCTTTACATTTTTTTCACTCGGTTTCCAATTCTCCATACAGTTTGTACTCTAATACACTTTAATGGGAAAAAGTATACCCTTAATATGTCTCCACAAGCACTTCACATGTTTTGAATAGGGTATATTTTGGGTGAAGGTAACAAAAATACATCCAATTGTTTAGCTGCCATGTTTAAGAATAACTAGATAAAGACTCTCTTGTGGAATAGAAAGATAACAGCTAAGATTTCATTACCTTGAAGTGGTTTGGAAAATAGGTATGTCTGCCAAAGGCTAGTTGGAGGATGCTTCAAAGACAGAGTGACAGGCAGGGAATGGATAGACCCCTTAAATAAATAGATGGGGGAACAGTCATGTTAGGAAGGTGCATGGCTGTATAGAGAGAATTAGGGTTATATAAACGGGGAAATAACACATGAATGGCCAGGTGAGTGGTTCACTGATGGAAGAATAAATTGGTGCATTGGTGTTTGATGGAGCTGAGTGACCAGATGAAATGAAACGCTGCTGAATTCCTATGCCAGCGAGAGCACATGAATGGATAAAATGTTATGTGAACAGAGAAAGAGATGGTTAGGTAAAGAGGAAGAAATGATAATGAAACACAATAAGGGAAAGAAGAGAGGAAAGGAGGTACTGAAGGTCTGGAGGGGATTGAAGTCCATTTTCTTCATTAGTTATGATTTTAAAATAAACCTGAGATGACCAGGGGTTTAGCTCAGTGGCATTAGCACCTATCTGGCAAGCATGAGGTTATGAGTTCAATCCCTGGTTCAAAGAAAAGGAAAGGAAAGAAAAGGAAAGGAAAGGAAAGGAAAGGAAAGGAAAGGAAAGGAAAGGAAAGGAATCTGAGGAAGTTAGAGACTCTCAGTCATGCTTTCCTAGAGTTTCTACTGTATACTTGCCACTTTGATCTCTCAAAGAGAATGCATCTCTTGTATCCAGGATCTGTGTTTCTTGCTATGGAAGGACTCATGGAAAGGTCTAGATTGGCCCTTGTCTACAGAGGAGCTGACAGAATATCAATGTCACCACTGTACCTCTGTTTTTGGTTGTTTTATCTTTCCAGAGAAGCTATCTCTACTGTGAAATTAGAATCTTCATCCACATTCTATTGAGTTCCTAACCACTGTTCCTAGACTTTATTTAAGCAATGACTTGACAAATTCAGTGTAATGGAGGAAGAGGGAGAGGGAGAGGACACACTGGGCCACAGATATTTGCACTGGAGTACAAGACGACAGAAGGGAGGGTGTCACTACACAACTGGTACAGATGAGGAAGCAAGGCTGCGAAGCCAAGAGGCCATCCAGGCTGCACACTTACGGCGGAACTAGGCAGGCTTCACAGAGACACAAGCACGCAACGAGAACCTGAGTTGTAAGAAAGAAGTTAATACGCAGTCCTGCAGAAAACCAGATGAAGTTGCGATCAAGAATAAGGAGCTGGAATTTTACCAGAAGAGAATGATGTTTCAGAAATGGCACCTGCCGTGGAGCACCTGCTGCAGGGCTCTCCGTCATGTTGACGTTTGCATAGGTGTCCCAGCAAAGGCTAAGATAGACAAAAGTTAACCCAATGGCATGTACTATCGGGCACAAATGTCCTCTAACACCAGCATGTCTTCTTATGCTCATTCCTGTTAAAGTGATTGTTAAGTGGTTCCCACTTCAGAGGAACCAAGAAGCAGTGAAGGTTGCGGAGTACAATGCCTGAACTGGACAGTACATGTTCATCATTTTTCTGAAACTTCTGATACATTTTGGCCTAGGTCAATACATAATATAGATGATGAAGATGCAGAAGCCTTTAAAATTATTTTTAAATAGTATAATTACTGTATATGTAGATATAATGTGAAAAGTAATTAGACTAATCTCTCTCTGTTTCTCTCTGTATACACACTGCAGTTTGAGTGTGTTCAGTGTATATCTGAGATAAGGAGGAGGACAAAGGGCAAAGGGGGAAAGAGAGAGGGAGGGGATAGAGAAGGGAGGGAGGGGGAGAGGGAGAGGGAGGGAGAGAGGGAGAGAGACAGAGAGACAGAGACAGAGAGAGGGAGAGAGAGATTGATTTCTGATTTCATCTACTCCCCAAACCCTAAAACACAGGAACAGGAAAAGCATAGCCCACTGCATTACTCCATTCCTGGACTTCAAAGGCATGTCCTAATAAACAGTCCCCTAAAAGTTACAAATTTCTTCAAACTTTATTGATACACTGCACAATCACAACCATCTTGTATTCATCCTGAATTAGAAAAGGTTACAACTACAATGTAACATGCACAAAATTCAGGTAGTATATTCACCCTTAATACACTTATTGACAGAAATCAAGTCTTCATTGATTTTTGAAGGAAAAATAAAAAAGAAAAGGAAAACAACTGTAGAATGCTGACAAAGTCATACTCTTGTACTGTGTGATCAATTTTAAAGCATTTGAACATAGATTTGTTTTAAGGATAGTTGTGAAAATGGGCACACCCATTGTTTGACACAGCTATAACGGCACCATTGATAAGTCATATATATATTTTTTAATCTAGAGGACTCTGAACTTGACAGATACATTTTTGTACACCCACACATTCCTCACAACTGCACTTTACGTGTCACAAAAATTTCTGAAATGATAAAAATGCTCCCTTAACTAACACAAGGGTAGCTATTATTACTTATTGTTATTATCGATATCCTTATAAATCTGCCAAATAATGTAGGATGCAGCCCCAGCAGTATTGTAGAGGGGTCACAATCTTTCTTTATTCACTCAGGGTTGTGGAACAACTTTGTGCCTTGAAAGGGCACCAGTGAAAGAAACAAAAGGGATCTTTTTGGAACTGCCGGGAATTAGGCTTGGCTGCCTCCATTCAGGATGAAGACAATTGCACCTAATTAAGTCCATGCCACTTTCCTTGGACTCCAAGTTTTCTGCACCTGAAAGCTAAATTGCACTGGATCAGCGATTGTTGCCACGTCTTTCAATTGCAAATCTATTTCTTCCTACTTTCATTTACTTCTCTTCTCTTATGTAAGAAATGGGGGAAATGAGACCAGCATTTTTATTTGTTTGTTTTTAATGATCAGTAAGAGTTCTCCTCACATGATATCTTTATAAGATCAGTAAGAGTTCTCCTCACATGATATCTTTATAAGAACATTGTCTTCTTACTTGCACACCTGTGAAGTTTTACTGTAACCACTCAAACTTACTTGTTTTAAAAGAAAGAGAGGGAATCCTCAGCTAATAGGAGGGGAAGCAGTTGGATATCAGACTTTCCAGGAATAGGGTTTGTGCAAAACAGAAGTTCTTACTGCTGGAAAAAAGAAAATGAAATGGCATTCTGTCAGCAAGAAAAATGTCATGTTGCTTCCCCTAAGAGGCTGAACTTTTTAGGAGGCTGCATCTAGGCATTAAAAAGTGAATTTTTCTTGCTCTGGTGAGAACTCTGGGTCAAATGGGGAAAGATTCTCCCTTTACCAGGTCTCCTCTTGTCTTACACCAGCCTCTCCTCCTTCAGCGATGGGACTGGTGACAGCCATTGTACAATAGGGAAGATATGCATCAGGCAATGGTGTGCAGCCATGCAGGAGTCAGTTTCTAGCCCCGTCTGAGGCTGGCAGTATGATGAGCTGCCCTTGGGATCAACTGCCCACTCTGGGGTCCTCTGCTCTTTTGGTGTAACAGTCCTTCTAATGAAGGTAGGACTTGCTAACTGACCCTAGTCGAAACACGTTGACTGTACTGGGACACAAACAGATGCTCCAACAGCCTCGTGGTGTCACAACTAGAGATCTCAAGCACACTTCACGCTAGGTTATGGGAACAAAGTGCCCAGCCAGCATGTGCAAGGTATCCACTAGTAAGAGGAGCGTGTTCCAGGGGAAGAGGCCCAGGTGCCTTGGCTACCCAAATCCTTCTCTTCTTTCTGTGCAGCCGAGCACAGATGCAGTCAAAGACAGGTGCATCTCTCCATGCACAAAATGTGTGCCTGTTTTCACAACCACTCCCCTCCACCTCCACCCTCCCCACTGAAAACAAGAATGAGAAAAACTAAACACACTTGTTTAGACTTGCAGAGGACTGTATCAGGCACTTGACATTAAACTAGGGAAATACAAGCTTGGCTGAAGCCATAACACTAGCACTTTCATTGACATTGCTTTGGGGGGACACACACGGGACGCTGAACCCCTCTCACCTGATGGTTCTGTAGAAGCCATATTTGGTTTTCTGTCCACACAGAAAACTCACAAGCTACTGGTTGCTCAGACTCCTTTCTTCCTCCTGCCTGTATCCCTGCCCCACCCCCACCACTGGCCCCTGAACAAATCTGTCCAGCAGGCCTTATCCGCCCACCCTCCATGTGTAGTGCTGGAAGGAAATGCAAGTGCGGATGCTGTCTTTAATAAACAGCTGCTTTTCTGTTTGCTTCAGGAGGCTAGGTAACAGCTACCACCACGGGGAGCCGTTCCCACCAAAGTAACCCCGATGACACAGCGGTGGGACTGCGTCTGTGGGGAAGAAGTGTCGCTCACGTGCCCAATGTCCCGACTGTCTTGGGGTTTATGCACTTGGTTTTCTGTATGTCAGACAAGGGAGGCCAATCAACTGTAGCATGCTTTTCTCTCTGTATTGTGACAGGAATAGGTAATCACCAGAGATGTTTCCTAGTATCCAGTGGCACAGTTCCACCCATGGTGACCCTGAGTCCAGCCTTGTGGGATTGACAAGGTTCTGGTGATCTGCTTTCCCAAGAGAGGATGACTTCTTGCTTTAGAACATGTCTCGGAGTGAGGAACAGGTCCGGCTTGTCCATTTCAAGCACCATGTTCCCCAGCACCATCCAGTCTGCACATTCACTATTCTCTAAAGCAACATACAATACCAGTCGAACATTGAAATGATGCATTTACTTCTCATAGGATTTCCAAAACCAACTCCACTTCAGGTGCGGAGTGTGGTGACAGATCTGAAGCATTTAGGCCCAACCTCTTGCTCTCACTTGGTACCTGCTTCTGATCATGTCTGCAACTTGATTTTGGCACATCAGTTATGTTCCCAGAATCTGGTTGCTTGGCAGTACACTAGGCAACGCAGATGTCTACTCACAGCTGGCAACTGTAATATTAATTTTGCTCACATCAGTTCTACCTCTAATGACAACGTCTAATTTTTGCTTGGCAAAATAGCCTGGGATTGTACATATGTATGTGTGTGTACATATAGATGTGTATAGGAAGATGTATACGTAGTTCCACGCTGTGGCTCTCCCGCTCATTTACAATAGTGAGAAACAGTGAGGGCACTTATACTGAAGGAAGAGAACACGTAAGCATCCAGGATGCAGGAGTCTGTAGAGCTCGTAATTATTATTTCTTGGAAGGTGGACCTGAAACCTTCTGAGCGGGGGCAGGCCAGGTCTCTGGGGCCATCACTGTACTTCGTTCTCACCCTGCAGCAGGTCAGTTCCTGCAGCACCACAGTGCGGCCTTTGCTGCTGCTGCTCCAAATCCTCTGTTCCTTGTGACTGAGTCTTCCTTGTCCCGGGAGACTACTGGGAAACACTGTACCCATGCCTCTGTGTGAGCCAGATCTGATATGAACCCAAGAAGCTGGGGACATTCCTTCCCAAGCCCCCTGAGAAACAGCCTGCTTCAGAGGAAACTGTGGCACTTACACTTCCCCCTTCTGTTTGCCATGTTGTGTTAATCAAGTGCTTGGAAATTAAGTCAGTTGCTCAAGTGCCCTCAGCTCAGAAGAGCTTTGTGAAACAAATACCAGAGTTGTCAACACACCCGCCATGTAATTGGCCTCCATCAGCTTTTTACTGGATAGTTTCCAAACAGATCAAACCAGAACTGGAGCAGAACAGGGCTCTGAGCTGTAGTCCCCGCGCCTGGGAGCAATGGATTGCCTTCCTTACATTGCAGAGAGAGAGAGAGCTGCTGTCTTTTACATTCATGGTAGTGAGGAGAGCCAGCACTGAAGAAGGTCCCATGAGCTCCTGGCATATGATTTCATGAAAGGCTAAGAGAAGCACAGCGGTTGGTACCTTAATCCTTCAAGTATTGGAGAAGAAATGCAGTGTTCCTCGGGAAGGTGGTTTCAGGAAACAGTTTTCTCTGGAAATACTGAGTGACTGGCAGTTATACTGCTGCTGTGGTCCACCGGGTGACAGCATCTAATCTGAGTGGACAGGTTACCACATTCCAGAGTTAACGACACAGGGTACTGCCTTTCTGTATTGTTAGCCTGTGAGATCATTGGCTCTCCTAAGAGATGCTGATATGCAGTTCTGCAGATGCCAACGTCTACTGATGGTAGAGAAGAAATGAAGAGAGCAGGGTAGATACACAAGATATGATTACAGTTTAATGTGGCAGTGAATTGGTAGTGAGTAACAAGCAAAGAAATAGAAAGAAATGTTAGACAATGACATTGATAGACTGATAAATAATGACATTGTTGAAAGACAGGTGGATGGATAATTGGATGTAGAAATAAATCAGACAATTGAGTCAATAGATAATCACATGATTACCTTGATAGACAGCTTGATGAAACCTAAATAACCAGCCAGTATTGATCACTTTTGCTCAGCATTTTTAAGAGAAGTACTACTCTTAATATACTTCTGTTTTTTTGTTTTTGTTTTTGTTTGTTTGTTTTCTAGTTTTGGGTTTCATGCATAGCCCAAGCCTCTAATCTCTACAGTCAGTGGAAGAAATGGGTAGAACCAAGTGGTGAGAGAGATGGTAAGGTGTGCACACATATGGCATAGAGAGATAACTAGGAAGTATGTGAACCCTTGAAAATAGGTGATAAACATGGAAGAAACAGATGTACATTCTATTCAGGAAAATGATCAAAAGCTTAAAAGACAGAGAAAATAGGACACATGGATGTGACTCTTGCTGTGTACATTATGAGCAACCTGTGTCTTCAGGGTGTTTGTCATGAAATGTGTTTTTCTGCCCATATTGAACTTGTGGTTTGGGGTGTGTGTGTGTGTGTGTGTGTGTGTAGATTGGTGGCAATGACAATGAGAAGAGTAGTAAAGGAAAAGAAAGTGCCAAGGTCGCAGGAGCAGACTCCATTTTTGGACACACCAGTGAATGATTATCCTACACATGGTAGAACCCTGCCCACCCCTCCCCCAAGTCCCACTCATTCCAACTGGAAAAAAAACCCTCAAAAGCAAAATACCCCCTGCAAAATATTGAGAAGGAGAAAAGGAACAAAGAAAAAGAAGCCCAAATGGATTTGCTCTCCGCAGTGTAGATTAAAGTCTGTGATATGGAGAAGCAGACGTTGTTCAGAGGACCTATGCTTTCTTATCAAAACTTGATGAAGAGGTGAGCAAAGAGGGTCCCTGAGAGCCAGAGACAAGCCAGCGCTCTAGAGGCCGAGTTAACACCATCAATGACTGCTCCAGGCCCTGTGTAGGGGAAAGAGAGACAGACCCATTAGCAGGTACCCAGAGGACCCCATACACATTCCCTGACAAGCAAATGCACCAGCATGCTGCTCGGGGAGCACCCCCAAACCCCCCACTCTACACTGACCCTTCCAAGTCTGCATGAGTGGCCCTTTGGGAGGATTTCGAAACTCAAGGGAGCAAGACATCTGGATGCCCAGGCCAGTACCACCTGCTCTGAATGGGGATGCTGAGGGTGGTTACTTAGGCTGGTGAGCCTACGGGACAGAGACACAGTCAGGCTCCATGGAGAGGTAAACATGAAGGCCCTTTATGTGCCTCTAAAATCTTCTGTCTGGGAGATGGAATCTGGCAGAACCTGAGGTGAGCAGGACAAAGATAGGCATGAGAAAAGAAGGCATGAGAAAAGAAAGCAGATGAGATTGGGAAGAAGGGGAGAGGGGTGCAGATATTTTGCGGGCAATAGATGACTGGGAGTGTGCACGGCAGACTCTTTATCACGGACATGTATAATTTAGGTGTTGTGGAAGGTTCTGCAAAGCTTCTAAGAAAGAGTGAATAATTGCCCATGAGGGTTGTCAGGGCTGTGACTGGTTCTATCCAAGCCATCAGTGCTGCCACTCCAATGGCCAGGAGAAAGACCTAGCACCCCTAGAACTGATGACTCCCCTGATGAGTCAGCCTCGAGGAATTCTCCTTCTATTTCTTTCTTGCGCTTTCCCTCCCTCTGCCCTATTCCCCAAATCCCACATAAATCATTCACGGTCCTCTGGGAAATGCAAACGCAGAATCTGGGTCCTAATTTATTCTGTGTCCTCACTATGTTTCAAGAAGACAAACCCTGTAAGCTGTGATCATCCTAATCTACAAGGTCTCAGGGAGGACGTGGCCCTCACTCTACCTCTGTGTTCTTCCATAACCTTTATTTGCAAGCGCTAGGGTCATAAGTAAGACCAGGAGCTCAAAATCAGAGTGTAAGCCAGGGAAGGTAAAACTGCATATTGTCAAATGATTAAAAGCCACGGAGAGGCAATTTTGTAAAACCAGTGACAAAGGAAAGGAGATACAGACCAAACAGCATGCCCTTCCTGCCAGCTCAAGTCAGGACTTCACTGCATCTTTGAGAAGCAGATTGGTCTATGAGAAAATAAAGATTTTAAAAAGCTGAGATGCTACAGGTTTTGCTTGGACTAGAATCAAAACACTTGGCTTGCCTGCGAAGTGTATGACATGCACAGAAGTGTGCCTTGCTGGAGAAGGGACTTGAGCAAACCTTTCATTTGCAAAGTCAGGCCTTTAACTTCAGCAAGGAGCATATCAGTGTTCTCACTTCAAGGATTTCCCTGCACATACAGCTTTTCCTCTGGCTTAGAATGGATGCAATGCTCCTATAGACTAAAGTCATACTTATTTGACAGTTTCAAGTCAGGCATATCTTTTTCTCTATTTTTGCTATAGGATACTCATGAACAAGAGTAGGTTTAATGTTCTAGCATAATTCTATAGTCCCATGAAGGAGCCACACTCATTTATGGAAATTAGCCTAATCCCAGGGTCTATAGCAGTCCAGAAATGTATCTTATACTAGCATGGAAAATATTCCAGGTTGCAAAATGCTCAAGTTGAAGCCTAAGC
The DNA here is from genome assembly GCA_004027295.1 of Dolichotis patagonum. Taxonomy (NCBI): domain Eukaryota; kingdom Metazoa; phylum Chordata; class Mammalia; order Rodentia; family Caviidae; genus Dolichotis; species Dolichotis patagonum. The sequence continues at coordinate 526,103 of PVJX010000023.1, read as the reverse complement.
TAATTTTCACAGTGTCTTCTACACATGATGAATGGCATAGGTTTATAAGGTGATGAGTGATGCAGATTTGTAAGGCTGACACATTTCTTTAAGACTATGTATCATATATATACATATACACATACATATATAACCTGATTATCTGCAGGGTTATTTGTGTTTCTGGACCCTCTGCAGAAACAAAAATCCTCAGAGTCTCAAGTCTCTTATAGAAAATGGTGTAATATTTGCATATAACATACATACATCCTCCTGTATTTTTAAATCATCTCTGGATGACTTATACTACCTAACAAAGTATAAATGCTTTATGAGTAACTGTTACACTGTACTGCTTAGGGACAATGATACGAGAAAGAGTATTATGTACTTTTTTCAGGAACAATGTTTTCTATCCACAATTAGAGCCCTGGTGCAGAATTCGTGGATAGGGAGGTATACATACAGCCATGCATACTTTTCCTTTGATTGATTATATATCTTTGATTGATTATATATCTTTCATATTTCATATATAAAATATGTACATGTGTGCATATATGTTGTCTAGTTTTTTATACTGCTAATAACTTTGGAAGTCATTGAAAATTGTGTTCTACACTAGAGAAGTAAAGGTCTTTAGTGTAGGAATTACTTTATTACAGGTTCTGCCAGTGGACTTAGCATTTCTGTGAATGTAATGCCATCAGCACAAGGTTGAATACAACTGAAGACAGAGGACAGGGAAAATACACAAGGAAAGTAAAACATAAAGGACCGAGACATGGAGAGAAGAGGAAGCAGACTCAGAGATGAGCGAGTGTTCCTGCTGGTGTAGGTAAGATACTCAGGGCTGATTATGCTGAGGGTTTACCGCCACTTTCAACTTCCACAGAGTGCTTCAAAGAGTGGAAATACTCTTATCTGCTAAGTGTCTACTAGTAATGTAGTCATCTTATCTTGCTGAAGATGATGACAGCACCTTTGTATTGTGCTGTGTACGGTAAGCATAGTTCTAAGTGCTAAACATAACTTAATCATCAATACAACTGCATGATATATTCACTCTTGCTATTTCCTCTTTATAAGTGAGGAAACTGAGGACGGAGAAGTCAAACAGCCTGCCTGGACTCACATAACTTGTATTACTGAAGCTGAATTAGACCAAGACCCCATCCCCAGAGTCTGTGCCTCTGATTGCTACAACTCTACTTCCTTCCTTTGGAAAAGATCATCTGTACATGTTTTCCAGGGACCCCAGTCTTAGGGTGATGTGAGCAGTGGACTGAGACCTCAGTTTTATGTGCCTTTGCTGGTCTCTACTTGAGCAGCATTTACCCTTGAGGCCTTGCTTCCTCCACCTGCACGTTGAGGAGAGGTTGATTTTGATGACTTGCGTGGGTCTTCCTTATTAACTTTTTGAGTTATCATAAATGGAGACTCTACATCTGGTGCCAGGCAGGACAGCTGGTGAGCAGCCAGATGGTCTTCTCCAGATGGTACAAAATCATCACCATTCTGGCCTTTAGCACCACTGCATGACCATCTCCTCCTGAGACACAGAGGGCATGAAACAGTCCTAGACCCTGCACTTTCTCTTTTTGGCCCCTATTTCTTTGCAGCTCTAGGGAGCTGTTTTGCTCTTCAGCAGGTACAGTGAGGCCCTGCTCTGTAGTATCAGATGCCATGGCAATTTACCACCCAAGTGCTTTCATCAATTGGTCCATGAGGAATGACTGACTCCTCCAGTCAGAGAATTAATCTGATCCACTGCAGTGAGATTAAAGCAGTGTTACTTTCCTCAGACCCACTCGGAACGTATTTGAAATGTGGCTACTGGGCCAATGGCAGGACAGTGGGATCCTCAGGAGGACCCTCAGGGTTGGTTCAGAGCAGGAAGACAGTGGCTCAAGTGTAGCACCGGAGTGTTAGATAAAGGCCATCAGCAAGGCACCGATTCTGTAATGGTATCTTTACTGTTTGAATGGAAATGGGCCAAAGAAAGCACCTGGGTTAAGCCACTCCCACTGGGCTTCTGCACGCAGTCACCTCCCTGCTTGGGCTAGTGTTCTTTGTGCTTTAAGTTAGAAGAAGTGATGGATTGCTGCTGTTTATGTAATTTGACTTGGTCCCATGACCTCGCAGACCTCCTCTGCAGCCCCATAGGCTATGGCAGGCTGTCACGTATGTTAGCTTAGTGAATCTGCAGTCGTGCTGCGCTCAGGGGAGGACTTGGATAGGAGGAACCTTCTCTCCCCATCCAGCCTGAACACATACTGCAGTCAGGCTGAGTATGTCTTTCCTTTACCGTGGCTCCTCCAGCTCATAGTTTCCTGGGCTTCTCCAGGCATGGGGTAGTGAACATGATGCCAGGAATAATGTCAATAAAGAGGGTGAAAATTCAGACGGTATTTTCATTTTATCTTGTTAGTTCTTATCTAACACTTGGAATCCAGTACTTGGAACTTGGAGGCAACTTTTCAGTGATGCGCTCTGCTTCATGCAACCGATCCTAGAACACACCTGGGTGATTGTCAAGGGCTTTGAGCAAAGGTGGGGGTGAGAGGTAGACTAGCAACAGGGCTGATGGGAACACAGCAGAACAACACCCACTGGGTCCTAGGAAAGGTGTCCTAAGCATGCTGCAACCTTTGGGGTAAGGTTGCTAACAGCTCTAGAGGAGCATCTAACCCTGGCTATGTTGGAGTCAGGCCAATTTAAGTTTAAAACTGGCTCTGTGACTTGCTGACAACATCATCTTAGGCAAGGTACTTTGTATTTTTTTCTTAATAGAGTATAAAGCCTTTAGTCTGCACAGGAATAAAAGATTAAGGGGACTGGTATAATGCTGGTAGGAAGTAAACTTCCCCCTGAGGGAACTGCTGCTGTGAGTTGGTGAATACGCCCTCCCACGCTCCCACTCCTAGACAGCTTACGCAGTTCTTTTCCAAAGACACTGAACTGGACTGAGGATTTGGGAGGGTGTGAGAGGAGCAATCAGAGTTCAGAGTCAGAATCCCTACTGCTGAGAGGCTGTGGGGTGTGAGGCTTTGGACAATGAGAGGCACTGAGCAGGGTAAGGGAGGAGAGCCCAAACCAAGTTCCACTGCAAAGTCCAAGGGTGAAGGAAATAGATCACAAGACAGCCCCAAAGAATTCACTGGTGTCTGCATGTTCTGGGCTCTGTTTTCAGAAAGACCAATGTCTCTGCCTGCCAGAACACTTACACTCCAGCAAGACTGGGCATTGCCTCTGTCCTGGTCTAAGGAAATAAGCAAGGAAGCAGACAAATCTTTTCCTAACTGCTTGCAGATATTGGTGAAAAAATCATCTGAAACACATAGCCACCACATCTCTTTCCTTTCCAGAGCACTCTACCTTCTGGAAAGTCTTTAGAGGACTGAATCTAAGAGCTGGAAAGAACTGAAACTCTCCCTGATACCCACTACCAGGAAGTGGTGGAAAATCAACTTGTCTGAAATAGTTCTTGACTGTGTAAACTGGGGAAAGTCAAGACTCTTGGGAGAGTAATGACCTTGCAGAGTTACTCTGAGGGTTGGTTGAGATGATACGTAAAGTCCTTGAGAATAAACAAAGGACGACGACTTATAAGATGGATTAGAACTAGAGAGATGCCTGCGGAGCACCAAATCTGTGAGTTGTGTGGGTGCCCTGCTTTAATCACTTAAAAGATCCCTGGACAGTAGGTTCTCACAGACCACCAAACATGAGCTGAAGCCACACTTGGCAGTGGTTAGCGTGTGAGTGACTTGGTCCCTTCTGGAGAGACCCGGTGTGGCTATAGTCACTGATAAAATCTTCCTGCGAAAGGCCAGTAGTTCTGAGTGAGTATATGCAGAAGCCTATTCCACAAGACAAGATCCTTCTCTGTTTGTGACTAACGATGACTCAGTTCAACAAGAATGGCTGCTACAAGTATCAGGTGTCGGAAAATATTTGCGGGGGGGATAAGTTGACAGGGGGAACATGTAATTATGCCCTTTCGCATTATTTCAGTACCTCTTCCCTCAACTTTTGAATGATAAAATTAATTGCTTCCTTCATGCCCGAAGTTGAGTATCTTTGAAAATAAAAGCTGAAATGAGGACGCAGAGCCCCCAAAATCTGTGAATGACAACAACACAATGCCTTGGGGACAGATATGTTGACAAAACAAAGTCAATTTTCAGCATAAAAAAAGAGGTAGAGAGACAGAAATGAGCAAGTATCAAATTCCAGAAATAGTAAAATATCTCAAAAACCAATGGGTGTACACACAGGCCATAGGCCAGTACACACCCAGACCTGGAGCCAGGTCAGGCAGACAAACTGACTCTGGTACACTAAATATACCAAGAACAAGATTGTTAAGAAGAAATTTTGGGTGAAAGCTTTGAATAGAATTAAGCCACACTTAGAAAGTTAAGAACCGGGTACTCGTGCCTGCCCTCCCTGGAACTACATGTTTGTGGCCTTAATGAGGAGGTGCCTCACCAGCCTTTTCAGTGGCAGATTTGGGCCCTCACACTACTCCAACAGCACAAAACCCCCAGAAAGATATATAAGGTTTCGGTGAGATTCTGCCTTCTGAGATTTCAAAGCTGAAAAAACTCTAGTGTACCTTATAAGTGATGGGAGTATTAACATGTATCTTTTTTCCTTTCCAGTTCATAATGAACAGATAGCCCATTTTCAGCAAGAGTTAACTGAGTAGCTGTAATTCCACTGAAGTGGCAGGTGGGAGAGTGATCACATTAGACAGAAAGAAAGAAGAGAGTAACACAGACATGTGCGAGTTGAACTTGGTGCTAACGCAGGGAGATCAGTGAGAGATCTGAAGGCTGAGAGGATACAGTTTTGTTCTGAAGCTTGGATAGGTTTTCTAAGTGTGATTATGAACTGTGTGACCTTCCTAATGAGGAACCAAAGGGATAATGATGTTCTTGGTGATTAAAAGAAGAGCAGATAAATCTAATTAGAGGATGTATATGTTACACTTGTTGGTGAAACAGAAACCTATTTTCAGCAGTGCTGCCTGAGGATGGCATATCATTTCCCTTCAGAGGGAACCTTCCCTCCATTGTCTTTAATTACAGTGGAAAATGTGGCAGTGGGGTGTTCTACAAGCAGGGTTCCCTGGCTTTGCAGTAGGACTGAGATGGTGGATGCGGAGGCACAAAGGGAGCCATCTTTGTTTTGTTCTCTAACACACCCTGTTCTGTGCTCGCCACAAGTTAATATCAGAGGTTAATTCAGATCTGTAGGCTGATCACAAACCTGAAAGAGACAAGACTTCGGTCTGAGCACGTGTGTCTGTGCTGACATCAGCACGGCCCAGAAACTCGGTGTGAAATCCTAACTGCTTCGGCTAATAGCCAGATGTCAATGACTCTCGGAAAGGAGGGGTGCGAGCCCATGAGCAGCCTCGTCAGGAATGAAATGTGAAATGTCTGCATTTTCCACTAATATGGTGACATTTGCAGGTTGGGGAAAATACAAATGACAATGCTGCTGTCAGCAGCCAAAGGCTATGGTGATTCTCTCTGACTCATCCTTCCTACCTGGATTTAAATTGTGCATTTGGAAAATAAGAATCATACATGTTATCAGCAGGAAACGAACAAACGCCTGCAGCTTTGATGTCTTGGCGGGAGGGTTTCCTAAACAATGGATGCAAGATTTGGTAGAGCCCCCTTCAAAAGACTAAATTAGAATTGGGCCATAGGAGAGGCTGAAATGTGGGGGAAATTGAGAGAAATAGTGATTTGGTGTCTCGGGGGGAGGATTACACATCCTTTAGAGTAACCGGATTTTCCTTAGTTAGTAAAGACTCTCAAGTGTATGGCAGCTATAACTGATGCCCCCATGGACTCTAAAATTTATTAATTTCTACAAACATTTACTGGGCAACAGCATCACAAGAGACAGCGCTACACCCTCTGACTTACATACAAACCAAGTGTAAGCCTAAGGGTTAGCTCACATAAGAGTGTAAAAGATGAGGGTCAACTTCCCCAGGCGGGCTTGCAGATGCCCTACAGAGGATGAGCTGCTGCTAAATGCAGTGCGTCACAGAATAAGTAGGGCTTCGTGAGACAGAGAAGGTGCGAAGCCTATGCCCGGGACCCTCTGAGTCACAGGCCAGATAGGCAGGAGAAGTGCAGGATTAAGGCCAGCAGCAGGCCAGTGTTGCACTTCTATGGCAGAATTCCTCAGTACGGGGGGTTCCGTTATGTAATTTAAATTCTCTGCTCTTCCAAGACATGGAAATAAGAACATTTCTGTCTCGAAGGATTACTCAGTGTCTAAGTCCACACTTAATAGATGGCAGCTTCTCTCATTCCTCTGCCAAAGCACTCGCTGTATTTGTTGTAAGGGTCTCACCATTTGTCGGCACAGTCAGAAAACGTTCCTCTATGCTCCTTTGTCCTTGGTATAATTCCTGGCATACAGTAGGTACCAAACACATATTTGTTGACTCGATGAATGAAAGGATGACAGAAAGAGAACAGAAGTAGTCTTGGCAAAGACTGAGCTGTCTCAGAGGACGTGGGATCCGGGGTCCGCGTCTGGTGGGCGCCTGAAGTTATGGGCGGCTGAGCTCAGCATGGACAGCTTTCAGCCTCTGCTTCTCTGTGGGCTGTGGTTTTCAGTCACTGAAATAACACAGTGATTCTGAGTCTCGGAACGGTCACTGTCCTGGCCCCCAGGTTGGAGAAAGATTCCCAGGGACTGGGAGTCCCTGAGAAAATGTCATCATTTTCCAGGCTGGGTGCATCCACCGCGTGTGAGAATGGAGAGCAGGCAGCCAGCAAAGGCCAGGTCCGCTTGCCAGGACTCACTGCCGAGCAGATGGAGGAGTCAGAAAGAATGGGGAGGACCTTAGAGAGAAGACGTAGGGGGGTTTGAGTTTGGGTTCCTGGAGGATTCCGGCAGGGACAGTGGTGTGTAGCTTAGCACTAGGACAGCGTCACAGGTGTAGGTGCAGCAGTCACCAGGCCATTGCTCCGAGGCTCCGGAGGTGTCCTTGGAGAGTTGCTTGAAAAATGCATTCTCAGGTCCGTTTGCAGAGAGCACGATTAAGTGGTTCTGGGGCAAGAGCATACATCTGAAGTTTGAAAACTCCCAACGTAAGTCCAGTGTCAGAAGTCCTGTCTGTGTGATGCTTGAGGATGTGAGGACCGCGCCATCTCACCCTGCAATCCTCTCCTAGGAGGACTGACAGGGCATGCGCAGGGAAGCTAGAAGGTGGCCAAGGTAGAAAGGTATCAAGGAAGTCAGCCCCTGGTTCTATTAGAGGTGCCAGAAGTGGGTACTGAGTGTCACAAAAGCCTGAACCAAAAGGAGGCTCCAGATGCTGGGCACCCTTTTAGAGGTTTGGGTACCAAATAGAAACACCACGTGTGAGTGGGGAGACTCGCTGAAGAGAACTTCCTGGGGCTGGTGCTGAGTCTTCACATTGCACTTGGAGTCACAGGGGGAACAGCACACCCGACTGCAGGAAGGGAAAGAGAAGACAGAAGCAGGGGGAGGCATAAAGCCAGGCATGTGGAGGGCTCTGCGGTACTGGTGGGATGGATTTGCAGAGGAGCTGGGTGAGGAAACCTCTTGCTGCAGAGAATCCAGTCTGAAGATCCAATAGGATATGCATATTTATTCTGGAAGAACATTCATTAGCAAAAGAAAACACTGACTCTGTCCTGGGGCCTGCAGGAGCTGCCGAGGTGAGCAGCAGGCACAGCTGCTCAGAGAGAACTGAAGCTCTGCCTGAGAAAAATCCCAGCACCCAGGTGCTGCCTTCACTGGCTGTTGTGCGTGCTCACAGCAGTGACAAGATTCCTATGAGTTGTCCCCACGCCTCATACTTAACTCTTAATGTAACTAATTTGTGTCATTACAATTTCACAGATGGAATGTGAGAAATCTGCCTTTCTCCCGTAGCAACCCTCCCCCTCTTCCCTTTGTGTGCTACCCCTGCCCCTCTTTGCCAGCTCCAGTGATTCAGGCGTTTATACACCTCATTGAGCTCATCCCACTCTCTGCAGTGCCGGATGCAATCTAGTCCAGAATCTTCCTTCTCTGCACTCGAAGGGCAGAGGGATAAAGTCTCTTGCTCAAAAGCCAGAGGAAGTAACTAGGTTGGCATATAGAGGGCAAATGAGAGACTCTTGCCAGGGACGGAGCCCTAGCCAGTAAGCTGAGCCCAGCCACCCCCGCTGCTCCTAGGACTGGCAAGGCTTCAGGCACCAGGGCTCCAGGTCCTTCACACGGCTTTGTCCACTCCAGAACTCTAAGGGCACTTAGAGTAAGCCGCTTTACAATAGTGTGGGGAGGCTGCTGCCATTTTCACGGATACGGCTTTGGAGTGCTGTCCTTTACCCTGTCTGCATTCCATGATTCCTCAAACTCGGAGCAGACTTGGAAGGCTAAAAGTCAGCTGGTGTCCATCTTGTCCTGGTCTCACATTGCACAGACGGCAGAGGAGCACCAGCATCATAGCTATTCAGTTTCAGAATCCGATGGAACTCAGACCCCCAGCTGCTGGCACCAGCTCTTCTCAGCTTTCTGAAGTCCACTTGGCCCCCCGGCTGCTGTGGGCTAAGGAAAGAAGGTGTCTCGTGCTGCCTGAGCTGCTGCCCTGCCCACAGCATGGCCCTGTCTCGGCTCTGTGACGGGAAGGTGGCAGGGGTGATGAGAAGGACGCCCGTACTAACTGATCTCTGATGCACACCTAGTGCTTGTATCATGTTTTCTTTCTCCTGATCATTTCCTGTCTCAACTCACTCACCAAAACATCGTCTCCATAATCTCAATCTTTGGTGTTTAAGGTGCTTTTATCCCATTTTGTTTTGTTCTTTGCTTGTCAGGATAGAAATATATCATAGATGTGTACACGAGAAAAGAAAGTTATGTTGGGACCACAGGGAGAGAGTCAAAGGGAGCTCTCAAAGAGCGCAGCTGCAGCCTGGGAGGAGAAACACAAACGCACACCCGGGAATGGTGCATGTGTCAGGGAAGTAGGAACGCACAGGTTTCAAATGTAAAATGTGTTCTCTACCAGAGGGATTCTGGGACACGCAGGGGGCACAGGGGGCAACTGAGAGCAGAGTGGGGTCCAAGCAGACGCCTGCGGGGTGCAGTTCAGCCCAGAACACGCCCAGGTGTGCACAGTGGGTGCCCGTATTACGTACTGTGCTAAGGCCTACGCACCGTGCACAGAGCGCGTAAGCTCTGATCCCTGCTCCTGTGCCTGGAAGCCAGTGTGATGTAAGCTGCTTCCTCCACTCCCAACTCCCTCACATACAAAATTGGGGTGAATACAGTACTCACTTCGTAGCCTCATTAGGTGAGATGGAACATGTTAAACACTCAGCCCCAAGGCTGCATACCTAACAAATGGCTTATGGTCAGGGTTAGCCATAATTCTAGAGCACTGAGGACTGAGAGGACCAGTCAGGGTCAGCGGGAAGTGTGGGTCAATGGGACATTACCTAGTCTCCTGCCAAGGCTGTTGACATTCAGTGCTGGCACCGGAGAATTAGGCTGTGTAGGTGCCACAGAGGACACCTTATCCAAAAATCTGTCACTAGTGGAAACATCAAACCCCATGCAGCCAGGGCACTCAACCAAGAGGCAGTAAAGCTTAGACCAAAAGCCCTTGCGCCATCTGGACACACTTGAGGCCCGACCACTGAACTTCTGATCTCCACAGCTGCTCACGAATTCCTTCACTCACACTGCTTCCTGACCAGCTCCGCACGTGGATCCCTGTGCTAGGTTCTGTGGGTCAAGCCAGATGCTGTTCCCATGTCCATGAATCTTATAGGACATAGAGGGGAGCATTAGTCAAACAAAACCCGGATCGGGACTCTACAGTAAAGCTTCTAGGGCCAAGAAGTTGGCCTCATGTGTCGCTGCTGTGTCCTTACCATTCAGTGCCGTGCTCGCTTGTGGCAGTGCTGAGCCAGCGTTCACTGGATGATGCCAGCCTGAGCACAGTGGCGCCTGGAAACTGCGGAGGGGTGGGGTGCCCTGGGGTGTCTGATCTACTCAGAGAGGTCAGGAAAGGCTTTCTGTGGGAAAGGCTGCTGAACAGCAAGTGGACCCCAACTGGCAAGTGAGATGGCAAATGCTGTATGTCAAGGGCAAAGAGCTTTGTGGGGGAGAATGAGCGGGAAGGATGGGGCATGTCTCAGAAATGCTGCCTGGTACCAGGAGAACTCACAGTGCACGGCTTCAGTGTCGCCTCACTCTGAGGGGCAGCACCCTACCTAGAGCTCACAGTGACACTTCAGGTCAGCAGGCCACGAAACATCCCTCATTTCTCCTCTGTAAACTAAGCCTGCAGTGGTAGCTGTCGCCCACACCCTTTTGGGGTACTCCTGTTTAATCTCACTAGGCTTTTGAGGCTGATGTTAAAATGTCACCATAAGAGCAGGTATGAGGAAAGGAAGGCTCAGCAAGGAGGAGTGATGCTTGGGTTTGAATTGGAGTGTGACTGTATCTACGCTAGCAATGGAACAATGTCCTTCCAAGATTCTTGGGATGAAGCTCCAGGCCTAGCATGAATGTATTAAAGATGGACCTATAAGAGGTATTTGGGGTGTAATGAGTTTATATAGGAAGGAAGGTCCTCCAGCCAATGCAAGTAATGTCCTTATAAGCAAGGACATCAGTTGACCACCACTCATTACTCAAAACTCAGATGAAAGTTCCTGAGATGAGCCAGGAAGTGGCCCCTCATTAGAATGGGCTGGAACTGCTATCTTGGACTTGCAACCTCCAGTCAGGGTTTTATTCTTATGCCACCCCATCCGAGACATTTGTTGGGGCAATGGGAAGAGACTAATAGAGTTTTCGTGCACACTGGCTGTCACTGTTAGCTACGACAGGGCCCCTGCCTGAGTTAATGGCAGAGACAGACTCGAGCCACTGGCTCATGGGCCCGGTGCCCCTGTGGACTGCATCCCCGATCCAGGCGATCTCCTTAACTGATGGGGTACATGAGGGTCAGAAGCAGGGCAGTGCCCTTGTCCCTTGCTCCCTCTGCCATGTTGTCAGGGCCGAGGGTGGAACTCATGGTCATCCCAGCATGGCAGCCTCTGTTCCTATGAAATTCCAATGCTGTATTTTGCAGGTGAAGGAGAGTGGGGTCTTAGAAAAGTAGGGTTTCCAGTCTTCTACCTCTGGAAGCAGAGCTGACGCCAGCACTGCTTCCTTGGAACCTAAGAGTGAGTGCTGGCGTGGACACCCCAGCCTCTCCCTGTGTCTGTCTCCCCCGTGCCTGGGTAAATCCTCCAGAACTGGACGGCAGGTCTGGTCTTGGGTCTCTCTGCCTGTTCCTTAGCTGTAACCTGTCAGGGTTACACAACCTCCTTTTCTCCCATTTACTGCTCTGCGCAATGGGGCTAATGACTTGTTTTTACAGCCCTGACATGATGCCTAGAAACCAGTAAATATCCAGTCAACAGCAGACAATACCATTATAATAATGACTCCAAGTTCTTCTATTTTAAAATAAAGGTTTTGGAAGGAAGTCAGTGGCCCTCTTTGTCTTGGACAAAAAGAATAAAATTGTCATAGTAGGGTTGCTATTCCTCACAGTCATGTAATAACCATGTGGTCCCAGGCCAGGTTTCCCTTCGTGCTGCTACAAGCAGAACACTGATTAATACTGGAGACAATCGCGTGCAAGTTTGCTATTTGTGGGGCCAAATCTGCCTCCTCGGAGGTGCGCAGCACGGTCCCATGGCTGTGTGATCGCCATGGTATTCGCATGCTTGTTCTCGCGTCTGCGCAAGCCCTGCCCACTCAGAGAAGCTCGCCCGGGAGGGGAACAGGCAAGCCTGTCTTTGAAGTTGGTCTAGACACAAAGCACTGGCATTCAGGCAGGCAGAGGAAGGAAGGAACATGCTGTACCCACCTGCCACTGCTGATGAGGGGCTTATTTCTAAGACACACACAGCACAATGTACACACAATGCAGAGAGAAAACAAGAGACATAGATCACACATTTCAGATGGTTGGTGGACACAGGTTAGTTCACGTCAACACAGAAAGCTTGCTTGGGGGCTGAGGTGAACATGGAGAGAGGGCTTTCTCCCCACCTCCCACATCAGACGCTCCCCTCTTACCAAACCCGAGCACACAGGCACGTACGTACGCACGGAAGCTAGCACAACAAGCTAGTCCTGGCCCAGGGCATGAGATGGGGACAAGACCGTGGACACGGCAGTGTGGGAAGATGAGTGGAGAAGAGAAGGTCTTCCCAGAGGCCAGCGAGGCTCCTGAGACCCCTCCCTCCATAGGGGAGAAGCAGACTTCAGAGAAGGGTCTGCCACTGCAGTTTCCAGCGGAAGAGCTGCCTGGGAGGCCCGAGACTCGGACAAGAGCACATCATGGCAGTCAGCGTGAGGGTCATGGGGGCAGCAGTTGACTTGGTTTAGCACCAGAAATACCTCTAGCAAATCCCAGGCCCTTGCTACCGAAGGTCACCACCTTAAAACTGCATCTAGTTCACTCCCACAGTTACACCTCTGGGTCATACTGAGATCCTACAGCTGCTCAGTGCTGTCTTCCTGATGGATTCCACATTCAAGGCGATTCAGAATTTGGTTTACTGCTTTGGAAAGGGGTGAGCGTCATTGAATTTTGATGACCAGGTCAATTGGTGACCTTGCAAATGCCCCCGTGTCACATGCGGGGGGTGACGGGGGAGAATTTCTCATCTAAAGGCAGTGGGCTAAGCGGTATGGATGCGCGCAGGCCAAGCAGATGGTGCTCTCCTCCCTCCCTCCGGAGCCCACCGTGTCTGGACGTCCAGCACTCACCATACAATGTGATGCTGGCATTGGTGTTTCCAAGCTTGTTGGTAGCCACGCAGGTGTAGTTCCCATAGTCCTTCTCTGAGACATTGAAGAAAGTCAGAGTGGAGATGTGACCTTTGTTCTCAATCCTCACTCCGTCCAGCCCAGTGGCTAACCTGCAACAAGAAACGGTACTGCTGGCCTGATCCTGCAGCTGGGTGGGGGAGCAGGCACCAAGACAATGCAGATAGCACAGATCAGTTCCGCAGAGAGGCTCTCTTTACAAAACTCTCCCCTCTAACTAACCTGTACCCTCCAGCTCAAAGCCGTACTACCACAGTCTCCAACGGCAGGGAAAATGAAAGAAGAGCCATGCTCAAAAGATGCAGTCCAGTGGCTTCTGGTCACCAGAGCCAGCATGTCTGCAACTAATCTCAGACTCTGAAACAAGGCCAGTGCATTCTGTTGACTTCCTAGCTTCCTCTTTTTTATCTTCTGATGCTGTGTGAGGTTCTCACAGAGGAGACCATGAGACATTTCTCTCTTACTCTGCCTTTGCCCTGTGCTTTATCATCGTCTTTCCATGCAGGGATGAGCCCACTGCTCTGCTTCACATCAGTACTGGTTCCTGGAGGTACCTGGTGTCTTCCTTGAACCACTGGAACTCAGCCATGGGCACCGCAGAGGCCTCGCAGCTCAGGATGCCCTTCTGACCCACTGAGACTCCAGTGTTCTTAGCCTTGGAGATATAGGGAGGGTCTGTGGGCAAAAACCAACAGAGAATAAGCCCCACAGCCTGACTGCACAAAAGACATGAGAGCTACACCCAGCCCTTTACTTCTTGATTTGTGACACCCCTACTTCCCAGTAAAATGACCAGTCATTGGAAGAAAAGAACTTCTTATGCAGGGCACGGTGGTGCATGCCTATAATCCCAGCATTCCGGGAGGTTGAGCTAGGAGATTTTGAAGCCAGTCTGGGCTACATAGTCAGTTCAAGGTCAGCTTGGACTATACAGCAAGACCTCGTCTCAAAACAAGCAAACAAGCACACAAACAGGAAAGAATTTCTTGCTTGAAGACACTGCATTTACCCAGCATCTTTGGCTTTCCACCCACTTCTAAATTAGCAGTCAGGCCGGTATGCGGACAGCACTGACTATCTCAGAAGACTCCAGAGAACAGGGGCAGTGGAGTGAGCACAGGTCTTCCCGAAATGGCACTGCCATTACCCACTTGTCCACTTAACCCTTGTCCCCGGTTCCCTCTGGAGCACCCTGCAGGCAGCGCGGTACTCACAGTTGACAGTGATTTTTACTTTCCGCACATCTGGAGCCGCGACATCATTCAGGGCACTGCATTCGTACTCCCCGGACTGGTCACGCTTGATGTCAGAGATTTCCAGGTATTCATCTTCACTCACAAAGCCCTGGCCTGCTGGGAAGAACAGGACAGGCAGAAACAAAGGAGGCTGTTAAACCAGGAACAGAACCTCGTCCATGTCAGCAGGGTGAAGGAGGAGCAGGCAAAGCCACACCAGGGTTTGGACATGGAGTCAGATGCACAGGGCACCGCCAAGGAGGGCTCTGGGTGAGTCATGGACAAACACACTGTCAGTGCAAACTTTAGATTTTTAGGGTGTCTGGGTAAAAAATGAATATCAGTATTTTCTTAAATGATTATCATGAGTATTAAAAGGTACAGGATAAACAACCCAACACTTTCATAAACCTTGATAGTTTAAAGGGAATCAGGAAGGATATGATAAAATCTGTGGAATAACTTTAAGCTACATCACTATGAACAATATTTTCATTTTTCACCATGTAGAAATGCTTTTATGTATAAAACCCTAACAATCACTACTAACTACCTGTAGTAAAAATAAGCAAATACTTTGTTTTAGTACAAATTCAAACAGTCGAGTTTCAATTTTAGATGGAGCCATTCCACAATGTATATGTATTTGCAAAGATTATGTTGTACATGATAAAAATAGGTTGTCTACAAATTAAAAAAATTAAAAACTATAGTGGATAAGACAGGGTGGACAATGAATGGATAAATGAATCACTTTATCATTGCTACATAGTAGACGCTCAACCATTTGCCGAAACTTTAACAGAAAAAATGGTATTTCAAGTAACAGTTTTTTGGTTACTTGAACAGCCTCATGGACTGAGTATGTGATTTTGGGGGGCATGCTGGGGGTCTTACTCTCAAGCACTTACGGAATTCTCAATGCATGATCCAAAACATTCTGGGACTGGAAGATTTGCTTTGTCCAGCATTATGTGCTCTTACAACTTTCCAGACATGATGCCTTATTTTTCAATCCCACACAATATAGTCCAATGTAAGGAGAACAGATCCTCCATCTTCAAACAAATACTGAGTTCTTTTGAAATACCAGGCTCCTATGAAGGCCCAACTCCATGAAGCCCAAAGGAGGGGTCATTTTCTTGTCTCATAAACTTGTTGCCTTTCATGTCTCTAGTTCAATGGCCAAATTAGTTTCCAGAATAAGGAAACTCATTATAGCCCTCCCCACACAGAGGCATATTCTGACCCTATGGGTGGCTGTGAATCCCACAGCCAGGTCGCATCACGGGGAAGAAGCTGTGGTGGAGGATTTGGTGCTTTGGCATCCTGACTCTGCCCTAGGCCTAAGCCCTGAAGCGCTCTCACAAAGCACGTGCCAGCCCCAGCTAGAGTGCAGTGTCACACCCTCATGCTGGCCATCCCTGGCAGCTACCGCACAACTTAAGTCTTCCCAACTCAGCACCCTCTGGGATCTCAATCCCAGGGAAGAAATACTGCACCTGTCAGCAGGAGCAACTGATAGTGCCACCGTATCTTTCAGGGCCTGTGCCTGGACACAGGGTCCCAGGGCATCCCCTAGGGGAGAGGGTCGCTTTGGGCAGGCAATCTGGCTGTGTGCAGCTTGCCCCAGGGTGCAGAACAGAGGAGCCTCCTGTGCAGGAGGAGGGGTTGAGACAGCCCCACACTCCCAGCCTGGCTCTCAGCAGCTCCAGCTGCTCCCTGGCAGCTGTGGAAAGCTGAGGACCTTTAGCAGAAGATCACTGCTGAGCCGGGGCCTCCTGGGGCCCAGGACGGGCCCCTCCCCTTTGTGGTGTTTCAGGTGGTGTTGTTACTCAAAGTGCAGCCAAACAGGAAGGATGAAAAAGCACACTTATGCAAAATGGGATTGTTATAACACTACCTCATTAAGTGAGAAATCGAATCCTGTCAAGTTTGTAGGATAAAGCGTTCCTCAGATTTAATTTGCATATAAATTTCTCAGGGTCTTTAAACAAACACAGACTCCATTCTGTGGACCTGGGGGCCATGTGAGATTCAATGCACTCAGGAGTGGCCGGTGCCTCCACGCCACAGGGTTGGGCTATGCTCCCACCAAAGCTGCCGGCTGTGACCCAACATTGCGCATGCGCTGGCTGACACTCGGAGGCTCTCAGTCTGCGGGGCAGCGCGCTCTGCGCGGTCCTCAGAGGCACTGTGGTGTGTGGCAGGGCTGGAACCCAGCTTCGTGCTTTGAGAGGCTGGGCCGGCAGGGGTCTGCAGTCTTTAGGGATGGGATGTGCCCTTGAAGGGGGGTTGGGACAGGGGTCGCCCCCTTTCCTGCCTATGAGAAAAGTGACTGTGCTCTGGTGCACACTCTGGTGCACCTCACTCAGCCACATCACACTGGTCGTGGCCTGAAAATACTTAAATGGTGAGACAGAATGAACCTTTCAATCAAAATATATCATGCATGGGTACAACTCCCAATGAGGAGTATGATCAGTACATACATCTAAAATGTACCAATTAACTTAATTTTTTAAAGTTCATGGTACAGATAGAAAGAAAGAAGCCCTTTTGTCCCTGTAAATTGATTATTTCAGGTATTTGTCCTTAAACATGAAGCTGACTAACATGGTCTACACAGTCAATAACTGGTCAAGAATTCCCTGCTGTGACCTCTGAGAAGCCTGCGTCTCCAAGCTCACTGTCCCAGGAGTCCAGGCTCACAGAGAGACACTGAGGCTGCCTCCAGGGCCTCAGAGGTAAATTTCCCACTGGTTACCAGCTGATTACAAAACACGAGTCCTCTACACACACGGGTGTCATTGCTGAGGGAAGGGAAGAGGCCCAGGGAACGCAATTTAGATTTTCTTCACTACTTTGAATAGTGAGTGAGAGTTTTCAAGTGCAACCAATCTAGGTGGCTGCCTGGAGCCTGGGGAGCCTCGGGGTTGAATGCTTTCCTTGGTCTCTCCAGGTCTGCGTGCAACACAGAACTCTGATTCTATCTGCAAACAAAGGGAGAGAAGGCGGCGCGTGTTTTAACTCTCCTTGCTGGCTGCTGGGAAGCCATCTTCTGACTGTGGAGCATAAACAGGAGCAGGGAGCAACACCAGAGGAAGAAGAGCAGAGAAGTTAGGATGTGCTGGGGTGAGGAAGGAAAGAAAGACAGAGGGGGCAGGCAAGATGGACTGGGGGCCACTGGAAAATCCCAAGGGCACATGCATGATATTGGTGGGATGGAAGGCTATGCAACCATTCTGCAACTCAGCATGGAATTTCTCAAAGAACTAAAATTAGCGATTCAGTCTGACCCAGCTGTCCCCTTCTTGGTGTTTTCCCAGAAGGGTTTATGATGTCAGACTACAGTGACACATGCACACTGATGTTCCTACAGAAGATTTGTGATAGCTGAATCCTGAACAGCTGAAGCAGCCTGTTTACCCATCAGCAGACCACTGGGTAAATAAAGCACGGTATCTACACATAATGCAATACTACTCAGTTTAGAGACCCTTCTCCCTGAGGCACCAAACTCAGGGGTCCAGAATTCAGGCAGTTTTTTTCTGCATTTTAAACTTAGTATTTCAACTGGTTGTTTCTAGACACTTTGCTTAAGGTGCAGAAGATCAGAAAGATTTACTGTAGTTGGAAGCAGTGTAAGCATTTGGAGGTGAAGAGATCAGCCAGGAACTTCAGAGACCCCAGCAGCTCCTACCCCGCTTCCCGCCCCTCCCTGCTGGGCGTCCATGCCACCGTACCCATCTATTAGGCTTACACACACACACATTTTCCCTCCACTCCTCTCCCAGGTCCTTATAGCACAAGGTTGAAAGTAAGAGTGAACAGAGATTTTAGCTTTCCACTTTTGTATATTATTGTCTCTGACAGAGTATCTTCACTTCTTTCTGGAGACCCCAAGGATCAGTTTTAGAAGGCGGCCTGTTCCTTACTAGACTGTTCACATTACCAAAATGAGCACACGTATCTTGAGACAAATCCCACCTGACCCCTCCTTAGCAAGCGATTGAAAGTCACCTGCTAGTGTGCCCATCCATGCTGTCTCTCCAGACATGATATATGCTGCCATGGCCCCATCCATGGAGGCAGGCCTGTGAGGTCCAAGGCTGTGCCATCACTGAGGAGGCCTGACAGGAGGCGAGTCACAAAGGGGTTTGGCAAGCATAGCACCCAGGGGTGGGCCGCAGATGAGAGCAGGGAGGAGGGCTGGAGAGCGAGCAAGAAACCCGGGAAGAGGAACTCAGAGCAGGGAAATGAGGGGCCAGAAGGAAACCAGTGGGAGGGGGGAGAATGAGGGCCTGCAGGGGCCCACTGGGCCAAATGAGAGGTTTCCTGTGAAAGCAAGAGAGATTCCATGGTGCCCAGCAAGGGGCTGTTATAGAAGATCCCCATCAAGGCTCAATCCAGACAGCTGGGATTGTGCGTGCAGGTAACTGTGTGCACAGGGCCAGGGACAGCTGGGATGGTGTGTGAAGTAACTGTGTGCAGAGGGCCAGGGACAGCTGGGATGGTGCGTGCGGGTGATCATGTGCATATGGCCAGTCTGTTAAGGTTTTGATCCATGATAGAAAATAATCTTTAGTTCACTCACCAAAGATGGGCAGCAATTCAAACTTTCAAAGAATAAACGTTTGACTCCTTGAAGACTATGTCACACTGCCGAATTACAGAGGGGCTGATGTGCTGGGCACTGCTGTGAAGCCCACCATGGAAGTGGGGAGCAAGATGAGACCTTGGTGAGGACACGGGACTGTTTGGCACTGCCGCTAGTCCTGGTCTCTTACTCTTGAGGTGAGGTAGATGAGGAAGAGACTGTCAGGAGTTCTTGAGCAGAGCTGTCCCCAAATTCTGCCACTCACCTTTTCACTTCCCAGGACTTTGGCCAATCGAATATCATCACAGAAATGAGCAGATAAAACTAGTATCTTCTGGAATTTCAACTGGACTACACTCAGGGCTTGAAATCTGTCTTAGTTACTTTACTTGTTGCTAAGACTAACCCCTGACACCATATGTTAAAGGAGGAAAGGTTTATTGTAGCTTATGGTGTGTAGGGGTTTCAGTCCACAGCTTGCTGGCTCCAAGGCAGGGTGGCACAGTGGAGGGGTACTGCTTAGGAGAACCAGTTCACGGCAGAGCAGGGAAAACAGAAGGTAGCAAGCAACAAGCAACAATAGTGACCCTCATTCTGTCTTAATATTCTATTCAGACTAGCTGTCCTTAGGGCAGGTAGAACTGGCACCCAGGGTGCCCTTCCCAGAACGATGCCAACCCAATCAGTGGACTAATTTAGCAGCAACACACCTTAACCCCAGATCACACACTCCAGATCCACCTCAGAAAAGCCCTAGCTACTTCCACATGAGGTTTTGGGGGGACATCCAGACACAAGCCATGATGGAATGCATGGCCTACGTGGGGCTCCAGCTTTCTCCCTGAGGACTGCAGACAACTGGGACTGCATGTTGGGATGCTCAGGTACTTGGGAGCTGGGCCTGAGGGACAGAGCTGAGTGGAACTCAAGTGCACTGGTGTAAGGGAGACACTATCCTCACTCTGCCTTGGGTCTCTATGGAGACACAAGGGGCAGGGTAGGTAAGGGGGGAGTTGTCTTCTAGAAACCTAAAGCTCCCTCCTTCTTAGCCACCTCCTGGCCTTGCTCAGCCACGTACCTCCTGTCACAGAGGGCCTCCTTGTGTGGGTGAGAAATGCCAGAAACATGCTGGACTGTGGAGCTGGGGTCAGGTTTCAGCATTGGAAATCCAGCGGGCCAAACAGAACCTGATCGCCTATGCTTCGACTTTCAGCCCATAAAGCACTCTACTGTCTACACTGCAAACACCCTGAGCACGAATGGCACTCTGAACTTCTGTGACATGGAGAATGGGCTAACCCAACAGCAGCTCTGTGACATGGAGAATGGGCTAACCCAACAGCAGCTCTGAGGCATGGAGAATGGGCTAACCCAACAGCAGCTCTGAGGCATGGAGAATGGGCTAACCCAACAGCAGCTCTGAGGCATGGAGAATGGGCTAACCCAACAGCAGCTCTGAGGCATGGAGAATGGGCTAACCCA
Source organism: Dolichotis patagonum (assembly GCA_004027295.1). Classification (NCBI taxonomy): domain Eukaryota; kingdom Metazoa; phylum Chordata; class Mammalia; order Rodentia; family Caviidae; genus Dolichotis; species Dolichotis patagonum. Next base: position 505,916 of record PVJX010000023.1, on the reverse strand, counting down.
ACAGCAGCTCCACAAACCCTTTATCACAGAAGACACCCCTCCAGTCTTATGTCATCCAAGTTTTCTCTGCCAGCGTCCTCTCCTCACCAGGGGTCCTCCCCCACCCTTTTTCTTGCAGGCAGAGTCAAAATAACTATGGTATTGGCCAAATCTTTAAGAATATTTGTAAAGCTTTTATTTTACAGGCTTCTTCTTATTATTTTTATTCTAAACCAGCAGAGTTATTTCAGTATTGACCAAAAAGCGAAGGGAGTTCTGAACAGTAAGATTTCTACGTTAAAGAATAAAAAATATCAAAAGTTTACCAAACAAACTGATCAAGGTTCTGAATGCCCTACTACTTCCTGTACTTGTACAAAACTTAAGAAGGTTGGATTCGCCCTCTCTGCACAGCTTGTTAGGGACCCAGCCGCCCCACCCCACCAGCCTGTAGAAACCACTACCGGAGGACAGGAACGTCCCTGGTCTCTGGCCACAGCGCCCTGAGTGCAGAGTTCGCCGCAGCCCCACTGTGAGAAGCCGTCAAGGTTCAGTGTCCAACAGAGAGGACTTCTAAAGGCAGACCAAAATCGGAATAGGGGCCCCAGCTTCGCCCGCCCGCAGGGGCGTCAGCTCTTTCCTCCTGAGACCTCCTGTGTCTGACTCACTTTCCCCAGAGAGGCTACCTCAGCCCGGTGCTCAGAACAATGTTCTGGTCAAGACAGGACGCGTGCATGACGGTGCCCCAACAAAACCGCAATGAATGAGCCACGCCTACCGCCTCCGAGTGTCACAGTGCCACCCTGCGGTGCTCCATGCATGTCTTGGGGTGATGCTGGTATACACGGACCTACGGTGCTGCCAGGCACCCAGCACGTGCACTTACCGTGCAGTGCATGTTACCTAACAAAAAGCAGTGCTGTGAGGGTTCACGTACTCATTACACCCCGCTTCTTAGTGTGAGGCTGGAACAGGCCCCACCTGCTGAGTGGTGCGCACTCACCCGACACACCCCGGCCTTCACCCGCACCTCGGAAGAGCCTTCACAGTTTCTGGGGCCCGGATGTTGGCTCCTTTTCCTTGCTCCTTCTCTTACTTTTCTTTGACTTTTTTGCTGTTACATTTTATCTCGTTTCCCTATTACTTTCCAAAACAACTGCCCCGTGACACTAGAGTTAATTATCAGCATTCATCAATAATTTTGAAACACATCAGCTTCCACACCAAATACCCACTGACCCAGCCCTAGTGACACACAGACAACAACTGAGGCCATTTTGCACACTTGACAGAGGCGAAGGTCTGCGTTCCAGCACTGCAGAGAGATGGCGTGCTTGGGGCTTGGGGCTTGAGTATTCAGGGGGCAGGGCTCCCTCCTGGGGTCTCTTCGGAGACTTTCTCCCAAGGGCTCTTCTCATCTGTATCTTGGCTACTCTAGGCAGTCCTGTGTCTGTTGCATCTAACCTGAAATCTGGTTAAGCCGAGCTCCCTCCACAGACACCTACCTTCCTGCCCTTTCCCGGCCTAGTCACTTTTCACTCACTAGCGGGAGAAAAGATTAGAGAGCAGGAGAACTGGGATATAATCTCAGCTGTGTCACTAATTTGCTATGTGATTTCGAATAAGTATTTTTTTAGCAGTCTAAGCCTCAGTACATTTTTCTAACATATAAAAAGCTCATCAGATGACCTCTAAGGTCACTATCACACCCAACCTTTCATAACCTTTTGTAACCCAGCAATATAGCCCATGACTGGGAATCTCAAACAGTCCCTTAAATTGTAGAAATCTGATGATCACGGGTTGAAAAGTGGAGTTCCAACCCAGAAGTTAAGGCTCCTAGCCCCCTCAGGGAAGGACAGTCCTGCTGTCAGGCCTGGTGCTATGGATAACACAGGTATCGGAGGCGCCGAGGCAATTCCGAGGCACCTGCATCGGTCACCGTGCTTTAGCTGCTTGCAGTGGGTAGGAAAGAGAGGTTTCGACAGTTATGGAAGACTGTGTTTCTCAGGGTGATATCTTGCGTAAATGGGGAAATTAATTCTTCCTTTTCCTTTCCAAGACTCCTATTCATGCAAATTTTGACAAGTAGCTTCTCTTACTTTCCCTCCTCTCAATGAGAAAGTTGGGATGATGTCTTACAGGTATAACTAATCATCCACTTATATGATTTGATGCTCATTTTCATGGATCTGAGGCTATGCTCAAAAGCAGGAAAATGATGCTTTTCTGTGCTTTCTGCCCTGGTCTGTCATCTCTATAAATACCCCTTCATAGCTACATGGCTCACTTTGCTAATCCTTCCCAACAGGAGAGCAGATAATGAGAGAGGAAGAAAGGGGCCTCTGAGGTAGTCAAGCCAGTGCCCGGAGCTTCACCCCGCTGTCTCCTCCCCATCCACCATCACAGCTGACCCTGGCCACACCAGGTCAGAGCAAGAGCTGCGAAGGCAAAAGGAGATGGAGAGGCCTGAGGTCCGTGCTATGCCTCTCACCAGGCAGGACCGCTGGGCACCCAGCCTCAGGTGCCCCTTCTGCCAATGAGGCGACTGGCGGCTCGTTTTCTAGGTCCCTCTGCCACTGGTCCTTCCCCAGGCCCAGCACGCAGAGTCTCTGCAGCTGTGCTCAGACCCTGAGCAGCACCCCGCCCTCAAGCAGGACCCAGCACTGGGGCATGGGGGCTGAAGGTGCGAATCTGTTTTTGTGCCAGAAGTCCAGGCTGGCTCTGTTCTTGAGTCTGAGCACACTGTGACATGCTGTGAAGGCCTGGGCCAGGGCTGGCCAGGCTCTGAGCTCCATCCTGGCCCTTCCTGGCCACCCTCCCTGCCTGACACTGCTGGGGCTTTCGGCACTACGTGGTCACCCCCATTCTGGGACCTCTATCAACACTAGCACAACTTACCTGGAGGAAACTGAGTCTTGTTCAGGTCTACATTTATTCTCCACTGTTCCAGATGACCAGTGTTGGCTTTGCTGCCCAGGGAGACTTGTACCTCTATCTTCTGGGAAGACAATATTGGTCTGAGTGCCAAAGCCAAGGGGAATGGAAAGGTAAATGGAGTCCTACATAGCAAGCCTGGACTGTAGGACCCTGGACCACAGTGTGTGGCTTGCAAGGGACTGTTGCTTTCCAAACCCTACCTAGCAGGTACCTGAGCAGGTACCTGGTTCCCTGACAGGTGACTTCTGCAGAGTGTTAGGGTACTGATGGAGGGAGCTTTGGCAGAGAAGAAGTCGTGATGGACAGGCTTAGCTACTTTTTAGCATAGCCTTAAGCCTACTGTATTCATACTCAACTCTACAGGGTGTTTTTTTCAATAGAATACTTCACCCTGCTAGTAACTCATGGAGTGAATGTAAAGGGCTGTGCTATCTCCTGCTTTCTGCACATTAAACACACGTATATGGAAAGACACATGGATATACATGTGTAAAGGTAGAGAAAAATTCAACAGGGCAAGGGAAGTATATATGCATTGTTTAAACTTTATCATACAGCAGACTGCAGCCCAGACGCGTGGACCATCTCAGATTTTCTGTGTACAACTGGATTAGTTACTGAAGCACAGAGGCCTCCATTTTATCTGGTGAATATGAAGGAGTTAAGTTAGAATACTTCTAGAAAATATTAGTAGCTCTTATTTCCTATTATAGATTGTTTAAAAAGTTATATGCATTCCTTCCCGCCACTGCATCAAAGTGCGTGTGTGTGCGTGTGTGTGCGCAATAAGGAGTATATCATACCTACAATCTCACACAGAGACAAAGAGATGAGAAAGTCCCAGAGAGGCTCCAGCATACCAATCAGAAGGCAATTCATCTTGAGAAGAAAACAAGTGATATTTACATTATTAAATCACAATTACAAAGCAAATCAGCTATAGAAGAGAGGAGATCATTTCCATCAATTATTACTGAACTGAACATAATTTTTCAATCACCAGCAGATTGTAAATGGGGGCCGCAGCTCATCTAGGAACTCTTCCATCACAGGAGTTATTAATTAGGTATTAACTTTGGGGAATTAGCAAGGACACCGATGAGATGGTGCAGGAAGCAGCACACGGGATAGACAAGAGGTGGCAGCCAGGTGGGCTTTTGGGAAGAGGTCCGGAGTGCCCAGCCAGACGGGAGTCAGCTGCCCACCCCTGCAGCTGGTACTGCCATGGGGGGAGAAAACACCGAGTGCTAATCTTCTCATGACCAATCTCTCAGCACAGGGCCAGGCAATCACAGATACTGAAGCCTAGTTTCCTGGCTACTGAGCTGTGCTGTGGGTGTGTTGTGGGTGCAGGTTGCACTGAGCCCTAACTGTGAGTGCTCCAAGTCAGGAGTGCAGCCCAGGCGTCTGACTGCTGTGAGCACTCTACTTGGGTCTCCAAAAGCCTGGATGCTTCTGTCTTGGTGGCAGGTGAAGACTATCCATACCAAGAACCTCGCATGGGCCAGTGGAGAGAATCATGTGTGCTTGGGTCACAGAATGTCTCCTTAAAAAATCTTGGTGAAGAATTCATTAAATTTAATGACTTTGCCAGTTCTTTGGGGCCCTTGCTTTTGCTTTAGACCTGTCTGATTCTAGTCCCTTGGATTCCTCCGTGTGTGGAACAGACTCCGGTTTCACCGAAGGCTCCGCTCACTCTTGGGTTCAGCCCCTCCCCTGCACAGAAGCAGAGTGGGCGTCTCTTCCATCTGTGGAAGGCTGGACGCAATGGAAGGTGTGCACTCTTCCCTGCCCTCCTGGGAAGCCAAGCAGCTTTGTCTGCTCTCATTGCTCAGCTTCTTGCCTCTGGGTTGTTAATGACTTTCATGTCATGGGGTCTAAGGCAGTTGCTAGGCACCCAGAAAATTATTACTACCCAGGCTTTTGTTTCAAGGAAACAAGCAAACAAAAGAGTCTAGGCTCATAGGGGTGGGCACAAAACAAGCTGGGGGAGGGTGGACAGTCCAGGTGAGTGGTGGCGGAGGTGATCGCACCAGTGTCAGACTACCTGTGCATCTCCCATGCACACCCCGGTGAGGACAGCTGCTGGGCCTGGGTGATGAGGAGCTGGACCTCAGACCAGTGAGATCCACAAGCCTACCCCCGTCTCTTCTTCCTTCCCTTCATTTGTTCCTTCATTCAACAAATGTGTTTTGAGCTCTTAGACAATGGACCTACCACTGAACAGTGAAAGCCAGAGACCCTTTTAAAAGTGTTCTTTGTATTCTACCAAAACCAAGAAAAGACAGCCTCCCAAAACATGGCTGAGGTTGTCTTTGTCATCATCCCAATGGGTAGGGTCACACGTGATTGACTAGAAAACATACACATCACCTCTGCAATGGAATCCGGCAGAAGTGAGTAACACCTGTTAGTCACTTGCCACCCTTGCAGCTTCCTTTCCCCTGCATGACTGTGTCCCAGGGCTCCAATGGGATGTCACCCTTTCAAGGAGGTCTGCTGGGTGGAGACTGCAGTTTTGAGTGCTGAGACACCTTCCTCTTTCTGCTTCCTCTTGCTGTCTTCTCCTGTGCATCAGACTTCTAGGGGCTACTTTGGCATCAGGTTGGGCTGGCCAGCGAGGAGGCCAGCAGTGGATCAGAAGGCAGTGATGGGCTCAGGTGTGTCTTTCCCAGCAGAGTCACTTCCACACTGGGTCAGGTCACTGCTGGATGTAGCTCCTCCCAAGTCTGGCTTTCTCTCAGTGTGACTCTCCCCTTCTCCTATGGTAAATGCCCTGCTGCAGCCCTAGGACAGCCCTGCAGTTATTGCCAGGAACACTGCGGTGTAAGCAGCTCCTCTACACCCTGCCCCATCCTTGTAACTATGTCCTTTGTTGAACGTGCCTAGGGTTACTCAAAGCTGAAGGTGCCGGTTTCCTCCTGGGCCCTGACTGGCATGGCCCTCTGACGTGCATGCCTTCCTACGCTCCTGCTCTGTACTCACGGAGGGCAGCATTCATCATGATCACATCTGTCTCAGTGAGTGATTCTCGGCCAGGTACTTTTGCCCCCAGGGGACATTTGGCCCTATCTGAAGACATTTTGGTCACCATAACTGGTTGTATTTGGGGACCAGGAATTGGGCTCCTGGAATTGAGAGGATAAAGGTCAGGAATGCTGTGAACCATGTCACAGTGTACGGAATTGTCACTAATGTCATGAATACTGAATAGAAACCTGCCCGGGAACACAGATGCCTAGTCTCCTGCCTCTCCCACTAGAGGGAAGGACGTGTGGCACCCAGGAGAACCACCTGCCTGACTCCTAAGGGCTCACCCAGTCCCCGGGTGACAACCTCACAGAAAAGCTGTTAAAACAGGGAGAATAAATAAACAGACTTACACTTCCACCATCCAATATCTAGCTTTGAGGATAACAATGATTATTCATAGCTAAATATAAGCCTACCATGAGACAACCCAAACGAATGCATAGCACCGAAACCCCTCACAGGGGTGCTGAGGAGAGAGTGGAGGAGTCTGAGACATGGACCGGGCATGTTCGAAGCAGCTCTGGAGCGTTTTCATTTCAACAAGAGAACTGGGGTGGCATGCAAGGTGGGTCACAGTAGGAACACGGCAAGGAGGTGAGAGAAAACCTAGAAATCATAGGGTGGGTCATTTCATCATTATTAGTGTGTTTTTAAAGAAAATTAATGATCATTCTTGGTTAATGAATTCTAGTTCCTGAAAGAAGAAGCAACCTCAGGAGAATTTCAGTCCTGAAGCAGCAGCTCTGCCCATGTTGGCTTCCTCACCTTGGCTGCTGTCACAGGTCACCTGCTCTGTGCAAGCCACACACCAGGCAGTGGGGGCTGCCCAGTGGACATCATTCAGAGGACACCATTGAAGCCACTCCGCAGCACAGCGCTCTGTCACTGGTGTCCTTCGTGTGGTCTGTGCTGCTGGACTCCAGAGCATGACAAGGCCACCTTGGTGTCTGTTTCTGTTTGTGCAGAGCTAGGTTCTTCCATGCCATAACCCATTCTTGGGAAATTTTGCCTGATAAACCAACATTTGCATCCAAGTCCTGGGCGAGGCCCACAGCTGGGAGAATAGTCTCAAAAGCTGCAGATGCAGGAAGCTTTGGAAGAGACAGTACAGATGCTCAGGGAGCTAGAGTCCATGCGTCCCATGCGGGCTCCAGTGGCTCTTTCTAATCCGGAGCTCCCGAGCAGCCTGATACCCGGCTCCTCCTCTGAGGTCCCTTCCACTTCCGGACGCTGCACCTGAGATGCCACCCCGAGGGCTCTGGGGTGAGCTCAGAGAGCCCATGCCAGGGAGAGGCCGGCACCCAGGGCCTGTGGGCATACTGCTCCAAGCTTGGAGCCAATTGATGCCTGTGGGTGCCCATGATGGATCACATGGGCCCTATCACAGGCAGGAGGGGCTAGTCTCAGCTCCTCCAAGCCTGCTCTGTGGGAAATCGGGAGGACTAACTTGTGAGACGCTCATGCCAGCATATAAATTGGTTCATGATTGTGGGATCATATAATATCTGCACAGAGCCAGTATGCACACAACCTAGAAACGATGTGATTTTCAGTCTAAAATGTCAATTTATTTTTTCCAGTAGGGTTCAATAATCACGCCCTGACCCTGGACTGAATAAACATGTCCAGGGCCTTGGCAGTGTAACTTCTGACTCAACCATTTCCCTCGAGACATTTGTAAACTTGGACAGAATGTAATATCATTGTAATAGAACGTATCACAGAAACCTAAACACATTGCAGGTCGAAACTTGTCTCCTCAACATGTAACAGCTACACTCTTACATGGCTTGATCTAAGTCCTAAACTTCCAATACCAGCGTTGGTGAGCAGGTTGTCGATGGCCTGTTCACTTTGTCTCTCTTACGTTGTGCGTTCCTCACATTCACTGCAGGGTTACAACCCTCCCTTACTGTGCAAACCTTCTTGCTCTGGTGGCTGAAGTGGCAGATGTCTGTGGGTCTCTCTGCCAACCAAAGACCAGGCTCATTTCTACATCCCTCAGAGTCAGATCTGAGCACCATTACAGAGTATTTCAGTCAAGTCCCAAAGGAGAGGTAACCCCAAAGGACTGGGAGCCCCAATCTTCAGGCACCCAAACGTTCAAGAAGAATAGGTTGGGAAACCTCCAGCGGGAGCAGGGCTGGATGGACCCTTCAGGGTCAGTCACTCCAACACATGCAAGCTGATAGTCCTCAGGTCCCTTGGGCAGTGACTGGATCTTTCAATCAGCCCACAGCAAGAACCCACTCAGAGGGATGCTTATTGGTCCTATATTGCCAGGGACAGTTCCTGTCTACATATGGTGGCCTGCTCTCCTTAAGAGTACCACTCCTCTGACTTGTGAGAACTCAAGTTAGCCAAAAAATTATATAGTCACCATTCATTCAGATCATCCCAGATTTGAAAGAATGTATCTTGTGTTTATATATTCTAAGCCATTTAACTGGATATTGATGGAGTCCAACTTGCATAATGCTTTGTGAATTTTACTCCAACATACAGATGACACCATAATCTCCATCTATAGGGATCTCATACTGTAGTTGGGGAAGTACGGTCCACATTTGATGAAAGAGATGATATGCTGACGTGGGTAGTGGCTACCTAACTCAAGTACTTAAATTCTCTATCCATGAACTCCTTCATCAAAAATTCATGAAGTTATAAAAACTGAGCAGCTTTTTTTGGAGTTAGGTAGGGGGATGTGTAAGAACACAGGATTTTATAACCTAAGGTTCATTATCTCCTCATCATGGAGATTTCTCTGTCTCCCACCCCTCTTTTCCTCTCCTTTCTTTTCTCTAATTCTCATCAAGACAGCTACAGAGGTTGCAATAAACACTGAGAAATGAAGCTTTCTATGAACTGCAGTTAAATATAAACAGTTTCCCCATTGTTAAGGAATTCACAGCGCAACAGAGGACACAATACATAAACATAAAAACTTTAAATAACAATGAAAAATTTAAGGAGCAAGGCAGAACAAAAGAAAAGATTCCAAGGCTTGGCAAATTAAATAACTAATAATTCTAATAATTGCTAGAGGAGCTTTAAGCAGGAAAGGGCACGCTGGGCAGGAAATTCTAAAACTTACTTTTAATTAATTATTTTACTGTTTAGAGATTTTTAATTGGAAGACAATTCCATATACCTGATCTAATACCTCACGATGTGTCCTGTTCCTTTCCAAACGCACTGTTGTCGGGAGCAATGGAAAGTAACTGACATGACTTTGCCTTCTCAGTTAGCCCACGCCCAAATTATTCATCCTCGCACTCAACAAATGACACTTGATTCTGCCCACTTTCATGGACAAGATGGGGAGAAGGGTCAAGTCACAAAATTCGCCTCAGGTATCAAGCCTGGGACATAGAACAATAAATAGGAAATCGGAAAGTATGTTGGACTTGTCTGAGGAAAATTATCAAATAAACTTAAGATATGATCGTTGTATTGTTCAACACAGCCCAGTGGCAATTATCTAAAAATTTAAACAATGCTTTCATAATACTCTATTTTTTGCAATTCCCTAGTTAAAGAAAAGCTTATTAATCATGATCATTAATTGCACAATGCCTGTATTAGGCAGCAGGAATGCAGACACACAAGACAATCTCTTCCTTCAGGAAGCTGGCAGCTCGGGTCTCTAAGATGAGGACAAAAGAGTGTGATGAGTGCCTGGAAGAAGGAGGCAGTGGAATCATGGTGCACACAGGAAGCAGAGGGCAGGAGGGAGTGGGTGGCTTCCAAGAGGAGCTAGGTCTGGAACAAGAGAGAGGAGGAAGAGAGGAGGAAATTGGGAACCAAGGAGCTCTGGAAGGACATTTCAGGCGGGAGAGCACTGTGCCGCAGGGAAGAGACAGGATGTAGTCACCCGGCCTGGAAATGTAAGAGGAGCATGCAGCTGGCAAAACAGACCTTGACTGCTGCCCAAAGTGATGGCTATTTCCAACAGGTTGAAAAGACTGTTGAAGTAAGACATGTGTCTTGCTTTTAAAATGTCATGATTTTTTACAAATAAGTCTTCTCTAAAGTGCTTTGGGTTGAAGACTTGGTCTTGGGCCTAAGGCACTTGTAAGGCTGAGGGAACCTTTTGGAGATGGTGCCTAGTTGAGGAACACAGGCCACTGGGGTTATGTCATTGAAAAAGACATTGGAACCCCAGCCCCACCCTGTCTCTCTCCCTTAGGATCCTGGCTTCCATGAGGTGAGGAAATCTCTATCATATGTTCCATGCTGTGCTCCCTACCATGCCACCTCAGGCCCAGAGGCAATGGGCCCAAGCAACCACGGACTGAAACCTTGGAACCCATAAGCTGAAATATGCCTTTCCTCCTTAAAGGTTGATTGTCTAATGTATTTTGCCACAGCAATAAAAAGCCAGCTCAGCTTACAATACAAGTTTTGAGTAAGACTCTACACATACACATCAGGGATATAACCTTATAGATGCACAAGTGGGATTAAAAATAAAACAATATATTCTTTAAAAGTACTTACTGAAGGTATAATATTCCACTCATGTATTAATTACTTATAATACTGCAACGAATCATACAAAATCCATGCCTTTCAGTGGAGAGGGTAACCAGTTAACCAAATAACAAATCATCATCAGTCTATAGTAAAGACTATGAAGGAATGTCAAAATGATAGTAACTGGAAGTTATTGATTACCATGTGCAAAGCACACATGATGAAATTTCTCCCCCCACTCTCTGCAGTGAGGGCTGTGGTCAGTGTGTGGCCTAGAGCCCACTCTGGACCACCACTCTCACCCCTGAGCTGCCTGGAGTCCTGCCGTTCGGGCCCTCTCAGGGGTGGGGCTGTGGGCTGCGTCCTGCTGTGTCATGTCCACGCAGCCAGCACCTTGAGAGAAGCCAGTCTCTCAAGCAGACCTGCTGGGCATCTGTGTCAGGCACAGTGCTCTGGAGAGGGGTCAGTAGTGAGTGGTGCCGGCAGTGCCCGCCCTGGAGGAGCTGAGAGCTGAGGGGAGCAGTCAGACAGAAGACCTGCTGATGGTGAGTGAGCTGGCCAGCGAGCAGCGCCAGCTGCGGGGTGGGCAGCTGTGTGTCAGGCGTTTGGTCTCAGGAAGTGCTGGCATCTTAACACATTCATGAAGCCCCTCGAGGACTTACTTCATTGTATCCTAGCGACCAAAATTTACCACATTAGAAATTATCTGAAAAAACAAAATTATACATTTAATGGTTCATTTAAAAAACAGTAAAAGATTCATTACATTTTTGCATATAACAAATACATATTTTCCAAAGTAAAATTAAGTGAGAAGAGTTGTTATGTTTTTCAGATTTAATACAACATCTAAAATGTTCTTCAATATCTAATACGAGGCAGTCAAAGTCCCATCTCTACTGGATGTCTTTGCATTCAGTCTGTTGTGTTAGGTTGTTCTCTTTGAAATGTGTGAAGAGAATGTCACCTTTCATAAAGATGCAGTTAGAAAAAGAAGGCATCATAAATGGCATTTTCATAGAAGTGTGAATATTCTTTAGTATACAACAAAATTTAGCTTTAAGTTTCTGTAAGGTTGGTCTCAGTGCAGACTCTGAAACCATGACAATGAACATGCTGTATTCTGCTGCTTTAAAGTTCACTGATTGTATTTCCCATTGTGTGGAGGATCAGTTATCCATGGAGTCGGACAAGGCAAAGGAAGGGAGAGGAGCCCTGGCTGCCCAGGCCTTGCAGCTGAGACATCCATTTTCCCGCCATGGACCCACACTGCCCACTCTCCTGGGCCACAGTCATCAGCCTCCGACAGGGCTACGCCACTGGCTTCCTGGGTCTCCAGTTTGCAAGAGCAGATCCTAGACTTCTCACACACACACACTCACACTCTCACACATGTGCAACCGTGCTTCACGTAACAAGGTGGGCACAAGGGCATATTCTGATAAATGCCTCACTGGATGAGTTTTCCTAGTGCAAAGATCATGGAGCGCACGTACACCGACCTCGCTGGCTTAGGTCCCTCACCTACGTAGTGTGGTCTACGGATGCAGATCTGCGAGAATTTCACACTGCATGTATCTGAATGTGCCACTGCTGGCAGTGTGAAAGGTTTGTTTTCACTAGTATCACCACAAACATGTGGGCAAATTATTGTGCCAATATTCTTTGACAGCTACGATGTCACTATGTGATCAAAAATTTTCAGCTCCATTCTAATTTATAGACAGCTTTCATATATGCATCTGTCATTGACTAAAATATAGTTTTGTGTTATAGGATAATATATCATGCATTCCTGATGCATGATATGTGGTTATATAATTATATAAGATTATGTAATCTTATATTGCTTGCGCTCTCTCTCTCTCTCTCTCTCTCTCTCTCTCTCTCTCTATATATATATATATATATATGGTTCTGTTTATTGTCTTGACTTGAAAAGTTTGGCAAATCAAGATTTCTCTTCTTGTCCACACATCATCATTTTGGAACATTAATATTGATCATTTAGCAACGTTATTCACTGAGATGTGCAGATCTTGCAAATGGTGACAACTTTCTTATACAATTTTTAAAAATCACATCTGTTAATACTACCACCAATCATATCAGAAAGATCTTTGGGCATTGGGAACCTGTCAAGCTGATGAAAGCAAAATACAAAATTTCCAAAGTCAACTTTAGCTTGAAAGCCCAAATTCCGTTTTTGTCAACAAATGCTGTCAGTGGTTTTCTTCCAAGTGACAGCTGTACATCATTCATGTCTAATAAAATACTAGCCAGAATGAAGCTGACATAAGTGTCATCTACCCGTGGACTGATCCTTTAAAGATGCACTCTGCCCTGAGAAAAGCAAGTGGCTGCTGCAGCTGGCAACTCCCACAGTCCAACAGGCAGCGTTTCCTCTGAGCAAACACTGTTATTTGTGATACATGCGCACTTGTATTTCATCTCAGAATGGTGAGAAGCTGTGTCTTAGGGAGCTGAGATGTAATGAAATTAACTTCTGGTGTCTCAACACAAGCAGTCTTGTCTAACCCTAGCGCCTTCCTGGCCCCGGGTACATGGAATGAGGAAAGCACTGAGCATCTGCACGCCTGATGACACGCATCTCACGGGAGCAGAGGCCCCCGAGTGTGAGCCACCACTGCACGTATGCTATCAGGATGAATTTAAAGATGCAAGTGATGTCTCTGAACACAGTGTGACCTCATGGAAAGGATCGTTTTGACTCGCAGACCCTCTACAGAGGTCTGGGGAGTCCTCAGCGGTGAACAAATTGCACTTTGAGAACCAGTGCCAAAACTGAAACTTGGACAGACTGAAGTAGGTGGCAGGAGGAAGATGTTTACTGACCAAAGATGAGCTTTCAGCAGCAGCACCTCATGACTGGTGTCCCGATAGCAAGGAAGAGCAAGCAATAACTATGAAAGGAAGACGCATGAGTTCAGAAGCCTATTACCTTTCTATAATTTTGAAGCAAATAACCACGCACTTCAATGGCTCTGAGATATCACTAAAATTCAGCGCAGTACAACAAGCACTGTTCACAAAGATGGACCTTGAGGCATAAGTTCACAAAATATCAAATATATTATGACTAAGAAGGAGTAGGAGGAAAAGATTCCTCTTAGAAAGAATTCCTTAGAAAGTTCTATAGCAGTAACTTAAACTTACACATTGCTTTGGGGTTTGTTTACGTATCTACTTGTTTGGACTACCTCATTTCAGATGATGCCTAAACACAGTACCCCAGTAATTAAACAAGAGCTCATGGAACTTGGTAGGATTACCTGTCCCACTTTATAGTTGGGCAGTAAGGCTGAGTGAGATTAATCAGATGCTCGAGGATATGACTGAACCCAAAGACGACTCAGGTTGTGATAATGTGAAATAGATATTTGGTCTTCGTTCCAGTTTCCAGATGTATAGCTCCTAAACCCCTTCAGGTCTCTGGGGTGAGCAGAGTGTCTCTGCTTGTGGATAAGATGCCTGGGACCTGAGACCCTCGGTAGCTTCAGATTGCGTATCCTCACTGGAAAGATGCGGGCAGGATTAGAGAATTGGGGCTTACAGTTCCAATCTTATTCTCCTTCACCTCCACTCCTGTCCCCCTCTGGAGAGGGTCTAAGGATAAAGATTAAGCTGATTGCCAATGGTCAGTGATGTAATCAGTGGTGGGTACTAAATGAAGTCACCATAAAAGCCCTAAGGAACAGGGTTTGAAAGCTCAGTAGGATAGCTGACTACATGGAGGAGGGTGGGATGGGGGTGCAGAGCAAGGACGCTCCTCCTTTCAAGGCATCGCTTCTGTCCAGCTCCTCTGCCTCTTCATCTGTGTCCTTCACAACACACTTCATGATAAATGGAGAAGGTGGGGATTGTGTCCCGAGTTCTGTGAGCTGCCCTAGCAAACTGATTAAATGGAAGGAGTAGGCAGTGGGAACCCTGGCTGGTGGTCACTGGTCATCAGGGTAGGTGACAGCTTCTGCGTGTGCCCTCCGTCTGAAGTGGGGGTGGCTGTGGGTCTGAGCCCTTCACCAGGGGATCTGCTGCTACCTCTGAGTAGATGGAATGAACGGAAGCAGCTGGGGACCCCAGAGAACCCATTTTGGTGACAAAATTTAGAGTATTCAACATGGACCTGGCCAGTCAGGCATTCTAAGCTGGGAGTGGGTGGCCCGGGAAAAGAGCTGGTGATTTGTGACATCTAAACAACCCAGTTAGGTACGCTTCGTGACCTAGGAGAAGGTCCCTCTGCAGGAGATGCGTGCAAACCCAGCTTCCCGTTACCCAGCCTGGTGCCCTCTGGAAGGGGAGCAGCCAGCCTGCAATCAAGGCAATGTGTCTTCATTCGCTTGATCTTCCTCATAGGCAAATATGAAATTCATGGCAGTGAAGTGAATTCTACCAAGAGCGGGTACCTGGTGACTGTAAGTGAATAATTAAGTTGTGCTACAAACAAGTGCCCAGATTTGTATTTGGAAATTGCCCCAGAGGGTATCTTATGGTACCAAAAAATTTCAAGACCTGGAGAAAGAGGACCCAGAGATGTGACAGAGCCATGAACACTTGTCCCTGTATGCCACTGTGTCTGTCCTGATCAGAAGTCATTCAACAGCCCCCTTCGTGTCAATTATCTGGATTTATCAAGTTAAAAAATTTCCACTTATCCAGACCAATGAAGCCAGAACTTGGGGAGATTTGACTTGTGTTATCAGCATAATTACTTCAAGTTTCTCATGACTTCTGTGTAAACATAATTTGCGGGCTTCAATGTGAAGATCTCCTTACGTCTATGTCCCAGCTCTTCTCCTTCCCCACTCACTCTGTCTACTCCCTGCCATGGCTTTCCCCAGTACCATCACACACTCACTCAAACACTACTGCAGATCACTGGCTTCAAAACTGTGTGTAAGATCATTGCCACAAACTCACACGAAAGCCGTAGGTTTTCTAATCTCTAAGCCAGAGTGGGATCCAGAGAGCTCTAGCAAGGTCTTAAGAAATGCTAAGGTCCTGCAGGTGTCCCCCAGACCAGCAGCCCTGACAAAAATGAGGAAACTGGCTACAAGTGCAGAACCTTATCCTCCCACAAGCAACGAAGAAAATCTGCATTTTTACAGGATTTTAAGTTTATCTTAGCACAGTGCTTTTGGAGAAGCCCTGCATTACTCTGCTTGAAAGCCAGAAACCCGGACAGTCCTGCACCATGGGTACAGGCCCTGCTCTGCCACATGGAGAGGCAGGAGCACTCGTGCACTGCTGCACCTTCACAGACAGCCATTTCCTCACCTACCGAGGGACAGCATCCAACTTTGCTGACCAATCACCTGTCACTTAAGGGGATTTTTAAAAATATGGATTATTGGGCCTTCTTTCTGGGGATGCTGATTCAAAGGTTCTAGAATGTTCACAGGTTTGAGTGCTACTGGTCTAGAGCTCTGTATCCCCGCAACTCAAAGACAGCTGTGCTCACACCTGGCTCTGACACAAGGTGGCCACGTAGCCTTAGGCAACTCCTGTTCAGTGCTTCCAGTCTCAGCTCTTTCTCCTCAAGACAAAGATTGCACAGGAGTCCAGAGGATGAAATGATGTGTGTAAATCACTGAGCACATCAACAAAATGTGTTTTACTACTTTCCCAGTGTCCCTCTCCTTTCTACGAACTCTATCACTCTTCCCTTTCCTGCTCTGCATTTCCAATGCTCTGAGAAGGCTGCCCTGTCAACACTCCCCGCTTGAGGCCCTTGTTCTGGAATGTTCTTACAGGAAGTACGTACTCTTCCACCAGCTACTGTAGGTCTAGGAAGACAGGAAGTCAGTGAGACTTTAGCTGACTAACCCATAATATCACAGATGGCTCTGCCACTGGATTCCAAGCCTGGGCTATGGTTTTTTGGAGGACTTCACGACATCTGCCATTACTGACACACTGACTTGCTTCCTGTCTGAGCCCACCATCTCCACCGAAGCCTCAGCCTGGTCAGGACAAGGAGTGCTTCCTAAGGGTGGGGACTTGGTGTTCTTCATCTCTGTGTCTCTAACACTGGGAATACAGTCTGCAATGTCATACTAGTTCCACAGTCGTTAAATGAATGAGCAAATAATAATTAAATACCTTTTCTGTCTCTCTCTCTGCGCCTCTTTCTCTGTCTCTCTCTGTCTCTATCTCCACCTGCCTCTCTCTTACCCTCCCTCTCCTCTTCTCCCCACTCCTATTTCTGTTCTGGGTCTTAAACATCCCAGGCATGTACTCTAACACTGAGCCCTATTCAAGCCCTTAATTGTTTCTTGTTTTGACGGCTTTTGCCATAAAACAAGTTAATTTTTGTCTTGGAAAATAAAGAAATCACTGATGTTTCCCCAGAGTTCTCCACATTAACTTCATACAGAGTAAATGCCTCTGTCTATTAATAATGAATTAGATATATGACCAGGATGTGCATTTTTCTCTAATTCCTCTTCTGCAATTACAAAAGTGAGTGGATTTATTAGTAAATGGTCCAAGCCATTAACTACCACATATGAAATACAGAAGTAGCCACTGTTCACAGCGCCTCTCTTTCCACTGCCTTCTCCAGAAAACACAAAGGTAAGGAATTTGGAGCACACCCTAGTGTTATTTTTTCCCTGAAATTATACATATAGAGGTAGGTTTATACATATTTATCTTGTTATTTAATATAAATGAGACAATAATACATTTATTATTTTGCAACTTCTTTCATGCAGAAATATACCTCTTACATGGTAATTTTTGCTTGACTTTACCTTATTCTTTTCATGGGTTGCATGGAAGATATACTTTATTAAAATGTTTTCCTCAGAATAGCCATTCAGGTAGCTCTTAACCTCTCTTGATTATCAGCTTGCCATGAATACCCTTCTGCACACACACCTGGTCATTATAAAATAATTTCTTTAGAAACCTCAATTGCAATTGACTTTCAACATTTTATCCTCAACTACCACAAAATGACTGCTTCTCAGATTATGCTAACCAAAGAAACACACTACTGATCTCGTTATGTCTGCCAAACTCATTGCTATAAATATCTTCATGATGTAATAGGCTGATTTCCAGTGAAATCAATACCCTTTGTATATTACTATCCATTTGTATTTTTATGCTATATATTTCCTGTTTATTTACTCATTTTTGCTATTGCATTGTCTTTTATCTTTTATTGGATTATTTTATTAAAATTATATATTTTGTGAATAGTTCCTTTTTTTCTCAGATGTTATGGTTGTTTTTTCAGACTGCAACATGTTTTTTAATTTCATTTATGAATGTCCTTCACCATAAAAGGTTTTAGTGTTGCCAAATCTGTCTTTTATAATATCTACACTTTAGTCTTGCTAAAAAAGTAACTTCTTAACTCAGGTTTATAAAAATGTCTTATACCCTTTTTAATGCTTTTTCCTTTTTTATATTTAACTCCTTTTGAAATTCTCTTTGAAATCTTCTACATATACATTTTTAAATACAACTAAATTTTTTTTTATTTCTTATCACCAACCTATACATGTTTTTAAAATTGAAAGAGTAAAGGTGAGAGTGGAGTAATTCACGCACATCCTAGTACTGCTGCATGTTGCTGCCTTTCTCCTGCTTGAGAATTAGGAATCATTTGACGTCAGCCTCTTAGAAGCACACATGCCTCTAAAAGAAGGAATTCTGATCGTTTGAGGAGCAGCACCCTTTCCCTCTAGGTCTTCCTTTACTTCTAGTGCATGCAGAATGTCCCAGAGACAGATGACTACAGCTAAGGTGCCATGGAAGAAAGTACAAGCCACGCTGCATGAACAGCAAACCTGTCCCAGCCCTGGTCCACACCTATTGGAATAAGAAATGGCCTAAGTGGAATTCATTCCAAGGCCTGTTAGTGCTTTGTGGCTGCTGAGTCAGCAACATGGAAGCAGCTGCTCTTGGCAGCCCAGGGTCCTATGTCTTGCTTGGTGTCTCTGTGCACACATAAAAGCTTGATGTAGGAGCTGCCTTTAGCAGAAGATCTGTAGGGCTTGCCTGGAGGAGATGAATCCCTTCCCCACTCTGAGACAATGACCCCAGTGAGCACCAGGACTGGCAGAAGCCTGTGTCATTAACATGGGGCTAGTGTGCATTTGTCTACTTTAGATCAGATATTGAGCAAAAGAAACTGAGGCAGGTAAATTTAATTTCGCATGCGTATGTTTTTACAGAGGTTTATGATAATGCAGTGGCTTCAAATTTTAAACAGGAAGGGAAAGAGAAAGGCCACCTGATATGATTTCCTTTGTGGAAGGGAAAGGAGGCTACACAGAACAACAAAAACGAAACAATAAGCGTATTCTGGGCTGAGAAGTGTGAAACTAGAGTAATAAAGTGCAGCTGGTGCAATTTAAAGACTCGTCAGTACCTGACCACTGTGGCCACTGGAGATTATTTCCCAGCCTGCTGCGGGCTGATGACAGGCCTCCCCCTGGCCTGCAGGGGCACTGTTCTGGCAGCAGGAAGGTGCCGGGCAGGGGCCACTGTCCCATCCTGCCCATGCACACCGCTCCGGCCTTTCCTCTCCCGTCAGCGGGATCACAAAGCGAATCCAGAGTCCCCATCACCTGAACGGTGCTCTGGGGCTTTTCAGATTCTGAGCTCTCACCCTCCCGTGACCTAATTTGAATCAGGGTAATTCTGAAAATAAAATGCTGAAGTTTTCTTTTCCTGGAGAACAATGTCACATTAGTCAACTTAAAAAGACTTGCTCACAGCACAAATTGTCTGTACAACCCATACTGCCCCTTAATTATATTCCACCTTGTTTTATTATTTAAAGCCATTGGATGAATTAAGTGTTTATAGACACTGAAAATATTGGAGCTGGAAGTGGATTTAGAGACAGAACTAACACTCTTCATCTGACAGACTGGCACAGCACAGCCGGGCAGCCGTGGAGGTGACTCGCTGGAGGCTGGGGGTGGGAGCTGAATTTTCTCCTCCCACTGTCCAAGGCAGCACTATGAGAAAGGGGTTTCTGGGTCAGGGGGTAAGGGAGCCAGGGTCTATCCACACCACAGAGAGCAGAGCCTGTCAAACACCATGTGATAACGTCAGTGAAACCACATGAGAACAAGGACTCCAATGGACTAGAGTTTGCATTTTCTCATGCTCTATTCAGTCTACTTCCAAAAGCAGGGATACTGAGACCTCCCAGGCTAAGTGTTTGGCACTGCGGGACAGGGCAAGGTGGACTGCGTGAGTGTGAGGAGCTCGGTGACTTCTCTACTTCTGACTCCATGTGCAAAAGTTACAATTGCACCTGTGGTTCCAGAGAACCTGCTCCTTCGTTGTGCAGAGCTCAGCTCCTATCTGGGCTCTCAGCCCAGCTTCCTGCTCATTCTGCTTCTGCATATAACCATCCACCATCCCTCTCTAAACCATTCTCTTTACAGGCTCTTTGTCTTCAATGCTTGATACCATCTATCATGAAAACCAACTCCTTGAATTGCAAATACCCCTGTAGCCAAATCACATGCCTCTTTTTTCTCTCTACAGTCAACGTAATTATAAACCCATGCACATTTTCCATTATACCACCTTCTATTTCTTTGAAACAGTAACTAAAATTATACCCTAAACCACTACTACCTTTTTTGTATAATATTTTGGCTATTTTGTTTTTCACAGTTGTGAAAATTTGTGATCTATACTTGTTATTTTGCTTTTTGAAATGATGGATAAAATCTTATTGCAATGATATTAAATTTTACAGTTGGTAGGCCATAGCTATAAAAATAATTATTCAAATCAATGTTAAAATCCTTAAACTTTTTTTAATTGATTGTATCAGACAAGTTCCTAAGTGTCCCAAAGTAGCACAATTAAGGCAATTTCAGTTTAATCTATCTGCCAAAACATTGCTTTATGGATCTAAGTAAGTAATTAAGGGAGCACTTTGGATTACGGAATGTAAGTACTATAAGGTAAAATGATTCTCTGTTTTCTTGGGGTCTCATTTTAGGGAAAAGGATCTCATTGGTTTAGGCCATTTATGGTGGACCTCAAAACCGTATGTGCCTCCCAGCATACTCCTGAGCCTGAGCATGTGCCACCGTACACCCTGGGCCACACCAGCACGCCATACTTGAGATGCCCAGAGACGTAAATACTTCATGGTCAGGCTGTGTCTGTTTCACTGAATACAACTGCTCCCTCAACTGGTTCACAGGTAGGAATGTTACTTCTGCCTTCGTCCTATAGGAAGGGATTAACACACAGGTGTTGATATCTAGTCTTCAGAGCTCAACTCTAAGGGGTAGGAATACATCAATCAGTAAGAGACACAACATTCTTAATCATATGGAGCTCATGGTATGAACAGGAGGGTGAAAACAAAATAACGAAAAAATACAAAGGAAAATTAAAATAATGATGATGAAAATGAAACAAGCAATGTATTAGAGACAGACTGAGATGGGGAAGTTCATGGAGACTGACCTTGAATGTCAAGAAAGCAGATGCCATGTGCACGTACAGAGGAAAGCCGTGCAGGTAGAGGAGGCAGCCCATGCAAAGGCCCTGGCGTGAGCATGAGCCATAGATGAAGACCAGAGAATTTTTGTGAGATTGGAACAGAGGAGGCGATGGGCAGAATTCGGTATGTGTTTGAGGCTCATGGATTATCAGTTACGGTGGGAAAAGTGGCAGCAATGAGAGGAGTTGCTCATGTTTACTGAGTGCTCTTTAATGCAGTGATGGGACCACAATTATCCCGTCCGTATGAGGAAAGGAGGCTAAGCAGTCTGCACAGGGTCACCAAGTCCTCAAGGGGAGGCTCTGCGTTTGAAAACCATGCTGTCTGGGCCTCATGGTCATGTTGTTAGTCCACTCTACCAAGCTGTTTCTCAGCTGTTAGTTTATAGTTCTTCATCATAGCACTAATATTTAAAACCAGAGGACTATAGATCTATTTATTATTCTAACACCTGACTCTGTGGTCCATGGACACTTACCAATAGAGAAGAAACATCAGTGAATTAAAGCCAAGCTTCTGCAAAGCCAGAATGGAATCCATGAGAATCTGGGGTCAAGAAAAGGGGTGGCTCATCAAGGAGGTTGCAATCAACTTTTCCACATAGGATGGGACCCAGAAAGTGAGCAGTGGGCCAGGTCACACATCAACCAGCGCTGACTGGAGTCAAACTGTTTCAGCAGAGGCGAGCACGTGAGTACCTAGTGGGGACTAAGGCCCTGGAACACAACTAAGAACAGGATTTTACTGGTGTGTCACCGGTCTACGTGAGTACACAGGGCACTGGGGTCAGGAGCCAGGTCCTTCCGGTCACCTGCTCATTTGGTGGTGTTTGTTTTGTCTCCTATTAATTGGTTATCAACTGCTGTGTAACCCAAGACTTAGTGGCATAAAGCAGTGATACAGTAGCTCTCATTGTGTCCCAGGGTCAGGAAATTAGGGGTGACCCAACAGTGGCCAAATGCAACTGTGAAAGTTTGGTGGTGCATACTCAAACTGGTTCACTCCATGGCAAAGCCATTTCATCATATGTGGCTCTCTCTATAGGAAAGTGGTGCGTAGTTTTCCTTCTAACAAGTGACCAAGTCATAACTGCCATGCTGCATATTACAGGGGACTGATGGGCATGCACCCTCTGGCTGCCTGTGGCAGCCTGCTGACCTTGCAGCTGCCTTACTCACTGTGGCCAGGGTTACATCCAGCAGGAATGTCAGGATCTGTAGATCGCCAGGGAGTGCCCTGGGAGCTGCCTTACTAGTACTACCATGCTTTCCTATATGAACCCTAATTTGACTGAGGATAACATGGACCCAAGTGAGAATGCTGCACGCTTCAATCCAGGCTCTCCTGCAGCTGCAAAAGCCAGGTATACAACGTGGGAACTTCAGCGAAGCTTGAGAGAAGACATGGGTGACAAGAGCTGTTTGCTTTTGACCTTCACCTGCTCCTTTACTTTACCTGGCACAATGGAGGAATAGCGTAGACCTGTCCTTTTCTTGGTGAATGATGATTACATATTCGAGACTTAATATGGGGATGCCTCTTCCACTATGTTCTTCAGACAAATATACCCATTTCCCCTACTTATTTTTATGTTCATTTGTTCATTTGCATGCTGTAAAGGAGCTTACAGCAACATTTTTATTACCATGTTTTGAAGATTTGTCTTCCATTACTGGAAACTAAGATCTCCAAAGATAAGGATAGTATATTATTAGTTTCTGTTCTCAGTACCTAGCATGTAGTAAGCACTCCATATAAATCTGCTGAGTGTAGAAGTAGCTCTATTTCCTATCGATCCAGTGGACAGCCAAGGGTTAACGCGATCCATCCCCAGCAGGCTTATCCATCCTTATGAAAACCTACCCAGGGCTCATTACCAAGGACAATGCTCCGTAATGAAGTCTTCTTGCATATCTTTGGTAATAATCATCATAGAGGGAGAAAATGAGCATCTCTCTGTAATATTTATATTTCCTAGCAGCAAAGACATTTTCTTCTGTAATTCTGCCTGTAAAAGCAGCAAGGAAGCCAAGAATGTACAAGTTCTCCATGGTAACTGGGTCACAGCAGCAGGCAGCTTGGCCAGGGCTCCAGACGAATGGAATGCAAGGAGGTGGGCTGCCAGCAGTGGACTGGCACAGGCAGTGAGGTTTGCACTGAGCCACCTCTCCCCACAGGGCCCTGAGGTGCAGCACCCAGGCCTGGGGGCTATCACTGCGGGGAATGGAAGCATGATCCCATGGCATTGTCTGACTCAGGGCTTCCAAGTGCTGTGCTGACAGTTCCGTTTCATCGAGCCAACAGGCCACCAAGTGAGTCGACAGTTTCTGCACATAGTTTAGAAAATGACTTTAGATTCCGAATGTTAACCCAAGAAGGAGATCGTACCCCAACACTGGGGGATTCTTTCCATGTATCCTTGGGCTCGCAGATAATTTCTTTCCACAGCAAGCTAGAGAGCTGGCTCCCTTCACCAGGGCTGGAGAGAAACCATGTGAAGCATCTGGTGAGAGGGAACAGCTGTTCACCGCAAAGCATCGACAACTTCCCATTCAAAGCAGTCCACCTTTTACCAAGGATGAGAGGTGCCTACAGGAACAGCCAGGGCAGTGACCTCCAGCACAGGCATACCCAGGGCAGGCCTCCCAGCCAAGGCTCAGCTTTGTGCAAATTGACAAACATGCATTTGTGAATTTGGGAAAATCTATATAAATGAGGAAAATCAATTGAATGCTGAGATAAAAGCCCAGGAGTGATTGCAGAGATAGAAGCTGTCTTGGAGAGGTAGAGAGGTGTGGCCTACAAGTTACGCAGACTCCTCTATTCCAGGGTGCTTGTGAATCGACCATCAGGGCAACATGACTGCACCAGTGACCTGATCCCTCCTTGTGGATGCCACTCGGGAAGACCTGATGGGGTACCCCTGGGCTGGGCCTAAAATCATGGACCTGATAACAGATTTTGTAGCTAGGTAGCTGCTTTTCCACCACTCCAAAGCCAAGGTACATAATTTGTAAGGGCATTAAGGAACAACTTGGCCATGGGCTCCCAAATCTCTGCAGGAGGAGAAACTCAAACAGTGCCTTGTGTCTGGAGAAGTCCACAGCCCTAACTGCAACCCAGGGCCATTAACCACCAGGAGCTGCCCTGCACTTGCCAGGCCTCAGAACTGTGGCTGAGCTGTCCCTAGACCAAGCAGTAGGCAGAATGGAGAGATAGATGATTTCACATGAGGGGGAAGAGCTTCCTTGCACTCAGGAGGGGCCACTGGCCTGTATTTACCAGCAGGCGGGCTGAATGTGCAGCAGCAATCATATTCATAGCATCATAATCACAGAATTAGAAGCATTAGCAACAGGAAGAGAACGATTGGGTCAGGTAGCCTGCCCTATGCCTTTGTGGCTTTGCTCCCTGGAGTAAATTCCTTGGCCCAGTTTTTGCCTGTTTATAATTTTCAGTGAGAGGAGACCAGAGCAGAATGCATTTCAGAAGCTTTGTTCAAGGAAGATCATATGAAGAGGAGAGCACAAAGTCCCCCGGGGATCCAGGAAGTAGCAAGATCAATCAGCAGCCTGGTCTGTGGCCCCATGGCCCACCCTCATCAGTCCTTGCTTGCCCCAGAAGTGCTCAAGAATGAAGTCCTGCACCCTCAGCACCATCCCAGCACAGTTCCACCCATCCTTGGCCTAGAAAGATTCTAAATTCAAAAGAAACCGAGATTCTTCTGCATTTAAAACCAGCAAACAGTCCCCCATTTCTACTCCTGAACTGTTGCAAGCTTACTCTGCATCATTATTGGCCCCTTGTCTCAATCTCCTCCTATGCTCGGCTCCTCACCAGGGCGAGTGCCACCCTGGGCTGCAGCCTTTTACACTGGAACCAGGGGTTGTGCTTAACCTCTGTAGGCATCTGCTCCAAAGCTCCAAACTGCAGACGCTCCTGGGTAAAATGGATCATTACCTCTGGCAGCTGGATCTTGTGGCCACCAGACTAAGAGGAATGCGCCACCTGAGTGCACAGTCACTGTCCCCTAGGCTGGGTTCTAACCTACAGCTGCCAAATGCCCAGCACCGCCACGACTAGAGATCCTGCCCCTGCCTGCCACACTGCTGGTGTACTTCACCCTGCTCCTGAGCTTCCTCATTTTCCTGTCTCTCCAGATACTCTTGGGCTTCCTGCCTGAGGAGCAGCAGGGCCCTCCTAATGAGAGCGAAGCTGAGTCTTGCAGGGTTCTCTTTGGAAGCTCCGAGCATCTGAGGGACAGCAGAGCTCTCTAGAGCTGCTTGGTAGCTTTGCTCCTCCTTTTGTCTGGTTGCATGTTACTGAGTCACCAAGTTTAAAGATGACACAAATGTGTTAGGCAGAGCGATTTTGAAATCTGTCACACCAAGCTCCACGGAGCCAACTAGCGAAGTTCATTTACATCCTGTCATGGGCTTGGGCCACAGAGCATCATCCCCAAATTCATACCCTGGAATCTCAACCACCACACATTGGCATGTGACTGTCTAGAGCAGGCCCTGAAGAGAAGTGCAGCCAGGGAGACAAGGCTGTCAGGGTGAAGCACCCATCTGATTAGCATCCTCATGAGGAGAGGAAGTGCGCACACAGACACCCACCGACACAAAGGAAAGGCCAGATTTGGACACAATCAGCAGACTGAGGCCATGAGGAAGCTTCTGGGAAGACACAGCTGTCCGCCATCTTGATTTTGTAGTTCCAGTTTCCTGAGCCATGAGGAAATAAATTTGTGCTGTGTAAGTTACCCAAACTGTGTGTTTGGTCACAACAGCACACACAGACTAATACACACACAGCACTGTGCCACACGGGGATGCTGTTCCCACAGGAAGCCTCCATATCTCACGTGTGGCTATCTGTATTTGTTCACGATACAGCAACACAAAGAAATTCATCCAGTGATGCTCCGTGCAAATCTTGTGCCTCTCTTGGCTTCTGTTTTCTCATCTGTAAGGTGGGGATTCTGAGTCCCCACCGAAAACGGTTGTTATGAAAATGTGTGGAACCCTTGGAAGAGCTAGGTGGCCACACGCGCCACCGCAGAGACAGTGGTCCCGTAGGATTATGTTGTACAATGAAGTTGTAATAGTTGACAGTTGTGTGGTACAATATGACAAAATGACAAAATCACCTAACAGCACATTTCTCAGAGCACGTTCCTACCATCACGTGGCATGCTACTGTGCAGGTGACACACACACTCATGCACTTACCGAGTATATCACACCTAAAAGCACTTTCAAACTGCAGACTCCTTCTCTTGACCCTTGGAAGGATCTCAGAATCACGTATCTTGTCTTAATCTTTTCAGCACTCCCAGTGTGGATATCAGTTTTGGTTTTTTTTTTGGTTTGTCAACAAAACAAATTGCATTCATTTTTCCAATATTTTTAATTGAATGAAAGCATGTTTATAATGAGTGTTTTTATATTGAACTAATATGCTTTTACTCCAAAATATGTAAATCTCCCAGCACAGACTTTGATAAGCTTTGATGGCTTTCCTGAAGATCCTGCACAGGTCCTCACAGCTGCCCTGGAGTTGCCAGGGTGAAGCACACAGAGCGAGGCTGACCTCTCAGCTTTCCAGGGAGGCTGCTGAGAGCCCAAGTGACCTGCCTGCAATGACACTTGCAGCCGAGTCCCCAGACACCTGCCCCAAGCTCTCTGCTCCACTCCACACTTGCTGGGGTCCCTTCTCAGTGAGCCACACTGTGCAGGACAGGGCAGATGGAGCAGGCACTGGTGCCATGGGGCGCACAATCCTTCACCAGAGCCCCTTCAGGCTAACGCAGGCCCCGACACACTGGCTCCATCATCAGGCAGCAGTGACAAGGCTCTCTCACTCCAGCTGCAGGTGGAGATACTACCTCAGAGTGAGTGCCCTCCTTCCACGATGCACACAGTTCTGATTCTGGAAGGCTCACAAATACTAAGATGCAGCTAGCAGGAGAAGGCAGGGCTGTGCCTCTGTTGTGTTTAGCACACACCCAAGAGAGGAGCGCTCCCTTAACTGGGCGTGGGGAATGGAGGTAGGGCATCAAGATGGAAGCACAGTGGGTAAGGAGTGAAGAACACAGATCTTCATTCTCAAGGGAAGGGTGTAATTGGGGTATGCAGCAAGACAGAGCAGAGGCTGCTATATTGGTGTCTTCGCTAGCTTTAGGAGAGAGCAGTATCTCTTGTTCTCCAATTTAATTTTGTCCTTGCTTACATTCCATACAGTAATTCACTTGAAAACATTTTTACTTATAGATGAGGAATCTAAAACTGAAATACTTTTTCAACTTATATAGACATAGATCTGAGATACTAGCAAATAGAATTATTTAATGAAGTGTTGTTTCATCCATTTTTAAACATGTGGAATGTTTTTAAGAAAAAAAAATATTTTCTAAGTTTAAACTGCTTACCCATAGATTACCTAAATTTTTTGACTCTCAGTTGTTCCAGAAGTAAAATGGGTTTAAATGATCATTTCTAAATCCATCTTAGGAAATGATTACACCAAATAATGCACATGGAAATGCAGAGGACAGTAAATGCTCAACTGATGCGATGTAAACAATGAGGAGGGTGAAGGAAATGAGAGTTTAGAGCAGGAAGGGAGAAGAGAAAAATTAGAGGAGATATACACATTGTGCCCCAGTGTAATTTGCTTCAAAATTGTTGCTGTTCCAAGGAGATAATCTAAAAGTAACATTGGAAGAATGAGGTTCTTAAAATCAAGAATGCAAAAATCCATAACTGTTCCCCCGTCCTATCCGTATTAGCAGACCATAGCTGATCCTCGTGTTCTCCAGTTAATGACTGGTTAGTGCCCATCGATGCCTGTCATCCTCCTCATCAGAATGGCACTGGGGCAGACTAGGAAAGTAGCTAAGGTTCCCTGCCTTAGCTTTATCATTTCTAAGGGTAATTGGTATTGGACTTAATGCCCATTGGTTGGCTGAAGAGCCTGAACATGGACAGCACCCACCAGTGATGAGATGAAATAAGAACACAATTTGGACTCCCTAGGAGAGCCAGTAATTCCTTTAATTGAAAAACAGAGAGTTCATTAACTGACCACGTATGAAAACCACGGCTGTGTCTCAAGGAGCTATCAAGAGCACACGGAAACAACATACATGGAACTGGTTCTCAATGCATTGTTCCAGAGAGCTGTCCAGGTCCATCTGAAAATTAGTATCCAAGGAACAACTAGGTTTTTTTTCTACAAGATTAAAGTGAACACTGTCCGTAATTCATAACAAATGATATGCTGCATTTTCTGTAATTACTTAATTAGCAAATGTTCACAACTCAAGACTGATGTGCTAGCTAACGCATCTCACCAAGCTGCAATGTGAGGTAAAGGGTTCCAATTATTTCTGTTTCCTCGTTTTGGTTGAGCTATTTTATATATATATATATATATATATATATATATATATATAATGAAATGCACAGATCTTAAGTGTTTAGTTTGATGGGTTTTGACAAGTTTAAACAGTCATGCGACCACTACCCCAAATCAACATGCAGCACGCATCTCCCCTCTTGGAGAGTTCCTTCTGGTTTCATCCTTAATTCCACTGCTCAGCTGCTCCTGTCTCCTGGTCTCAAGGTTGCCGTTAATTAGACTTCTCTGAGTCAGTTTTGATGCTTCAAAACATTATGTTAGTGGAATCATATAGTATGCAATCTTTCATTCCTATTTCCTTTTGTTTAACCTATTTTTGAGGGTTTATTCATATTTTATGTATAAAATTTGATATTTTCATAGCTAGGCCCCATGGCACAAACACGTAATCTCAGAACTCTGGTAAGCAGAGGCAGGAGAGCCCTAATTTCAAGCTCTGTCTGGGAAAACTAACTTAGAAACTGTCTCAAAATAAAAAGTAAAAATAAATGGGTGGGGATGAAACTCAGTGTGAAGACCCTGAGTTCTATCACCAGTACCAAAAAAAAGTGAATATTGTTTAATTGCCAAATCCTACTGAACTGATGTATGCACCATAATCTGTAAATCAAATCCTTCAGTGATGGATCTTTACATCTGTTTCCATTTATGTCTACTAGAAATAAAAGATTTTGTACAGATTTTGGGGGATTAGATTCACTTATTTTTCTTGAATAAATACCTAGACAGAAATGGCTGTCTAGGTGTGTTGTTAAACGCCCAAGGAAATGCCAGGCATTTTCCCCAAACATCTGCCCTGTTTAAACTCCTGGAAAAGATACTCAACAGTCAGGCATTTCAGCATCTCCACATCCTCACCAACGCTTGGCATTATCAGTCATGTTTATTTTGGTCACTGTGTGTCTCAAGGATTCCAGGGCTATTCCAAGCTAAATAGCCCTATCCAAAATATATGGAAGCACATTTCAGAACTTCTCAACTTTTGGGATATCTGCACAGAATTTATTTGCTAATAATCCCTAAATTAAAAATCCTACACATCTGAAACTTTTTGAACATGATGCCAGTGCTGAAAAAGTTTCAGATTCAGGATGCTTTGGGTTGCAGATGCTTAGATGAGGATGCTTGGCCTGGTTTCCTAAGAGGTGGGTCTTCAAGTCTCCATATTACTGTGAAAGAAAGCTGCTGGGTACCACAGGGCTGCAGGGTCCTGGGGAGGCTCCCCCAACCAAACAGGACAAGATGGAGTAATGCCCCTTCGTAGGACACTCTCCATATGCCACTGTGGTTTCTTGAAAGTAAGAAGGTGTCACCAAGGCTTTTTGTAAACAGAGAGGGCAGAAAATGGGCATGAGCAATACAGCCCTTTCTCTGTGAAAATAGAATGCGTTTTGAACTTAAGAACAAATTTTGAAAACCACATTTTACAGTCTTTTAGAAAAGGATTGCATGCCCAAATAAGTTTAGAATAATCTCTGTATTATTTCTCTCTCTTGGTGTTTAAAAGGCATATGAACCCATTCAAACTTCAAGAAAATCCTGCACATATAAATATATCTACTTTTATTTAAACTATTGCCATCCTAATTAATTTTTATGAGCATCTTTTTCTGCATATATCAAATCCTTTCTATGCAACGTGTTTTGGGAAATGTTCGTATAAAACACGATGGCAAGCTTAATCTTAGTTTCATGGTTTTTAGTTATTTTAGCAAAGGGAGGCTGTGAAATAAACATATTTCAAAGAGATTAAAATGTGGGCATAACTTGCTTTTTGTTTATTTACAACAAGCCCACTGGACAGAGGCCAAGTCTATTCCAGTGCTTACTGAATTCTACTGCATATTAACAGTATTCGGTAAACATTAATTATTAGTAGTAGTTGAATAAATGATAATGGTAATAATGATCATGATAATGCTATATTTTCAACTATGCCACAAACCAAAACATCTGACAGAAATCTTGAGACAGCCTGGAAACCCAAACACAGCTGGGCTCTCTCATCTCCAAAGGGGAATTTTCATCCTGAAACAAAACAGTCTCTGCATACAGAGAAACAGGTTGTTTCGAGCTGGGTGCTTGGCCAGTGCTGTACCCAGTGATGCATGGCCAGCACTTTCTAAGCACGACTGTACAGTCAACATTATAGCGTGTCTTTAGGAGTCCCCGTGGTGTGATTCTCTGAGGGTCATCTCTCTTTGCTTCATTCACTGAGTCCACGGTCATCCAACAAGTGATTTATAGAGTAAGTCATGTAGGGCCAGGCTGGAAGGCGCTGGGGAACTGACCAGGGCCTGTTCCCCTCTTCACCTGGCTCACACGGCTGCTTGTGCTGCCGCACTCCCACTCATCTCCCCTCTCCTGTCCTCTTGGCCCCGTGTGAATTCTTCTCTAGGTTGACTCTCTCTTGGGAACATCCCTGATCACCTTCCTAGTGAGACAGGCACAGAAACGCTGGCTCTTCTCCTCATTGAGTAACCAAAGACTGATAAGCAGTCATCAAGTGGTGGGGCTCAGCGTGGTGATGTGACTTTTAAAAAAATTTTAAGAGGTTAAAATTAAACATAACAAAACAGATCAGAAGAAAACAATGTAAGAGACACAGATTTCAAAGCAAGACAACTGGAGATCTTCACTGCCTATCATGTTGTCTCTTGTTTGCTTCCAAAGAGTTGTCCATCTCTTCATATGCAATGGACTCATACAAAACAAAATAGTATGGAACTGATCTGAACAGGATGATGAAGGCATTATAGGTCTTCAAAACCAGACAATACAGAACTTAACAATGGCTGCCATAGTGCCCCTCATTCTCTTCAAAATAGCTGTCCATACCTTCATGTATGTTGAAATTAAACAAAACAAAACAGACTAAAATCACTCTGAACAAAGAATAACAGTATTGCTGGATTTCATATCATGACACTACGGAATCAGCACAGGGTACCTTAGTGTCTCTTTTTCTCCAAAGTATCTGTTCATTTAATTGTGCATTATATTATCGATTCTCATAAACTTTTTAGAAGTTCTATGCATGCATGAGTCTCTACACGTATACCTATCCTTTATGTATTAGAGGGGAAAACACAACAAACCAAGACAAAACAAAACAAACTCCTAGAAAAATACAAAACGAAAAAGACATATAAGCAACAATAGCAAAGAGCCCAGAACACTGACAGTATAGGCCTTCAAAACAAGGTGAAGCATAACTAGGGTTGTTATTTTACATAATGATCTTCAAGAGTTTCTCAGATCACCATACGATACTATGCACAATTGTTTCAATCCTACGAATGTTAACTATTTTGTTCCAAGAACTTATAGAATTTGTAGCACAATCATCTTAGCTATCCTTAGTATGTTTATATACATTTAGACATTTTTTCTTTCCCCTTCCTTTTCCTTTTTCCTAATTTTCCCTGAGATACTATTTTTTTCCCTTTAAGCAGATTCTTATCCTGTCACTGTAATTATTGAGTTTCTTTGTATGTTATGTACTCTTACCATTTCTTACACTAGGGAGAATATACATGTGACTTTGATTTATTTCACTTATGAGTATGCTCTCGAGTTGCATCCATTTAATTATAAATATCTCAATGTGTTCATTCTTTATAGCTGAGTAGTACTCCATTGTATAAAAATACCACATCTTTTTAAACTGTTCCTCAGTTGATGGGCACTTAGGTTGTTTCCAAGATCTGGCTATTACAAATTGTGCTACTATAAACATGGGTGCACATATATCACTGTGATATGATGCTTTCAGTTCTTCTGGGAATATTCCTAGAAGTGGAATAGCTGGGACAAATGGGACCTCCAAACCCAGAATTTTGAGGAACCTCTAGACTGACCTCCAAAGTGGTTGCACCAGTGTACACTCTCACCAACAGTGCAGAAGAATTCCTTTTTCCCCGCAGCCTCTCCAGCATTTTTTGTTGGTAGTTTTCTTTATTCTGGTCATTCTGTCTCAAATGAGATGAAACCTCAGGGTGGATTTAATTTGCATTTCTCTAATGACCAATGATGCTGAACATTTTTTCATGTATTTATTTGCCATTCGTATTTCTTCATCTGAGAACTGTGTATTAATCTCAGATCCCCATTTTTGGATTGGGTCTTTGAATTCTGGGGATCTGATTTTTTTTAATTCTATATAAGTTCTAGATAGAAGTCCTTTGTCTGAGGGACTGTTCACTAAAATTTTCTCCCAGTTTGTGGGTTTTCTTTTGGCTATACTAGAGATTTCTTTTGACATGCAAAAACTCTTTAATAGAACATGATCCCAGTTATTGATTCTGGGAAGTATTTTGCGTGAGGCTTGATTCTTGTTCATGAATTCTCTACCTACCCTTATATCTTCAAAATTTCTACCTAGTTTGTCTTACAACAAATTCAGTTTTTCTGTTTTAATATTTAGATCTTTTATCCATTTAGACTTTAGTTTGGTACATGGTGATAAGCATGGGTCTAGTTTCATTTTTCGGCATATGGAGAGCCAATTTTCCCAACACCATTTATTGAAGAGACTATCTTCCAGTGGACATGTCTGGCCCCTTTATCAAAGATAAGGTCACTGAATGTGTTTATAGCTGTATCTTCTAATCTATTCCATTGATCTTCAGATCTGTTTTTATTCCAATACCATGCTGATTTTATTACAGTAGCTTTGTAGTATAACTTCAGGGATTGTGATGCCTCCTGCCTTGCCTTTGTTGCTTAGAATTGCCTTTGCTATTCTAGGTCACTTGTGGTTCCACCCGAATTTTAGGAGTGATTTCTCTACATCTGTGAGGTATGCTAGTGGTATTTTGGTTGGGAATGCATTGAATCTGTGTAAAAATTTTGGGAGAATGTCCATTTTCACAATGTTTTTTCTTCCTATCCATGAACAAGGGATGTCTTTACATTTTCTGAGGTCCTCTTTGATTTCTTTTTTCAGGGTATTATAATTTTCCTTGAATACATCTTTTCATTCTTTTGTTAGATTAATTCCTAAGTATTTCATTTTATTGGATGCTATTGTAAAGCGTGTGGCTTCTCTTATGTCTCTCTCAGTGGTTTTGCTGTTAGTGTATAGGAATGCTATTGATTTCTGAGTGCTGATTTTTGTGTCCAGCTACACTACTGAATTTATTTATTAAACCTAGGCATCTTTCAATGGAGTTTTGAGGGTCTTCTATGTAGAGTATTGTGTCATCTGCAAATAATTATAATTTAACTTCCTCTTTTCCTTTCCTTACTCCTTTTATTTCTCTTTCTTGTCTAATTGCTCTGGCTAGTATTTCCAGCACTATATCGAATAGGAGTGGTGATAATGGACATCCTTGTCTTGTTCCAGATTTTAGAGTGGAGGTTTTCAGTTTTAGGCCATTTAATATGATGCTGGCTGTTGGTTTGTCATAGATGGCTTTTATCATATTGAGGTAAAGACCCTCTATTCTAATTTTCTGTAAGGTTTTATCATGGATAAGCATTGGACCTTATCTAAAGCTTTTTTCTGCATCTATAGAAATGATCATGTGGTTCTTATTTTTGGCTCTGTTGATATGGCAGATTATATTTACTGATTTGCATATGTTGGACCATCCCTGCATTCCTGGGATGAATCCCACTTGCTCATGGTGTATAATCTTCTTGATGATTTGCTGCATTCTTTTTGCTAATATTTTATTGAGAATTTTTGCATCTATGTTCATTAGGGAGATTGGCCTACAGTTCTCTTTTTTGGTTGGGGCTTTCTCAGGTTTTGGTATTAGAGTAATGTTTGCTTCCAGGAATGAGTTAGGGAGAATTTTTCCCTTTCAATTTCATTGAAGAGTTTGAGGAGTATCACCATTATATCTTCTTTGAATTTCTTGTAGAATTCCGCAGTGAATCCATCTGGACCTGGGCTTTTCTTTGTTGGTAGGGATTTAATTATATTTTCAATTTAGTTAATTGAAATCGGGTTATTCAGCATTTTAGATCTTCTTGACCCAGCTTTGGTAATTCATATGTTTCTAGGAATCTGTTAATTTCTTCTGTGTTATCAAGCCTATGAGAGTAGAGGTTTTTTTGAAATAGGTATTGATGATCTTCTGTATTTCCCAAGGCTCTGTAGTGATTTCACATTTTTCATTCCTTATTGCATGAATTTGAGTTTTTTCTTTCCCTTTTTTAATAAGGTTGGCTAGAAATCTGTCAATTTTACTTATTCTATCAAAGAACCAACTTTTTGATTCATTGATTCTTTATATTGTTTTGTTAGTCTCTATTGCATTGATTTCTGCTCTGACATTTATAATTTCCTCCCTTCTTTAGGTTTGGGCTTGACTTGCTCTTCTTTTTCTAGATGTTTGAGATGTATCATCAGGTTATTTATTTGTGCTCATTCTGTTTTCCTGACGTGGGAGTTCATCGCAATAAATTTTCCTCTGAGGACTGCTTTCATTGCATCGCACAGGTTCCAGTAAGCTGTATTTGTATTTTTGTTTACGTGCAAATATTGTTTAATTTCTTAATTTCCTCTGTGACCGACTGATTGCTCAGGAATATATTATGCAATTTCCATGTGCTTGTGGAGTTTTAGCAGTTTCTTTTATCATTAATTTCTAGTTTTATGGTGCTATGATCCAATAACATGCATGGGATAATTTTACTCATTGACATTTACTTAGGCATGTTCTGTGGGCTAGTATATGGTCTATTTTAGAGAACATTCAATGTGCTGCTGAGAAGAATATATATTCTTATGTTTTTGGGTAGGGACACTCTATACATCTACTGAGTCCATTTGTTCACAGGTGTAATTTGCTTCTGTTATTTCTTTGCTTATTTTCTGTCTAGTTCATCTGTCCCTTTGTGTCTATGATATGTTAAAGTCTCCTGTTATAACTGTGCTATTGCTTATTTGATTTTTCATTTCTGTTAATATTTGTTTTGTATAGCTGGGTGCTTCCAAATTTGGTGCATATATATTTAAGATTGTTATCTTTATCTTTCCTCTTGAAGTTTCCCCCTACCTAGTTAGTAGTGGCCTTCTTTATCTCTTTGGATCATTCTTGCTTTGAAGTTCACATTGTCTGCTAACAGAATAGCTACCCCTGCATTTGTGGGGGGATACTGTTGCATGGAGTATTGTTTTCCATCTTTGACTTTCAGTCTGTGAGCTTCCTTTTGGGCTAGATGGGTTTCTTTTATGCAGACATGGTTGGATGCTGTTTCTTGATCCATGTTGCCAGTCTGTTTCTTTTAATTCATGAATTGAGGCCGTTTACATTAATAGTTGTAACTGATACATGTTGATTTACTTCTGACATGTTATCTTTCTGCTGTTGATTTTTTACCTTTCCACTCTGTTTAATTGTTTGCCTTGCTTAATGGTTTTTTCCTATGTCTGTCTAGAATGTCTTTCAGTATTCTTTGCAGGTTTGGTTTGGTGGTCATGAAGTTCTTCAGCTGTTGTTTGTCATGGAAGTATCTTATTTCTCCATCCATTTTGAAGGACAGTTTTACAGGTACATCAGTCTGGGTTGGAAGTCATTTTCCTTTAGGATCTGAAATACTTCAGTCCATGCTCTTCTTGACTTCATTGTTTGTGTTGAGAAGCCTGCTGTGATTCTGATAGGCTTCCCTTTCTAGATGATCTGTCTCTTCTCTCTAGCAGCTTTTAATATTCTGTTCTTATGTTGGATTTCTGGGATGTTGATTATTATAAGTCTGGGCATAGTTTTATTTTGGTTATAGTTATTTGGAGTTCTATATGCTTCAGTGATTTGTATGTCAGTTTTCATTCTCATGTTTGGGAAATTTTCAGCTATTACTTCTGTAAATAGCCTCTTGATATCATTTGTGTTGTCACTTTCCTTTTTGTTTATACCTATCAATCTTATATTGTTTTTCTTTGCATCATCTTGAAGTTGTTGAATTGTTATTTCCTGGTTCTTTGTTATTTTTAAAAGATCTTTCCTTTCCTGTTCACTAGTTGCAATCATCTCTACCTTTACTTTTGTTGAGGCAGTTTTGCCAACTTTTGATGGAAGTTTTGATCTCCTGTATATCTCTTTGAATCTGCTTCATGCATTGTTTGTTTATTATATTCTTCATTCAGAGTTTCCATCTTTTTGCATTGTTCCTCTAATTTTTAAACTATGTCTTCTTTAGATATGTTTAGCATTTCTTTCATTACATTTATCATTTCTTCTTTTACCTGGGACCTATTTCTGATTTGAGTTCTTTTATAGCTTCCCAGAGTTGTTTCTTTACTTCAGTTGATATCATTACAGGTGTATGGCTTATATTTTCTTCTGTGTCCATGTCTCCTAGGCTTGCTTGGGTTGGGCTGGAAGTTTGAGGTTGCATTTTGCTGTTTTGTTTTATCATTTTTGTATATTTCTGGTTTTCGATTGATGTTTCAAGGCTTCCCCTGTGAGCTGAGAATTACCTGGCCCACTTTTGGCTCCAGGGGCAGACAGAAAGCATCAACTAGCCACTTGGAGTTCACTGGCCACGCCCAGTTAGGCCCACAGGGACTCCTGTGTGACCTCATGTTATTTCAGATGCGGGGCATGGTCTTACCGCCTGGGAGTGAAGTTCCAAGGCTTCCCTGTGTGCTGGGATTCAACCTGCGCATGCTTTGAGCCCAGGACTCTATTCAGCTGCTTGGAGTTCACTGGGCATGGCCCAGTTAGGCCTGCTTGGACCTCTCAGGTATCCTTGGGTGACTTCAGATGCGGGGTGTGGTCTTACCACCTGGGAGTGAAGTTCCAAGGCTTCCCTGTGTGCTGGATTTCAACCCTCACATGTTCTGGGTCTGGGACTGTGGCACTGTGATTGCCCAGGCTTCTTCCCTTAGTAGAACTCACATTGCCTCACTCTATTCTATTGTGCACATCAGTTTGCCTTCTTGGTTAGACTTCTACATTTGGGACAGCTTTATCCTTGTGGATTGTTATGGTATAGATGTAAAATGTCTCCCCAAGTCTCCTGTGTTCGGGATGGGGCTCCTGCTATGTTACTCTTAGCATTTGAAACCTCAGCTTGCTTTTCATGCTTTGCCAGATGCCCATGCAAAAGCTTATACTCTTCTTTCTACCAGGAAAGTTTACAACCTGCTATCTGAAAAGCATGTGCTCTTCCTGAGAGAGCTGGTTAAAAGAGTACATGCGAGAGAAACAACTGGATCACTGCTAACAGTATAGGCAAATTAATCAAGGAACCAAGGACTGAGATTCTGCAGAACTTTCTTCTCTCTCACTCTACTGTGATCTTGTTACCAAATTCAAGAGCATAGGAACTGCATCCTGCTTCTTATTTTCTCTCCTCAGAATAACTTTTTTCTATGCTCTGAGAGGAACATTCTTGGCTTTCTTCCTCTCCCATCATTTAGGATTTTTGGAAGGATCTGTCTGTTCCCTCCACTTTTAAATACTGAGCTGCTGTCCAGCTCAGAGATCTTCTGTGCTGTCTATCTGTACATGCACTAGTGAGAGGGTGTGGCTGACCTTTTACACATGATATGCACAAAAGCCCTCCATGCTTGTATCTTCAGCCCTATCCTTTCACTTCCAATGTCAATCTGGGTGTTTTCCATTGTTTATTGGTATCTCATGTTTGTCTAGTATTAACCAGATCCTTATTTTCTACCCACAAACATCTCTCAGTTTCTTGCATTTCAGTAAAAATCTCCACCAAACACCCAGCAAATCAGGTCAAAAACCTCACTCTCACCCTTGCCTTCTCTACGTCTCACTTCCAGTCTGCTAGCAGACCCTTGCTTCACCTTTCAGGGAGCACCCACATCCAGTTATCTCTCAACCTATGGTTGTCTCCTGCTTGAACCCCACAGCATCACCTCACCTGCTCCCCAGCTCCATCTTCTTCCCCTCAGTCTGTTCACTGCAGTCTCTGGATATTGATTTTTAACAAGTGAGTCAGCTCATGTTCTTTTCCTGCTCACAGTCACTGACAGCTTCACTTCACAGTGAAAATAATACTGGAACTCTTCATGACAGCACACATTCCCACATGGGGCTCATCTTTGGGCCACCCTCCAATGCTGGCCTCTCACTATATTGTAGGCACAATGTCTCCCTTGTCATTGCTTCATCCATTTATTCATTCTCTCATTCACTCACTTACTCATTCATTGATTCATTATACAGATATTAAATCCCCACTTTTTGGTGAGACACTGTTCCAAGAGCCGGTTCTACAGACGAACAGCCCAAACGCAACAGTCCTGCTTGCAAGCAGCCTACATTTTGGCAAAGGAGGATGCATCATAATGAACTTAGCAAATAAATAACTAATATGCTAGAGATAGTAGTTGCAAGAAGAAAAACAGTGCACATAAAGAAGACATGAAATGCAGGGCTTGGAGAATGCTTTTGAAAATATCCAGTGGATACCTGAGAAATGACATTCATCAGGGGCACCGAAGGATGTGAAAGTATGAACTGGGTACACAGACAGGGACAGAAGGTGGCAGTGACAGCAGACAGAAGCAACTAGTGTGGCTAAGGTTGTAGGGGTGCCTGCGTCTTCAGCAAGGGATGGGGGAGGGAAGAGAGAGGTAAAGTCAGAAAGATATCAGCTGTCATGTTGCACAGAGCCTTGAAGTTCATCACAGGCCTTGTCATGCAGTACATGGCTGAAATTCTCTTTTAAAAGGTTCATTTTGGTAGGGAAGAGAGCAAGACAGGAAGCAGAGATGATTGTTCGCAGGCCCCAGCAAAGTGCCAAGACAAATGGGTGTTACCCTGCCCTAAGAGGTATGGGTGGAAAGAGTGCAGTTTCAAATTCTACTTGTAATTTGAAGGTAAAACCATCAGGATTTGCTGATGGAAAGGTATATGGTGTCAGAGAAAGAGAACAATGGAGAGCAATTCTGTTATGTGCAGTTCCAAACAGCTAAGAATGGAGTAGTCCTGCCACAAGATGGAGAGTGAAAGGAACATATTAAGAAAGGGCCGGGACACAACAGTTTGATTTGCAGCACAGCAAGCTTGCGATGCTCAATCTGACACCCCCAGGGAAACATCAAGTAGGCAGTTAAATGCATGTCTCAGGATCCCCAGAAAGATGTTTATGCACTATCCACATATAAATAACATTGAGAGGCAGGGGATGGGTTGTGCTTTCTGTCTTTGGCTATAACAGTGAAGACAGGGCCTCCTGTTTGTGCTGTTTTATCTCTCAGTTTCATGATAGTACCTGACATGTGGTTATTGCTCAGTGAATGAGTAAACAACATGTGCCAGTGTAACACAGGTCCATGATAAATGCCTGTTGAATTAGCACAGTACCTGGCATCATAGAGTGGCTTCCCTATAAGTACAGGATAGACGATTGACAGATGAAACATGACTCAGTATATAACTGACTCGACTGCTCTCAGGACTAGAATTGAGAACAGTGTCTCTGAAATACACAGTTTCCATTCCTGTCTTTCACTTTGAGGCTAGAGTAAGTGTAGAATCTCTGGGTGAAACCAGGCAGAAGATAAGTTGGGTGTGCTGGTAATTTTTAACTTCTCTTTGAACAACGGAGTGGGGCAGATCCCTCTCACAGAGGGTGGGGGGTGAGGGAAAGGGCTCTTTCTTCATGTCCAGCCAGAGAGGAAATGGGAACATCTTCCAGAAGGGAATGCAAGTTCCACAGTGACTCCCCAGGGGGTCAGATCAGCATTCTAGAAGCACAGCCCTGTCTTGTCCTATTCCTGCTCCGCTCTCCCTAGTTTTTAATTCAAACTGCTCTCACCTTCTGTCTCCCCGTCCATGTCCATGTCCCTCTGTTTTGTATCCCCTTTCTGTCTTTGCTTGCTACTGCCTTTCTCCTCTCCTTTCTGCATTCCTGTTCCTTTGTTCAAAAGGGTCCCCCCAAAAGGAGAAAAGATGTGTAGCATCCCACTGGGAGAGAACTAAAGGCAAAGAATTGCCAATTCTGAAGAGCCTTTCCCTTTCTATTGCAATGTTTTGTGTGCCCGTATCAAATCTTTAAAATATATACTAACATTAATAATACATAGTTTGCTTTGTTCAGTTCAATTTTGTCCTGATCCAGAGGGCTTGGAATGCAAGGCATAGGAGCTTGTTTATCCCATTCTTCATAAATAACAGGATGCTTGCTTCCACCCTGCTTCTGTCTGCCTTTTTTCACTTCTGTTTTGTTTTCTGGGTGCCAAACAGTTGTGGTTGGTTGTAGGAGCCTGGTATCTCCTGCTAGGCTACCTGAAAGCATTTCCCAGCTGTCACCAGCTGTGCATCCCATAGGGGGCCCTTCCTCATATGGAAGGGAAAGGGCTTCTGCTGCCTGTCAGGGCTCCTGCCTGTCTACTTCCGAGTGTCTGCTACAACCTTGACCCCAGAAAGCTGTGGTGTCTCTTGCCAGGTTCCCTGCATGTCCAAAAGTTGTGCTCCATGATACTTCTGTAGATGCAGGAAGGGCAGCTCCAGCTGAGAAATGGTGGGCTTGTCTTTACACAAACCACATGACTCACACACGTGACCCGTGGGCTGCTGCTCATGATAAAACTGGACAGCAATTACCTCTTTCAAAGCAGAGCTCTGTCTTGTACTCAGTAACATTCAGTGCTGGGCATTTTGCAAAAGTATAGAAGAAAGTTGATATTTTGCACAGAGTGAGTTCAAGTAAAAACTGATCTTAGTGTATTTCTTTTGCTTTTCTCTCTGACAGCAGAAGAAAAACAGGGATTTGTTTCCTTCCTAAAACATGTTCTTTCCCTTCCTGTCTCTTTCTAGATAGATGGAAGTGATGCCCTAAAAATCCTCTATGAGGATGGTTCCGCATGAAGAAGGAGTAAAAAAACCTCAACAACTGGAGCATCTTTAAGTCAGCAGTAGGGAAGGAAAAAATGCTTGCATTTTTGTCTTGGGATATTTCCATACTTTTGTGACAAGCAATTTAAATCCACTGTGGAGGACATGGCTGCTCTGTGGGAAGATTCTAACCAAATAGCAAGTAATCATTTTTCTCCTTAACAGCAAGCATTTGTTGCAGAAATTTCCCTTCTTCCACCTCTGGACACACACCCAGCCTGGATGTGTGCAATAGAAATGCAGCCTGGTGCTCTGGAACTTTTCAAAGGCCTGGAAACTTGGGGACATTCTGAGTTGACATAGACTCAGTTTTGAGCAACCTCTGCCATAGTCTGCGGCCAGCACACTTTTACTAAAATGGAGTCTCACCCTCAAAAGTGTTTGCCTTTTGCTCCCGCAGTGATTTCTCAACCTTCTACATAATTGTTATCTCTTCGTACCCCATCTGGACATTCATTCTGCATTTGCATGATTCTGATCCAAATTTCTTCCATCCTGTTCCATTTTGTTCCATTTTACTCCACACACATTTATTGAGTACCCATCCACTAGACCTCCATTTCTGGCTTGTTGGAGCTCTCAATTAAGTTAGAGTGACAAGGGCAATAACATTGATACTGATAACTATAATAAGACAACTACTATTTCAAATAACACGTTAATGTTTTAAAAGAGATGTGCAAAACATACTCTGGGGATTAGAAGGAGAAATTAGAAAGAGTTGTGCGTGTGTTGTGCAAGGATATTTGCTTCGAAATCACACCTCTAAGAATGAACCTACAAACCAGAGTGTACTGCATGTCCGTCAGGTTCCTTTTGCACACCTTGGGGTGATTGCAGACTCACGCATGAACATTTACACATGGTGATGAGGTCAGTATTCCTGCATGGGGTGTGCAAGCCATGTGCACCAAGAGACCCCTGAGTGTGTGCATGTAGTGAGAGCTCAGCACTAAAAATGAGCTGGGGTCGCCATTGGTTCTGGAGGCATTCAGAGCAAGCTGTCGCCTGCGTCCTTTATCAGAGGGCTTTATTTAGTCTTGTGTCTTTCAGATTATAAGGAATTGTTATTTCAGAGTACTTCTAAAAATTCTAATACTTCTTGGGTCTCCCATTTTGGAAAGTCACTCTACTGCTCTGGAGAACACTGGTACTGCTCCTGAGCTGTGAAGTCTGGGTGGAGACTCACTAGGTTGGCCCTTCATGGTGCTGGCTGGACTGGCCATTGACGGGCCCCTGGCAACTTGGCTGAGGAGATCCAAAACCTAAGCCCACGCGAGCTTCAAACATTCTGTGCCTTCAGGGTCACATAAACAGCATCAGAATGAGTAGTGGACTTTGCTACACCAAGTTTATTGACATATAAAAACAGTGAAAACTAAGACTGCAGATTAAAGTCATACAATTCCATGGTCAAGACTCAGCACAACAATATAAGATGCTATTATGGCATTTTAAGTGGACAAAGAAAATTTTGGTCTTCAAAGAGAAGACATAGACAGATTGAAGAGCTTTCCATAACAGCAATACATTATCATTTGTTCAATGAGTACATTATAAGCAGGTTTCTTATATACATCAGTTCATCTGGTCCTAGTAATGATGCCAAAGATGAGCATACTCCAAATGCAATTCCAAATTCTTTCTCATAAAACATTTTCCTTACAACCTAAACAAGGCTTCTTTTTCCACTGAGCATAGCCAAATGATAGATTTTTGAGCAATGTGATTTAAATAGAAGTATGGTAGGGACAACTTCTTTTTTGAATAACATAAAAAATTCCTAGGACAAATACCTATTCCATTTTTCTCACATAGAGCATTGGCATGATGGCTGTAACTGCAGTAGCCATTTTGTAACAATGAGACAGCTAGCCGTGAGAAGGGTGTGTTGTTTGCTGACACCCAGTTCCAGCACACCATACTTCATGTCAGTGTGACAAACAAACTTTTACATTAAAGGTGCTGCCTTGTTGATTACTACTTAAATCACATGCATTCAGTTTATTTATGCATATGGCAAATATTTATTATGTCAACTAGGTACTTAGTACTTCATCAAATGCTGAAGATAGGACATGATAAAAAAGATAAACTTGCTCTTTGTTCAATGACTCAGTCTGATGTGGGTTAGATAAGTGGTATAAATAAAATGTGTGTGTGTGAGAGAGATGGGGCATCACATAGGGAAAACGAATGTGGAACTCAGGGGATGCTAGGAAGCTTGCTTCTTCATGGAGTCTGTCATGCAATTATGGACTCGAAAAAATCTAGTGTTTGTGACTGGTTCTTTGTTTAGCGCTTGGATTGGGGGTGTGAGTGCTACACCCACCTCTCGGTGGAGCCAGCATATGATGTGTGGCAGGAAGAAGGTGTCTCTCGCTCTTGCTGACTCACACCTTGCTGTTTGCAGCAGCCGTGAAGAGCTGCCCTGCACGCCACGCTGCCTTGGAGCCAATTGAGTATGGACTGAAACCTCAAGACCTGTAGGAAATAAACCTTCCCTTCCCTAACTTTGGGTGTCAGGTACTTTGTCTCAGCGATGAGTACAAAGTCATTAAGACAGAGGCTGAGCCGAGAAGTCTGCCCCAGGTTCACAGGCAGAGCGAGGATAGGAGAGCGCAGTGCTGGAGTGAGACATGAGTGATTGTGAGAAAGATGAATTCCTGCAGACTTGAGGGCTGAGGCCGGTGGGGCATCTGTGTCCCTGTGAGCATTCTCAGCATGACAGCAAGGAAAAGCGGAAGCCCCTGGGGTCTTCTCACCGTGGACTGAGCGCGATTACGATGAAGAGGTCAGGGATGTGGCCAGGCTGGGTGACATGTGACATTTCAGGCCACTGTATGGCCTTTGGGTCCACCCCTGTGTATCTCCTTGGGGTAGCTAACAAAGATGCAAAGGGAAATGATGGTACTACTTCAGGAGGGGCAATACATTCCACACTTTTCTGTTTGCTGGTTTGTTTTTTGTTTTCTGTTTTGCAGCACTGTGTGTGGTAGTTTAACATATTTGCTTGCAGTCAGTTAGTAAAACACAGATCTCCCTGAAGCCTCAAAGCCTCAGGAACACATTGACAAGGGTTCTGTCCCTTTAGTGGACTGAAACCCGCAGCATGAACAGATTACAGTTTTAAGATGTGTGAGGCACTTGGCTAAATAGTTTATCTATGTTCATAAATGATGCTTCAGTCCTCCCCTTCAAACAAACTGATAAGAGGAGGAAAATGTCTTATTTCAATATTCCACTTAGAAGCAAAAGAAAAGTATTGCTGAGTAAACAGTGTCTTCCAGTAACCTTAGCTGTTCAAAGAGAAAAGAGAGGCCTTGCACACCAAGTTAACCATGCAGCCAAGAGCCTCCATATCAAGCACTAAGCACACACACATCAGCTTGTGTTCTTCCTCATGAGGCTCATGGCCCAGTGTATGCCCATAGGTGTCCACATTTCCTCTCTCTCCAAATGAACTCTAACTGTGCATTCATTACAAGGAAAAAGCCACCAATGGCAACTGAAAGTTTTACTCTGCAGCTTGAGGCTTGTTCAAGTTAAGATAGCAGAATTACATAACTTTCCCCAAGAATTATTCAACAACATTGTCTACAGATGTCACTGTCTGTCCAGATTGCTCAGCTATATTCACACTCCACAACTCCTCCATACAGGAAGTTTCATTTTTAGTTCTTGGGGGGAGGGTATGAAGAGTGC
This sequence comes from Dolichotis patagonum, assembly GCA_004027295.1. Lineage (NCBI taxonomy): Eukaryota > Metazoa > Chordata > Mammalia > Rodentia > Caviidae > Dolichotis > Dolichotis patagonum. The sequence goes on along the minus strand of PVJX010000023.1, from coordinate 461,012 downwards.
CCTGATGTTAAAAATGATGTGTATCAAGATATGGTGGACTGTTTTATTGGTAATGGGGCACCCTATAGATGTGAAGAGGAATAAAAATTCACATCTTGAGTAAATTTGGTTGTTCCAAACTTTTGGGGGAAAAAGAAACCCAGCAGAGGTGGGTATGAGCTCCATAAATGGATTTGAAATTAAATGGAGTATGATTCCTATGGAGATGCTATTTCAGTCCTTCTACAACCTTAGAAAAAAACCACAGGTTTCAAAATCCTGTGAGCACGCTACACCAGTCGGAGGAATACACTCTGACTTTCACATAGGGACTTACATCCAGGCTGGTCAGGCACAGAAAGAACAAGAACCAAAGTTGGGCATGGCCACTAGAGACTAAGCTGGAGTCAGGATGACCCCAGATGGAAGGTGATAGGGAAGAGATCCTTTTCCCAGACAAGACCACAAACAGCCCCTGAGGAATGACTAGGCAGGCAGCCTGCAAATACAGCTTAAGTTCAGATGACATGGGGGACAGTCACCAGGGCTAGGTGTGGCCACCTGACTCCTTCAGAAAGGCTGGTGTTGAGGTCTTGCCAAGAGATTGGATTCTGTCTCAGAACTATGTGTTAACACTCTTGTTATTTGGGGCATAACCTCAATTTCCAAGACTGAAAGGTCATTGGTTGCCTGCACAGGCCTGAGTCATCACAAGCTGGGAAATCACCCGTCTCACAGGTGAGACACCTCAGGAAAAGACAGTTTCGTCCTCTATAGCTCAAAGTCTCAGACTGTAACGCTTGGGACTGAATCTTGAATAATGCTCAGTGGCTGCATGGCATGATAGTGAGAAACTGATTTACCTTTCAGGGCCTCAGTATCCCTAAAGGAAAACGAGGAGAGCAGCAGCAACTACATCACAGGGCAGCCCTGAGCAGGAAATGGGCCTTGCACACAAAGACCAGCTGGCAACTTGTCTTCCAATTCAACACATGTTAAGTATCACCTTAGCTGTAGGTGGTTAGCACCATGCTACACTCTGTTACATGCAGCAATATTCAAACATGGCGCCAGCATGCTCAGGAACTTCCTGGGTGCATGGTTGTGTCTGAAGAAGCAGTGAAGATGAAGGTAATAAGTTGTAAAGTGTAGATCAACAGTTGCTTAATTACCTCGTGCATCAAATCAGGATTGAGTCAGGACACTGATGCTAAAGTACAGTCTGAAAGTGGGAAAATGAAGGAGTTCTTTAGAATGTTCAGGGAAACTGAATTTCATCATTAGATGGTGCCTTAACGATAGCATCCTTTCTTGGTATTGTCATTTCCACCTTTAACTGAATGTGTTCAATTCTTGTAAGAATTGAGATTTATGAATTGTGCATTGTTGTTGATTGAATGTATAAAATCCTTATCTAATTATATATCTACATGTATAATTTTACAACAATTTTAAACATCTCTAGGATCAGGTAAATTTAGGTGAGTTCGCAAAGTACAATTTCAGGAGGAAGGTATACTTTACAGTGGCCCAGGGAAGAACATGCCAAGGTCACTTCCAGGAGCAAGCCACAGCCTCTGAGGAAGCAGGCTGAGTGGCCCTCTGTGTTGTTGTCTTGTTCATGTATGGGCTGTAGGTCTACATGGGCTTCTCTGTCTAACTGGATGCCAGCTCTGTGGGACCTGTCCTTCTATGGGACCATTTCTTTCACACCTCTCCCTTTCAGACCTATCACTGGCCTATTGTCCTTGTGTCATTCAAGGTTCTTGGCTCTTTCAGCTCATGTCTGCTGGAGGAGCTGCAGGCAGTTTGACATGCTGAGGGGCATGGCTGTCATGACCAATTCTGGTAGAAATGACCACAGAGTCCCAAGTTTCTCATCTTGTATTGTTTCAATAGCTGATTTCTCTGAAATTTTAGAAAAAGCAAATCTGTTAACATGAACAGAGTGGGCAAAAAAAGGAAAAGAACCAGAAACTGGACAGGTGATTTCAACTAATTCCTAGTTAATTAAAGCTTAGCTAATTGTTGGTTAGTATGGTCTTAGTGATGAGGTGAGGGGAAGGAAGAATAAGGCAGTATTTAGTTCTATCTTGACATAAAGAAGTTCTTACAGAAGGCTTTGGCTTCTAAGACACATGTTCTTGGGACCTATTAGGTGGGAAAACAAGGAAAATTAGGGGAGAGGATGTGGGATTCATTTGCATGATTGAATGGTGCCACAGAAGCATATACAGGCAAGCAAGGGGGTGGAGTCCAGGTGGGATCAGCAGCCCTGCCTTCTGAGGCTCTCTGCTGGTGGCTTTGCATGACAGACCCACAGGAGAACTTCCCAGGCCTTCTCCGAGCCTCACCCAGAGCCCTCCCCAAGCTGACCCCAGCGTGCCAAACCCGGGAACCACCGCTGTACAGCAGTGCAGTGTCACCTCCCTGGGTGGCCAGGACCCACTCCACTCTCTTGCTGTCTTCGAGCCTTTCCTTCCCTTTGCTCTCACACCCTCTCTCCTTTTCCAATTATTTCCCGGTGTTTCCAGGCCTCCTCTGCCACCACATCCATGCACTTTTCCACCTTCAGTTTCTGGTCTCCACCCCGGGCTCCCATTGCCTTCCCCAGCTCTGGGCCCCTCTCCCTGGCTTCCCGCCCTCCTCGTGCTGCTGTGGAGCTCCTGCTCTCTCTTGCACCTTTCTTGGTTGCATGACAGAATGAGGACACTGAATACAGTTACAGTAATGTCAGCAGCGCAGGGGAGAGAAACGCAAAGGAGAAAAAAGGAAAAATAGACCTTTTTAATCAGAAATCTGTGCCACTCACTCACATTTAATATGCACATTTTAGCCCTTCCATTGTTAAGTGACGTGGGAGTTTTACTTAAATGTGGAAATGGCTGGGAGATGAGGAGGGGTAATTAAGCAGCACTGAAATGTAAACTCTTGCTCTCCAAATATGTAACACAGGTGAGGAAAGGGATGGTGCTTCACTTGGGGAGCAGGAGCCTTAGATTCCTCTGACTTGGAAGGTGAGGGCAATGGTGAGCAATTTTACGTGCACAGTGGACTCCAGTTCAGAACTGGTCTTGTATCCCATATCTTACTTGGTCCTTACAGCAGTGCTCTAAATTTCTTTGGATGGTCCATTGTGCAGATACAAATTAGAAGCTCCAAACTGTGTGTAATTCATTCCTGATCTCCTGACTGGTAAGTGCCAGAGTCATCTGGAGGTTTGTCCTTATCCTGCAAGGGCCAGATGTAGGATTTTAACACTAATGGAAATGGTTTGATTATAGAAGCAGCACAAAAAATTTGAGCTTCAAAAATCAATATGCACTTTTTGTTTCTTGGTACTAGTTTGAAAATAAATTTAATAAAAGTTAAACATTTAATATGTATACCTCCATTTACTGACGATGTCTTACTATAACTGTGTGGGCCACATCTAGAGATAAGAAAATCACTACTACTCTCAGGATCTGCTTTATGTCATTATTAGCACCTGGAGCCCAGGGAACCCTTGGAAAGGACTTAACACAGCACTTAACACAGTATTAATAACTATAACTTCTGTTAACAGAAGGCATTGATTACCTATGTATTATCAAGCAGCATGAAGTTTCCTGTCCCTACTACTGGACAAAGCACCTCAGTGTTAAGAATACAATTCTATTTGTAAATAGATTTTTATCAATACATTAAACAAACAGAGTATGACTGGAATTAATTCTAAAATGCAAACTTACATCAATATTATAGCTGTAAACATTTCTAGAAATTCTCAAACTAATAAATTAGATAAAATTAAAACATCTCTGAATGATTTCTCAATTAGATTGATGCCTCCACAAATAGAAATAAGCACCATTGTACCTAGTAAGAAAACTATTGGTAACAATTCCAAGAAAATAGAATAACTAAGGATGCCAGTTATAATTACTAACTCAACTTTTTTGGGAAAATTCTAGCCAAAGCAATAATTGAAAAATGCAATGAAAATTAATATGAAGACAAATCATCTTTACATAAAACTGACATAATCTTCTTCCACGCTATCCCAAGGACTGTATATATTTTAAGTTGATTAAAAGCTTGAAGGATGTAATGTAGCACATTCAAGGTTAAAGGTATCTTTCATGCACACTTTTGAAGAGCAGAGGAGACATCTGCTTCAAAATGGTACTGAAGTAGAACTAAATACATCTTCTAAATTCTTACTAAACCAAGTTACAAAGAGTTTTTTTCTAAAAATGATATTCATATTTTAGGAAAACTAAGATTGATGAATGATCCATTCCTTAATATTAACCAGAAATAATACTACTTATAAGAGAGGTAGATGAGATTGATTAATGAGATAACTTTTAAATCATGGCATAACTTAACTTTATGAAACAAAGACCATGTGGGAGACAGGAAGTAAATATGCACCTCTGTAACTGCTTCCCCCTCACCCAGATGATAAGGCTTCTAGTAAAAGAGAGGACTGAAAAATAGTAAGACAAGACCTGACGCAAAAGGATGCATTAGGTATTAAATGTTAAATGATGAGTCACTTCAAAACTTAGTGCTTAAGACACTAGATTTTTAATACCCATTCCATTTCTGAAGGCCAGAAAACTGAGAAGTGGTGCTAGCACTGGGGTGCAGTGGAGATGTCACTAGGATTAGTCACCTGAAGGCTTGGTCAGCGTTGGAAGATCCTTTGCAAGGGGTTCACCCTCATGTGTGACAGGGTAGGGCTGGCTGGGGTTGGGCTTTCTCACTGCAAAAGCTATCCACAGCCGGCTCCCCCCACCCCAGGAATGAACTGTCCAAAAGAAAAGCCGGAGAAGAGGACGAAGATGGCTTTTGTGACCTACTTTAGAGCTGCATGCCATTATCAGGTTCAGGTTGCAGACACAGAGACCACCCCAATGCCATTTGGCTAACAGCTAAACAAGGGAGCGACTGTCATCAGCAAGACCATTTCATGGGGGACCTGCAGAGGCAAGCGACCGTCATACATCACTTAGGGAAATGCAGTGCACTCACAGTGTCAGCACTCTCCAAACCAGATCGCTAAAGAATGTCGCCAAGCCCTAAGTAACTCAAACTCTTCAATCACCACTGTGCATATCAGACATCTCAGATGACAAAGAAAAAAGTGCCATTTTGCAGAAACATAGGCATCATAGATGGATGGGAACTAGTCACTAAGACATGGACCTGGAGCTCTGCATTGCAAGCCAGAGTTCCGTGACTCAGAAGAATGAAGAGTGACTACCCCAATGGGCAGACAGCAGGCAGCAAGGTGGCACCGACCGGCCATGCAGGCCATGGTGGGGATGTGCATTGAAAAACACAGAAGGGGGAAAGGAAGACCAGTGACCAAAATCCCAGGGAGAACACGCTTTCGCCACGGCTCTGCTGGCACAGTAATGTGAGGTTCTCAACGTGACTGAACTGCACAGTACAGGCGGGTCAGAGCTCAGTTCAATACTGTGTGTGCTTCATTCTAATAAAAAGCTGGACTTTCAGGATTCTAACCAAAATTTCAGAAAACCATTAGACAACTAAATTTAAAAGACATTCTTCTTGAAAAGACTTAAGAAAACAAAAGTCTGAAAAGAATAGCACAGTCCCCAAGAAGTTAACAAGATGAACTAAAACACCCACACACTAGACAGAGCAAGCAGGCGAAAGGGCCCTGCGAAGACAAAGTCTAACTCTACGTAGGTGAAAAATGTTTTAGGTGTAAAATTTCAAAGCATCAGGTCAAGAGTGTGAATTACACACCTGAGGTGCTTCTGACAACACACAAGAGAAGACAGAGAAGGACGTGAGGCAAGAGAGCCAGCAGGGGAACCGACAGAAGAGGCGCCGCTGTGTGTAACTCTTGTCCTCGGAACCAGTCTCCGTACAGGCTCGCTTTCTTCTACTAAAGAAAGGCTGTGTGTGCCTAGTCCTAAACTCAACACAAACCAGGAGAAATTCACGGAAGAGACAAACCACACCTCCGGGAAAGTTCTAAGCCCTACACAGGAAGCCAGGGGCTGGGTGACTCCTAAAACTACCCAGGAAGTACTCAGACTGCCCTGCTCATGCAGTTATGCTGAAGTGCCACGGGATCAAACAGAGTGACCTTTGGATTTTTACCCTCTGAAAATGCACCTACCACACAGCGATGGAGCTTCCGAGACACAGATCCCTTCCGTCATGGCACCTCGCACCTTGGGTCTGCAACACCTACCGCAGCTATTCGGCCCAAAGGTCTTAATAAGAACACTCTGCTTGAAAGAAGTCATACCTCGTAACAAGAAAACACAGCTCTCACACGACTTTTGGCAAAACTTTCTGCAACATACTGCGACCAACTGAAAGGGAGGGAAGGCTGGTTCCTGGTGAGTACTGGGACTCCTGCGTGAGGGGCACGGTGTGTCCTCTCTACAGACGGCAGGCTGCGGAATGCCTATAGAGCTAATAATTGAAGCTAAAGAAAATGAATGATTCAGTTCCTAACATCAGATGGCAAGTTTAAAATGTGATTCTTTGGAAAGCCCAGACCCTGTCAATGGTGAAGGAAGAGAGACGGTGACAGGGATGCCACTGGAATCCTGGCCTCACACATGGACACATGAGAAGCAGCTACTTAGTCTTAAAAAGTAGACTCACTGAAGTTGAAAATGCTTCTGGGGAGCTTAAAACTAAGCACAAATAAAAACATAATATATTCATTACAGAAAACTATAGAAGATAACAAAGAACAAAAGATATGGAACACGAAGGACATGAGGCAGAACAAAAGCAGGAAACTGAGGACAGGGAACAAACAGATGGTTTAAAAATTCCTGCAGGTGGGTTGAATTTCACACTGAAATCAGGCTTGAAGACTCAGGGAATACTTTCAGTTTAAAGATACAAGGAAGGGGAAAAAAGAAAATATCTCTGTTCTGTTCTCAAAGGATGCATCTAAGGCAGACAAATACAAGTAGTTTCTAAAGGCCTGGCAGATGCATTAACGAAATTAAGAAAAGGATACAATAAATACATTGTTAGAAAAAGTTACACACAAGACTAACATCTTTAAGACATAAGAAAAGTGATCAAATTATATTGCTCAGAGTTGAAAATAAAAATAGCTAAATTATTTTTAAACTGTATTGTGAAAATACAAAGCGAAAACAGCATAGATTCACAAACAGTAAAAACACTGTGTATAAATTCTGGTTTTACCTATTTTTGCTTTCACAAGGAAAGCGTAGGATTCAATACGAATAGCCAGACTGAATAACAGCATCATATCTCTGTGTGGAAGATGTGGTATTTATCCCCTGCTACACATGAAATTGTGATTTTTATAACATAAGAAGTCATATGATTGTGTGTATTCAATTACGCACATGCTGCAGTATGTCTATATAGCACGTATTATTCCATACTATAATAATACACATGTTATAACATTAACACAAACATCTATAGTCACAGACACCTGAGGAATGGTCATTGAAAAATTGATCACATATGTTTCCAAAATGCACCAAAAGGTAAAGATTCCTGACTATATATATTTTTGTTATAGTTTATATAAAAACTGTAACAGATTATTAGAAAAAAAGTCAAATAACTACTCACAAACTGGACTTGATTGTAAATAACTTTAGAGGTAATTTTATAAAATTTTTAATCACTGTGTATTCTTTCTTCTAAGTACAAACAGAAAGAAAGTCTGCCAATTCACTTGGCTATGGTAATTTTTTGTAAGCAAAACATATAAACATATTATTTTGGGGGGGTTTCAATTTTTTGGTTGTATGCAATTTTTTAAGTATAATTAACTATAAACATTTCTAGTTCTGACCATTAAGGCACACACAACAAAACATTAAGAACGTTTTAACATTCCAACACATGGTAATATTATTTATCATACTTGTTGAAAAATACGATGATTTTCATAAATTGTTGAAAAACACAATTTGATGATATTTGCCCTTTTCTGAGTGGACACTTTTATGTAAATAGTAAAAGGGCTATTTTCCCATACAATAAAGGAATTCTGTGGCCCTGGCATCATAACTAATAGAAAAACCACCAAAATTTTTCTGTTATTAAGATGAAGGTAACATAGTTGCCCTTATTACTACCACTGAATATTGCTTTGGAAGGCCAATTGTATTAGGATACTCTTTGCAGCAATAAATTAGGAGGAAATGTTGCTCAGCTTACCTTGCAAGGCCAGAATTACTCTGAAGCCAAAGCCAGTCATTAACCCTTCAGGCTGGGCGTGGTACACATACTTGCTGTCCCAGCACTCGGGAGGCTGAGGCAGAAGGATTGCCATGAGTTCAAGGCTAGCCTGGGCTACATACATGAGTGCAAGGCTAGCCTGAACCATATAAAGAGACTCTGTCTCAAAAAAAATCAGACACATTGTTCTTACAAACACACTAGAAGCAAAATCTTTAACAAAATACCAACAAATTCAACACATGAATACAAAAAAGAATACTATGAGTACATCTTGATCACATGAGATTTATTCCCCTGAAAATAAAGTTGGTTTAATATTAAAAATTCATTGCATATAATTCATCATTGTCATCTAAATAAATGTCAAACAACATCTGACAAAACTTAACATGTGTGTACACACACACACACACACACACACACACACAAATCATCAACTAGAAATAGAAAAGAACTTTCTTAGTCTTATGAAGGTTGTTTGTGAAAAACCCAGAAACATATCATACTCAGTAGGAAAGTGAAATTTTTTCCTTCTTATTAGAAGTAATACAGGCTGGGAATGTAGCTTAGTGGTAGCACAAAGTTGTCTACCATTCATGAGACCCTGGGTTCAATGCTTTGCACAAAACAAAACAAAACAAACAAACAGAAAGCCTCCACAAAACCAAACAAAAACACAGATTAAAATAAGAAGTTATACAACAATAGCTGCTGTTTGCATTTATATTTAATCTTATATATTTATGGACAATTTAAAGACTATAATTAAATAAGAAAAGGAAGTAAGAGACAATAAAGAAGTAAAGCTATCCTTACTGTGGAAGACATAATAACTGATGGTGGTCTAAAATCTAAATGACTTATATTAATCTAAAATCTGTTACTCTAATCTAAAAACTTACAAGAATAAGTGAATCTACGTAGAAATTCTATTACATGCAAAATTAATATGCAAAAACCAGTTGTGTTTCTACATATTTCAATGAGATATTACAGTCGGTATTTTAATAATCCCACTTACAATGATGCTTGAAAACATGGACTGCTTCAGTACATTGAAAACTATGAAACACTGTTGAGAAAAGTCATAAAAGATCTAAATGAATGCAGAATGTACTGTAAGAATTGCAAAACAAAACACAGCTAAGATGTCAGTTGTTTCCAATTTGATATATAATTTAAAAGTATTCACAAAAAGATTTCACCATTTTTTGGTAGTTATTGTCAAGCTGGTTCTAAAATTGAAAATATAAAATTGGCCACTATTCTGAAAAAGACAAGGCTGTCAATTCACACTTTCTGACTTGGCGACATTATAAAGCTACAATAATAAAACTAGCATGATACTGGCACCAGGCTAGGCACATAAATTGGTACAAAAATAGAGAGAATCAGCAAGAACCAAACCAATGGCTAACTGATTTTTGGACAAGAAAAGCAAGGTTCTCCACTAGGAAAAGGGTGGGGTGCTTTTGACAGCTGGTGTTGAATGAGCTGCATGAAAGGAGGAAACATCCACCTTCACCTCATTACACGCTCCCAAGTATTACCTCATGCGGACTTTATATTTTAAAAATCTAAAGTGTTAAAATTTCTAAAAGGAAACATAGTAAATGATCTTTATAACTTTTTGTTGCATCCTGTACTTTATAAGATATAAAAATTACAACTAGAAATGAAATATTGATAGATTGGACTTCTTCAAAATTTAAAACTTTATTTCTTTGAGAAGCATCATTAAAAGAAATGAGAAGACATGACACAGGGTGAGAGAAAGTGTTCTCAATGCACATTTGACCTTAGGCATGTCTCTTCTATATATAAATAACTATTAAAACTCAATAATTAGAAGATGGCTCGATTAGGAAGTCAACACACTTCACAAAAAATATATAAATGGACCATGAGCACAGGAAAGATGCTCAACCTCATTAATGATCTGGGAAATGCAATGACAAGTCAAATATTATTTACCCTGAACTCTTATTAGAATCATGACACAGAAGAGAGAATACTGTATGTTGGGAGGCACATGCAGAAATCATGCTTACAAAATGCTTACAGGAAAATAACATGATACAGGCACTCTGAGAAACAGGAAAGAGTCTGGCAGCTTTTTGAAGAGTGTAAACTTTCTGTGTGACTTCGCAGTTCCACTCGCAAGTATTTAATGAAGAAAAACTTAATGAAGAAAATACCTGCATACAAAAGGGTCTGCACAGAAGTGTCCATTGAATTTTTATTCATATTAGTCAGACAGTTAGAAACCACCAAGTGAATCAATTGATAATTAAGAAAACACATGCTGACATACACATATGACATGATACCACGCAGCAAGAAAAGAAAGAACTGCACGTTAACTCAAAAGGAAACTCAAAAGGTGAGCGAAAAAATTCAGGAACAAAGAAGTACATATTTTTCTAGATGGTACAAGTGTGTGTGCCCTACAGTAGATGTATATTTTTCTAATATATTTTCTAGAATAGAGATAAATATCTATGAGACTCTAGAGCAAGTCTAATGAATAGTAGCAGAAAACACATTCATGTTTGTCTCAAGCAGGAACAGGAAGAAGACTGGGGAAGGGCCATTGGAGGAATGGTGTCGTGCTATCTATCTTGACAGGAACGGGGTACATGTAGATGTGCATACACATTTGTCAAAATGAGTCCAAACCTACACTTGCATGAACTCTGGCACAAGAATGTTTTAATCCCCTTTTGTCACCTTGTGTTTACTCTCTGTGGAGCAGTTTGTGATTTGCTCAATACATTTCATATGAGTCTCATGGGAACAAAAGAATTAATACCTAACAAAGTCGAACTGAAGATAGGTTCCTGGTTGTTAGGCTTAATGTTAGTCACAGTAATGGACAGTGGCAGAATGAAGTGAAGACAAGATACATTGGTTTATTTTAGAAACATAAGAAAATTCCTACTAAAAAAGCAAGTGGAGTTCCAGACAGGCTGGAGTTCTCATGCGATGATGGTAGGAAATAAAGACTGCCACGCCACACTGTGAGTGAAGTAGAGGAACACCAGATTCCCGGTTCACAATTCCACTGTGTTACTGAATACAATTGTTCTTGGGGACCACTTTGAAAACTTAAAGAATCAGATTACAACAAAGGCCTTTCGTTTTCTGATCACAGTCAAATCTGAGCCCTTGCAATGCCGTGTCACAACTGAACCAGTGACAGGGGCTTAGTTTTATTTGGGAAACTTCACATTTTATGCTCCTACAATACTAAGGTACTTTTACATTCCAACGACACTGTGCCACTTCTCACTTCCACATATTTCACCTCTTTGTGTTACTTGAACTATTTCTGTTTTTCCCCACCTTCCTATACCATTATCTTTCTGTTGACTAACTCTAAATTTATTTTTCTGAGTCGCATTTGTAATCACCTACCCATCCGTGATTCTCCACTATTTCACAGCAGAGTTAAGTAGCACTGTGTGATCCAACACCACTGAATCTAGTGCTGACTGACAGCACATGTGCTTTGCTTTCCTGGTCTTTTTGTAGGACATACTTGACATCTCACTGGTCTTACTGGTTTGTCATAATATAAGGTTCTTATTATATTATAAGGTTCTTATATTATGTGATCTGTAGTAAACAGAAACATAAAATATCAATAAAATAAAGTATTGAATTCCTAATGTGAATTGCTCATTTAGAATAAACATCAACATTTTCAGAACAGCTGTGTACTTGCTTACAAAACCTAGGAGATAATACCAGAAATAAAAAATTGGGGGAACAAAAATGTAAACACAAACAAAAGTCTACCAAAGAAATAACCTTTGCTTCAGCTGTCACACCCTAGGCAGTCTTCACATATGACAATTGCATGTTCCATGCACATCTCTCTTTCAGTGAAAGCACATATGATTCACTTTCCTTTCCTGTGTGGCAGGTCATTCTTGTGCCTCTCCTCTCTTCCTGATTTTCTAGGAGGCCCCTACTGTGTTGTGCAATATGTACTTAGCAGGGAAATAAGATAGCAGTAAAATACAGTATCAAATGTGCAATGAGTGCTTAGAGTAGACATCGACATTTTTGTTTCAGCTTTGTACTTGCTTACAAAATCCAAGAGGTATTATCAGAAATAAAAATCTATGTGAACTACACTGAACATACCAATAGAGTTCTACAACAAAAAATAATCTTTGCTTCAACTGTCATATCAAAGGCAGTCTTCACACATGAAAAAATCATGTTTTATAAACAAATATCATTTACACAGATAGCATGTATGTCTTGTATTCCTGTCCTTTCTTGCAGGGCACAGTTAACACATTGTTGGTTTTCCTGTTGTCATAGGAATTGTTTGAGATGGTACACCTGCCTGTTCTCCTGTCAGCTCACTGGTGTGAGCCACAATTTTTTGTGTGGTTCCCTGGACAGAAACATTTTGTTTTTGTTCTACTCTAAGTGCTCTTATGAATTTCAGTCCCTATCCACTAAAAAAAGTCTTGTTGGTATTTCACACTTGTTATTTTCTTTGTAAACTAACAAATGATTTATGTCATACACTTATGATTGCAAAAAACACAAACATTGATCAGTGCTTTTGTTTTGAATGACATCATTGTTGATGCAAAACTTGACAACATTTATTCCACCTTTGGTCTTGTTGTTCAAAGTTTCCATCTTAGGCTTCCATTTAGTAAAGGTTTTCCTGTCAATATTTCCATCATGGTTAAATGCTGACATCAGCAGTACTAGTTTGTTTTTCTTCGCCATGTATGAGGTCAATGTAAATCTTTCTGAAATCCAAAAATTGTATTATATGATTCTCTGTTTTGAAATTGCAACATTGCATTTGGAATTTCTGCTTTGTCTTTGTGTAGAGTTTTGATGCTGGTCAACTTGTGCTCTGTTAACAAATGTAACATCAGTTGGAAATCAGTAAACCCATTGTTGAATGTCATATTCTGATTAGTTTGAGAGATGGATTCAAAAAATCTGTTTACAACACCATTTAGTTTATCATCATATGAATAAGGATTTGATGACTGAGTTTCAGGATAAATTTCTAAACTGAAAGCATAAGTCTTCATATCCAAAAGGTCATAAATGTTTATGCCATATTTTGATCTACTGCTTTTCGATAAGTCTTTTACATTCCTGCAATTACCATGAGAAATCCCTGCTAAGCATGGCAGACCTGTGAATGTTTCAACTAGTGACATGTCATAATAAATAAATTATTGAATATGGCTATTAGTAAATATATAACATTTATTTGCATTTCAGCTTTTATGTATTTGCACAGCATTTTGTAGCATTTTGTAACAATTTCCAATCAAATGGCAATACTAGCATTCTGTCTAATATGTTTCATCCCTGTGAACAACCACATTGTATTTTCAGAACTAGTTCTAACATTGAACCATTCTATTTGTTTGCATGACCATTTCACAACATTTCAACTAGTGAAATATGTACTCACATTCTTCATCATTTGAATCAAGAAGTTCTGCATTCCCTGTGTCTGTATCAGTTGATTTTTGTTCATCTCACTGTCACAGGTATTTTGACTAACATAGCCACTGTCAAAGTCCTGGTCATTGTGATTGTCATACCATCATAATCATTATTATCACCATCATTATTGTCATCATCATCATCCACCCTCAACACTCTTCTGTTATGAAGTGATGTATTCATCATCTTTCAAGCACGAGTAATCTGATGATTCACTTTTGACCTCCTAGAAAACTTGCAAATCTGGGCATCGAATTTGGTTACTTTTACCAGGAAAGTCAAAAGAAAACTTTAAAAGAAATCTTACAGTAGTGTGGGTGTATTTCCCCCTCTGTAATGCTAAGGTCAGCTTACAACAAACCTGCTAGAGGAAGCATCATGTGGGTGAAAATTCTAGCTTGACTCTTTTGTACACATGCACACACCTTGACTTTCCTTGTACCAAGGGTGTAAACACAAACATTGCTTCTTTCCTGAATTCCTTGGGCAGAGGTACTGAGTCACACAACCATCCACTATTATGCTAAAGTAAAAACTTAGAGTAGGAAAGTAAAGGATGTGTTTGTAGAACCCAGTATTTTGCTCTTCAGGTTTTAAATGAGGTGTGATAAAAATTCAGTGAATATGCCATCATCTACCACCCAATGGAAAAGCAAGCATGTACAACCATTACAGTGTGTCCTAGCCAACCTTATTCACCAAATCTGGCACTGTGTGGCTTCTGTCTGTTTCCTAAAATCAAAGTGGCAATGAAAGGTAAACATTTTGAGTCAATTCAAGATGTGGAGGCAGCAAGAACTGTACAACTGAAGATACTCATATAAAAGAATTTTCAGAACTGCTTCAGAAAGTTGCAAGAACAATGAAATAAGTTAGAGGAAGATTTTTAGGATGATTAATTTCAAAGTGTCTTTTTCCTTAATGAATTTTCAAAATTTAAGCATTTTCTGTAGCTTTTGATGACACCTCATATAGTCAATGCATGCAGTATGATCACAAGTCCTGATAGCCCAGTAAATATAAGCTTGAAGGATGGAAGCTTCTGTGACAGCTTGAAGGATGGAAGCTTTCTGTGAACTAAAATAGCAATGGAGGGAATTGATTAAGATAGAGATGATCAGTCTCTCTGCATTTCTGTGGGTGCTGAAGAACCTGAGCTGTTGGAAGAATTATAACTCAAGGCAATAGAGGGTACAGAATTGAATGGCTTAACCCCAGCCTCTGTCTTCAGAATGCTCTTGCTGCTCTAGGAAAGCCTTCCAAGGAGAAGTTTCCCTTTATTGACTGGCTGACACACTGACAATTCCTTGAGATGATATGTCCAATTTTGGCCAGATGTGATCCCATTGAGCCCTTTATTTAGGCCACTGGACAGAAGGTGTGCACCTTGAGGGGGACCACAGTTATAGAAAAGCCAGGTTCTTACACTGTGACTTACACTGCCTTGGCCCCAACTGCTCTCAGTCCCTAGGACAGGAAATTCTGCTGGAAAGATATGTTGAATTTGTAGGAAGTTGGAGATGGGCCAAGAAGAAAAGAGTAAGAGAAGAGTGATAGGTAGGAGGAGCATGAGCTGTTCATTGTGGTACAATGTAGTCCAAAACAAGAAAGCTTCAAACATCTTGACATCTGATGTCCCAGAGCTCCATAGGGCCCCAGGATGCTTTGCAGAGAAGGCTCATTTCATCATCCTTAGTTCTTGCAGCACCCTTACTGCCCATCAGGGAGAGAAATCCTTTCCCTGCAGATGTAATTACTCTACTAGCTCCAGTTGTGCAGGCATGGATTATCTTGGCTTCGTGAAGCTAGAGGATGCCCTAGAGAGCCAGAGGCAGGAAGCATTTATGGATTGCAGTGGTGTCAGGAGTTGAGGGGAGCTGAGAAAAGCTTCGAGAAAAAGGGAAAGACCTGTGAGGCAGAGGATGGATATGCAGTTCTGGACATATCTGTTACCTTACTAAACATTTGTCTTAGGATACAAATTCATCCAGAGTTACCATTATGTGATTTCTAGCACCCCTGTGGGTTACTCTCACCCATAAGTGATTCTGAAGCAAAGAAACTTTTGATATGTGAGAAAGTAAATAAACAAACAAAAGGCAGAAATGTCCTCACGGTGTCCTTTGAGTGAGCTAAGTTCCTCTGAGGCCACCCAACAGAGGGACACAGAGTAAGGGAGGGGAACTGGGCTAAGTTTCAGGTCTGCTGGGGGAAGACACAGCTCCCTCACCTCTTCACTCATATCCAGCTTGTGCCAATCACAGCCTGCAGTTGTGAAGTCCAGATGTGAAGTGACAAGCAACTGTTCTGCTTCATAAGCTCAACTCTCCTTGATCCCATTTCCCTCCAGTGGAAGTTTCCTCTAAGCCCTAAGAGCCTATTCTAAATAAAACACTTCAGGCAACTCCCTCTTTCTCCTTCCCTTCCTTCTCTGCATCCCCTATGAAGAGAGACAACTAATTAATCATAGTCACCTCTTTAAACTGGGAAGAACTTCCCCACTACCTCACTTCTAGAGTCATTCTCAACCTCTGGCATGTTGGGGCTCAGACTCAGAGCTGTTGGAAGCCTCCAGCAGCATGTACTCTTACAGCCTGCAAAGACAGGGAACCCCAAAGTTCTCACATCATACAGAGAAATGCATGGCATGAGATATAAAGATAATTTGCTTGATGTGTCCAAATCAAGTTGTATATCATCTCTACTCTTGTTGTGCCTCCACTTTGTAAAATTAATCAGTTTTCCAGGATGAGTCATAGGTTTCCTGCAATGACATTATTGATCAGGAACAGAAGAACACCTTTCAGACCATAGCTCACCATGACCAAGACAACCTTTATCATTGGGTTAAAATCAGACATAAATAAACCTCAGCATTAATACCACTTGATATTTGGCATACATTTTTTTAAAGGAAATGAAGGGCCAGGAGTGATGTGGGGAAAATGGAAGAAATTCTCCTCAGGTGCAAGATTACCAGCTCTTACATCCTCTTAATACCTTCTGCAAACAGCCTTGCTCAATACATCAGAATGCTCTGAGAGCCAGACACTGTTTCTGGATCCAGAGACCTGCCTAGGCAGGTCTCCACTGTCTCTTTTACCTAGGGATACAGAAGATTTTAGACTGCAGGATCAACACAGGTACATGTGCATGTAACATTTGATAGCAATGCTTTGAATACCTTTGAAGTGTATGGCACTGTGCTTGAAGCTGGAGAACACTAACAGTATTGAAGCCCTGCTGCCACTCTTGCTCTCCAATGGACTAAGTATAGGGCCTAGTGGGATCCCCCCTGGCCATCATGGGACAGACCATCTCAGGGAATGTCAATGTGCCATCGAATCAATCAAGGGAAACTTTTTGACCTTTAGAAGGATCACCCAGAGCAGTGAAGGCTTTCTGAGTGAGCACAGAGGCTTGGTCTAAGTTGTTCAGTCCCACACCCTGAAGCATGCTTAATGTGCTTACCAAGTCCAGCAGGTGTCCAGGTGAGTGCTGACCACTTGGCTGGACTAAGCTTGTGATGATTCCTTGGTGTTGATTATTTCTTAAATCAGAGCCAAAGCCAGTCTGTCTGCCTGATTCTAGCTGAGTTAGAAGTTCCATACCTTCATCACCCTATCCAGGTCTTACCAATGAAGCCACTAGCTCTGCCCCAACCTATGACGGAGACTGTGGTCGTGAGAAGTTATTCTCACCCTTGGTCTAAGCAAGCCTTTTCTCTATCTCCTTCCCTATGAAAGAGCTGGTTCAGCCATCACAAACTGCTAGGTGCATTTCTATGTCCATAGGTCTCTCTCCTGGCTTTACTGCAAGTTTTTAGGAGGGCCTGATTCTACTTGGCTCAGTTACACAACACCCTCTGCTTTGCATGGTGAATGTAATCATAGTGATGGAAACTCAATTTAAAACAGCTTAACCAAGTGAGTTATAGAAATTTTACCCTCGGGATACAGAAGATTTTAGACAGAAATACAAAAGACTGTGAAAAAAGGACACTCAGGATGACAGGGGGACACAGTTGGACCTCAGGTCTTTAAATGTGTTCTGCAGGTCGCTCATCCAGGAAGTGGCCTTTCTGAGGTTCCTTCAACATCTGGCCAAGTGAAGGAGTTTAGTATATACATTAATGTACATTATCTCCAGAGGTGCCTGCAGTGTCTTAGTGTGGGGCCAGGCTGCTTATTATTTTCTATTGAAACCCGCAATTTTTGTTCAGCAGCAAGAGTCACTGTAGGCCCACTGCTGAGGCCAATTAGATCTACAGAACGTGTAAAGCTGGTCTCAATTTTATCAGTGTCTGAATGATTTCAATAGCATAATTTGATATAGCAATTGCATAGAGAAGGCTTTACAACAGACGGCAGGCAGCAATGGATGCCTTTCCAATTCCAATTTTACACTTGCTATGATACATGATAATATCCATTCTTATATTATAATCTAAAAAGTATTTGGAGTAGATACTATCAAATTCCATTCTTCTTTCTTCCATAAAGAGAAGTATTATTACTAACTCATTTCTGGTTTATCAGGGGGAGAATGTAGATAGAGATTTAGCCAATTGTCAGATTTACATACAGAATGAACAGATCAGACACGAGGGGTTCCTGGTTAAATCCAGACACATGAACGTCTTACTTTCCAGTTCTTTTACTTACAATTTCTTTTGGTTTTTCTGGGGTCAGAATAAAGACCAAATTTTTGAAGGGCCCTGTGGGATCTGGTCTCTCATTTTCCCTCCTGAGAGCACTGTCTCTCCCGTTTCCTTTGCATTCATGTCACAGCTGTTTCCTGGGGAGCCAGTTCCCTCTTTCCTGGGCACCGGGAACACGCTGCTTCCTGCCTGAAAGGTTTCTACTCAGCAAGCCCTAACCCTGCAACATTTGGGTGTATTCCAGGCCTTGCCCTAGTTCACTTCTATTCATCCTCAAATGTCAGTGTCTCAAGGAAAACTTACGCTAGGTGGGCTCATAGATCCCCGGATGTTGCCCATCCTCCTGGCGCTTGCCACGTTCTGAGATTACGTGATCATGGATAACTGACCAGGAACACTCCCCGTCACTAAACCATCGGCTGCCTCAGGGCAGGAGTCATATCTACCGTACACACCACTGTTGCTAAAAGGGAAAGCAGATGTCCTTAATGCACTGAGTGAATGAATGAATGAGTAGATGAACAAATGAATGAATAAATGAATGAGAAATAAAGATAAAGGATGCTTTTTTGAGAAATAAAGATAAGGCATCACTTCCAATTTCAATTTTATATTTGAGTTAGTTGATTTTTTCACATGATATGTTACAAGTTAATAACCATTTTTATATTTATTCTCTAAAAAGCCTAGTGAAGAAATTAAGCATCATTTCAACAGTCTTAATTCCTAGCTCCCCCATTTCTGACATGCAGTTTCTCCATTCAGTGAGGAAATATTAAATAAAATTACTAATTATGCTGATGCATCCAGTACAACACCTCAAGACATCATTTTTATTTGCTCCAAGATTAGTCATTTCACCCAATACCTTAGAAAAGAGCATCTATTTCCTAACGAGGACTTGCTGTTCTAAGGAGAGACAGAAGCCATTGTTAAGCTAGTAGGAACCCATGCTTCCCAGCACAGGGTTGGGCCCTGCTCTGGAACCTGGGTCTGTGCTTTCAGATATGTAACGGCCCTGGAACAGCATCTGTCTGCCTAAATGGCTGGTTCTGCCCTCCCCCTGCTCACACACAAGATATTCGGTCTCCCAAGGAAGATATTCTCAGGAATTTATGACTCAATCAACTCACCCAAAAGGAGCATAAATGGGATTAGTTTTAATATTGTTAAGTTGCAAAAATACAGGCATATGTGCATGCCAAAGCGAAAATGTACGCAAGCAAAGGGGGAAAACATATGGGCACCCATATGGCGAAAAGCGCATTGCTAGACCTTCATACACTTCTCATTTACAACAAGAACCAAAGTTAGTGAACATAAATTTGCTTTGCAAAAATGTGAGAGGAACAGCTTGTTTGCCCATAACTGTTCCACTGAGCAAGATATGTATAACCTTGATTTCTCATCTCAGACACCTCTTTCTCACACTCCAGGGATTAATTAGGCTCTAAACATGACTCTGGATTAGATACAAGTATCCTGGCCGCCTTGCAGAAAGACAAAGAAATAACAGCACACTGCATGATGCAGCAGGTCAACTGATAAGCAACTCCTATTAGTGGCTAGAACTTGTACCTGGGACGCTTAGAAGAAAAATGAGGTTTGTAGGTCTCAGCAGGTTCATTTTAATTGAAGCAGAGGGAACAGGGACCTGCAGCAGACAATGGTGTGAAGATAGTTTTGATTCGGAGGCAGTGCTTTTGTTAGAACTATGCTGAGAGGAGCTAGAAAATGCCTAGACACTAGAAGGTCAGCGTGATGTAAGAAGGAGAATGTGAGCATATGGGTGATGCTCAAAGCTAGCAAGCACCCTTGGGTGTCCCAGATAACAAGCAGAATTTGATTAAAAATCATTTTACATTGTACCTGTTCCAGCTTCAGCCATGTAAGATATCCTTGTATAGTAGAAAGAGCTCCAGATTTGAAAATCTGGACCTGAGTTCCTTTCACAGATCTAACTATAGTTGGCTGTGAGTCATTCATCATTACTTAACCTTTCCATCTGTTTCCTTACCATGGCACACACAGAATATGCCTCTTCTGACCTATTTTAGAGAACTGCTGTATGCTCCCTTGAGATGATGCATGTGAAAACATATTATAAGCTGAAAATTTCTGCAAAGTATATGTAAGTGTAGATTATTTATGGAAAACTACAGGTCAATTTGCATATGATTATTTTGGTAATTATTTTGTTAAAAATTATTGTTACAAAAAAATTGTAACAATAGAGACAGGTTCCATATACATTGTACACAGTGCCTCAACAATAACAAGGTAAGTGGTTAAATGTTAAATATACGTACATATTTTATCCATTCATACATACTATTGCTATGTATGTACATATACTATAACTATACTTGGAAGCTTACTTGGATTTTGCCAGTTATTAC
The DNA here is from genome assembly GCA_004027295.1 of Dolichotis patagonum. Lineage (NCBI taxonomy): Eukaryota > Metazoa > Chordata > Mammalia > Rodentia > Caviidae > Dolichotis > Dolichotis patagonum. The sequence continues at coordinate 440,249 of PVJX010000023.1, read as the reverse complement.
ATAAACTTATTTTTCATCTTTTTGTGTGTAGTTCTATATTTCAGTATACGTGTATCAGCACACACATATATGAAGATGCATATGATTACCATAAAGATCAAGAATTGTATTGTTCTACCACCAAAGCAACTTCCTCTTGTTTTGCTTTTTTCCCTCTGCCTTTACTTCTTGCAATCACTGGTCTATTGTGCATTATTGTATTTTTTTCATCTCAAGAATGCTATAAGTTGAAATCATTTAATATGTAATTTTTTGAGATTGGCTCTTTTTACTTAACATAATGCCCTTCAGGCCCATCTGAGTACTTTTGCGAAATTCCATGGTGTGCCTATACCAGGGCTTGCTTAAACACTTACTCAATAAAGGATGGAGGGGTTGTTTCAGAGTTTGGCTGTCACAAATAAAATGGTTATATTACTCCCAATTGATAGGCAGGTCAAGAAACAATAAATCATTGAATGAGTGATCCAGGACTGATCAAGGCATAAGACATGAATACAGAGGTAGAATAAGAGCATATGTGAGCGCTTGTCTCTGGGGGCTGCTGGAGTTCTAAATGAGTTTCACCACGTGACATACACATAGCAAGGTTTGGCACACAGTTGCCACTCACAATGACACCATCACAATCAGTTCCCTGGCTAACTGTGGGCTGCAAAGCTTCAGAGAATTCATTTTAACAAAAACATGGCATGACTGTAATTCAGAAGGAACATTTAATTTGCATTTAACACATTTAATACGCATCAGCACTATTACGTGCTTTCCATCCATTTTCTCTTTTCATTCCTAAAATAACCTGATGCAGTTATCATAAATAGTCCCACCTTGCTGTTCAAGGGGTTGAGGATGAGGGAGATTCAAGGGACATTTATGAAGTCATTCAACTTGCTAATAGCTCAGCTTGGATTTCACGCTCAGGTCTCTAAGACTCTGAAGTCCATGTTCAGCCTATGAGCTAACAGTACTAGCCAAAAGAGGCTGACACTAATTAGAGTTGTCCATATGTATTTGGAACATGGCAATTGTTCAAGACCTTCAGCTCAGGAATTTCCATAGCAGCACATAAAGCTAAAGAATAAATATTCATGGATAAACACATTTCTTAACTTTAATATTTAGTGGAGTGAATAGAAGATAGAGTTGTCCAACAAGGTCCGAACCTTGCATGAAGCTGCTAATAGCAGTAACTCTTCACTTCGATGGAATTGGTCTTCTTGCAGCCTCATACCTCTAAAGCAATGCCAAGAAGGAGCTCCCCCAGACTGCTCTCATCAGAGCGCTGGACCTCCTGCACGGAAGCTGAGGTCTTTCCTCAGGAAGTTCCTCCACATCACTGTCCTCCCTCAGTACTAATCCGTGGGTGATGTGGATTCTTCATCATGAAAAATTGGAAGCAAATTAACAGAAGAAAGGTGGGTTGTAAAAGGCAGGTATGCTGACTTTAGGAAGAATTAACAACAAAGTGGTATTTGGAGGAGGAAATGTATAAAACAGACCTAAAAATTTAAATAGTACACAAAGGCCATATTCTTCTTATCCAGTGCTAAAATGCTCACCTGTATAGCGATGCTGTTGCAGTACAAAGATGAGGCTAAATGGCATTCAGTAGAATGAAGAAATGGAAGAGAACCTGGCGCATTTTTAAAGTGCTTCTATTAAAAATGACTCAAGTCAATGCATAAAGGAGTCAGCTTTGGTTACCTAGAAAATTCACTTCTGTGAAATAATTCATCCGCTCGCTCCCTGAGGTATTAGTGTGTATGAGTAGATTGTAGGAGCGATTCACTCACAGGTGAATGGCTGTCATCTTAAAATCTCGGTGGAGATGGCAAAGAAGACTTTATTAAGTTCCCCAAACATCTGCCCTCCAAATATGTCACAAGAAACGGGGCCAAGTACAGAAGGCATTAGATGGGATTACTGTGTCATTGTAAGAGGGAAAAAATACCAGGCTCTCTACAACAATGAAGCCTCTACGGCCTCCGTCTCCCACACCATCCTTGCCCCTGCCACTCATGAAGAGCCAGCCTCCTGCTCGTGCTGGTCCACAGTACAACTCAAGAAGGGGAAGAAAATAACCCTTGACACCCAGATGATTCACAATGTGGTCCAAAAAGAGGAGCCACTTGCCAGCCTACTTTGCCTGCCTATTTTGAGAGCACCTGTCCTTTGCTGTAGAAATATCCTTAAGGCAGCAGGCTTGAGACTCTGTCCTCATCCCACTTCCCTGAGATCATGTGTACAGATCTCTGTATGTGAAAGTGATTAAGCAGCCCCATGTTCTCCATCAAATCCATATGAATGTAAGTTTCCATAAGCTATTATCTGCCATATAAATTTAAGTATAGCTTTTCATATCCAAAGACAAAGAATGAAACATTGTCAAATGCTTGGTCGCCAAATGCTTAGTCAGCCACAAGACCCCAAGCTACATATGCAGAGTTCCTTTCTTGCAAATGTTTGCAACACTTCATTATAGTGCTGTCCAATCCCCAGCTTTCGCTGGAAGTGAGGTGGATGGAATGCACTTGTGGAAATTCTGGCATCCTCTCAATATTACAGAGGAAAGTGGAAAGTCAGGAAGTCTGCAGCTGCCTACCTGGCTGCAGATCAAGAACCCAGAGGTATCCTTTAGTACTCTCACCCTGATTTTGCAAGGAACACTCATTTTTGGTGTGCTTGTTTGTATGAGAAAATGCACCTGAAAAGCGAGTTTCCTTCACTGGGGCTCCTCGGAAAGTGGAGATGATGGCAGTATTTACACCAGGAGAATTGTCAGACACTGCCGGAGCTCCACTCTTCTTCCTGGCATCCCCAAGCAGCTTAAAACATTTCCCACTGCCTTTACCTGAAACCCTGCATTTTCCAACTATCCATAATTTCAAGAAGAGATCATATTCTTGTATTTTGAACTGTAGGTTTCCTTCATTACATTGATCTACTTTTCGTGTTTCAGAGATTCTTCATAGTCTCTGACTCAGCAAAACTTACTACTATTATTTTCTAGTGTGATAATGGATATATTTATTCTTATATTTTCAACTCTGTATAATTTCTAAGAACTGAAAGCATATACTTCAGCCATTTTAAAATTAAAGCCTAAGTGTGGCTACTATTAATCATTACTCCTTAATCTTCTCTACATCATAATTTTTTTCCTCAATGAAAATCTTGTTTATTCATTCTTCCTATAAAGCTATCCAAATTTCATCCATATATTTCAAAAACTGCATTAGCATTTTGGGAACACAGTTATCCAGTGAGCTAAATCCTCCCATGTACTTCTATTGGAATTTTGAAAGAAATGTCATTGTAACCTTTATTTCTTATTCTTCCATGCTAAACTAGCTGGCAAAATTTTCTCAAAATGTTATTTTCTGTTCAAGTTTCATTGGATATTTTTCCAAACCTTTAAGACAAAGTCCTAGCTCTAAGGGAGGTAAAGATTCTTTTTAAAGAATGAATATTGGTAGCCACTGGGTAGGGGTAAGTGTTAGACCTGCAAGCCCTCCAGGTTTCAGAGCTTTTCCAACCTAGGAAACAGTCCTTGGAATTGTAATATTAAATGTCATTGACAGTGGGAAAGGAAAGACAGTAGTGGAGATGAAAGAACAGAAAGGTGTGGATGTAAGAAAACAGAATGGTTCAAAGACCATTTCAATTTAGAATTTGCTGGTTTTTTTAAAGATTAAATAGCAATTATCACATTATAGAAGAGGTTGGGAATATGAATGCATCTATTTTCCTTTAAAAGGTAAAAGTTACCAGTTTGCCATTAGAAAGAATTGCTTCAAAATAATTACACAAAGTCAAATTGCCTTTTACAATATTTCCAGGCTTGCAGAACTACATATGTAGGATGAAATAAGTATATTCTGAGATTTCAAGCATTTATAAATATAGCTGACTTTATCAAATATGTACAATTGTTCTGACGGCTAGTCATATTTTTGCATATAATGTAAAACCAAAATTCTCCTTGGCTTTAGGCAAAATTCCCTGGGACCAATGTCTTTGGGAAGATATACAATTGTTCTTTTTATATTAAGCTTGAGTTTTGTATAATGCTTCATGCATATTTTAATGTTTTTATAAATATTATTTCAAAATGTTGACAACTCATGTATTGTTATCTGAGGTCTTTAAAGATTGTCAAGCAGATTTATTAGCATTGTCTTTTCTTATAATGAGTTAGGGACAAAATACCTGTCCTCTGTTTTTACGAAAGACAACAGAAAAAGATTAGGTGATGCTACTAGTAACAAACCAATCTCTTATTTGGTGCTGCTATGATAATTAATTTCTGAAATTAGGCAAAAAATTCAAGTCAGTGCTTCCTACATGTCTGTATTTACATTTCATAATGTATTGAAATTTAATTAGCACACAATATAATGCACTTATTTTAAAGTTTCAGACTAATTTTAACACCAATGTAAAGATAATTTCTTTCCAGATAACAGCACTTTTCCATCTCTCCTACTCCCACCCCCAAATTCTGTGGACTCTTTCACGACCAGTTCTTCTAAAGCCCTATCCTTGGTAGCCACTGACTTGGCTTCTATCACAAAAATTTAGTCTCCTCTAGCCCGACTGTCACATAAATGAAAATGCATGCTGTGCAATTATTTATGCTTAACTTGTTTTTCTAGCATAATATTTTAGACTGTCATTTTGCTATGTGTATCATTGGTTCCAATCACTGAGAATTGATCTGTAGTATGAATATACTCCAATTTATCTTGCTTGTTGGTGTTTATTTGGGTTATATCCTGTGTAAGTTGACTAGGAAGAGGGCCAGGAAGAACAGTCATGTCCAGTGTATATCTGTAGATGTACACTTTCAGTTACTTTGAGTAAATATGTAGGAGTTCAATTACTAGCTAGGTCATATGCTAAGCATATATTTCACTTTACAACAAAATATCAAAATATTTTCAGTGTTTATGCTATTTTAAAGCCCCAGAATTCATATATATAAAAGCTTCACCAACACTTGATACTAGCAGTATTAAATTTTGGTCTTTCCAGTGGTTGTGCTGATGGTAATCCACTGTGGCTTAATTTTAATTTCAGGTAATGATGTTGAATGCATTTCTATGTGCTTATCTGCTATTCATGAATGTTGTTTGGAACTGTCAATTGTTTCCTCATTCTGAAGTAATCTATAGGAATTTGTTGCAAGAATTCTCTATATAGGCTAGATGCAAATTATTTGTCAGACATATGTACAGTATATTGGTTGCCTAGGTCTGTGGCTTATCTTTCCATTCTTAATGATGTTTCTAGTTTTGATGGAACCTGTTATGGGTTGAGTTGTACCCTCCTGCCAAGTAATACCTCATATTCCTAATACCCAGGACCTCAAAATGTGACTTTATTTTAAAATAAGACCTGACAGAGGTAATTAAGTTAGGCCCTAATACAATGTAGTTTGTGACTTTACAAAAGGGGACATGTGGATGGACACATGCGCATGCACACACACACACACACACACACACACACACACATACACAATGTGTGTAAAGGTGAGGGTAGATCAGGATGGTGCATTAAGACATTTCCAAGAATGCCTGCAAATCACCAGAAGCAAGAAAAAAGGAATGGAACAGATTCTCACTGGACTCAAAAGGAACAAAATCTTTAGATACCTTGGTCTAGGACTCATAGACTCCAAAGATGTGAAGATATAAATTTCTGTTATTGAAGTCACACACTTTTTGGCGCTTTTTTAGGATAAGCCTAGCAAGCAAATACACATTCATCACTTTACTTTTAGGGGCACTGCTTTTGGGACTTAGCAGATGGCTGTCTTTCTCAAGGTCACCAAGATTCAGTTCCATGTTTTCTTTAAAATGTACATTACTTTTCCATTACATACAGGCCCACTCCACATAGCTTCCTATTTACTGGGCTTCATGCTTGAATTTTCTGATGCCTGAGGGAGCAGTTCCTTGTATAATTTCTAAAATTAATCATAATTTTTAGCAACAGCATAAATATATCAAGGGGCTCTTTGCCAATCTCTTCAAGTTCAACTTGGAGAAAGTTTTATGTCCTAGGTGATAGGGCTCAGTTTCTTTTCAGTTGCTTTCCTAACAAGCTGAAGATTACCATAATTAAAGTTCCAATGCCAATTATTCAGCACCCAGCCAAGCCAGGCCCAGGCGCACTTGATCATTTCTATGACATTCCTCCACTCAAGGTGAGCTACTTAAGTATAGGTCAAAGAAGCATACCTCCAGGTAAACACCCTGAACATACCAAGGCCAGAAGATCCTTGCTGTATGCACGGTAGGGCCAAAGTGCCTAATAGCGTTCTACCACCCTAGTGCTGCACTGTAAGAAGGCACACAACCGTCACCCCTTGAGAAATCAGTATCCTCATGTAAGTTGTTCTTATTCACCTCAGTTCTTTGTAGTTTAGCAAATGAGAGCCTTCTGAGGACATGCAAAAAATGAGAAAATAATTCAGTAAGTTTCTGCCACAACATTCTTCTTTGGAACGGAGTACTCAGCCCCGGGGCATGCTGCCTTCTTGAGCTCACACTACTGTTGTACGTATGCAGCGATGCTGTTCCCTGCCTGCAGTGGTTCATGCACGAGGACCAGCCTTCAGCAGACTCACTCAGAGAATTCCTTACCCTTGACCGACAGGTGTCTCCACGTCACAGTCGGCTCTGGTCTGCCAATGGCAAGGCACAGCAGGGTCACGCTGCTCCCCTCATTCACGGTGACATCGGAGGAGATGTTCATGATTTGTGGAGGGACTGTAAAGAAACACAGGACAGAAGGAATGCTTGAGAACTATTCCTTACACTCAAAAATGTTAGCGTAGAATATGTATATGGCACATTTTCATGATGAATTGTGTTATCGACAATAAATTTTACATTGCTCAATTTGCCAAGGATATGGCCTCTGACAATATTTTATATTACATCACATGCCTGATAGAAGAAAGGTTAGTATTACGCCCTGTTGAAGCAAGTGTGTGTGTTTTACACACACACGTGTGTGTGTGTGTGTGTGTGTGTGTGTGTGTGGTGGGGCAGCTGAGGCACTGAAGACAGGCATTGCTGCTTGTTGATTTGAGTCTAAATCAAAGTAAAAATTCCAAATTTTCCAAGAGTTCTTATCTGTCTGTTCACATGTTCACTCCTACATGTGGAGTCAGTGGCTTAGGTGTATAACCCTGAGCATCTCCCAACCACAGGCATCTCCCAAGAATCCACTCAAAAAGCCAAGTGCACTGGTCAGTCATCATTTCCCCGGCATTCTGGAGCATGCACAGAGTGTGCCTTCCTGGACTCCACTTCTTCTCATTTTTTTAAGCAGGAAATTTCTACCAATCTCTTAAACACCTCATTTAAAACTCAGTACAATTTTCTGTAATTTCCTCAATTAGAGTTAATTGCTTTCTCTTTGGCTTCAACAAGCCAGTACGAATGTCCCTGCTACTGGTGTTGTCATAAGATTTTACAAATACTTCTTGACTTATGATGGATGATGTCATAATAAGTACATTCCTAGCTGAAACTATTATAAGAACCAATCTATTTATACATAACATTCCTTTTTTGAAACACGTAACAATACAGCATAATAGAAATGTTTTCTTCAAATTTTTGTTTCTTGATTTTTCTAGATAGCAGGTAAAAATTTCACACAAAAATTTTAAAAATTGCAACCTTCCATATAAACGGGTCATTACAGTCAATAAACTGAACATCATGGTTTAGCAATATAGTACACTGCCAATCATGTGGCTTCCCTGTCTGGACTGGTGGCTGATTGGGAGCTGTGACTCCCTGTTACCACCCACTGTCATAGTGAAGGGGCTTACACAGTGCAACCCTAGTCTAAGAAAAGATTCAAAATCAAAAATCAAAGTAAAATTTCTTCTAACAAATGCTTTTGCATCACTGAAAAAGTCAAAAATCCCAAGTAGAATCATTGTACACTGTGAGCTATCTGCGCTGTCAAATGAAATTGTTAATGAGATGGCAGCCCAGTGATCGGGAGCAGGGTTCTAGATCCACACAGACCCAGGTTTGCAGCTTAGCTCAGCTCCCTCTCTGCTGCAGGGTTTTAGGCAGCAATCTGAGTTCGCCTCTGTGGCTTGGACTTCCTCCTCTGTAAATGCAGATGTTAGCAGTAGCTAAATTCACCTTGTGTCATGGTTTATGTCGGTGGCCCCCAGGCCTCATGTATTTGCATTGTACATTTGTGACTGGTTCATTGTCTAGTGCTTGGATTGATGGTGCCAGTGCTACACCCTTCTAGGGGGTGGAGCCAGGATGTGATGTAATGGCAGGAAGAAGGTGTGTCTCTCTCTTGGTGGTTCCTGCTTGCAGTTTGCAGCTGCCATGAACTGCGGCCCCACCATGCCACCCTGCCTTGGAGCCAAAATGAGTATGGACTAAAACCTCCAAAAACTGTAAGAAATAAACATTTCCTTTCCCAACTTTGAGCATCAGGTTATTTTGTCTCAGCACTGAATAAAAGTAACTAAGACAGAATTTGGTACCAGGAGTGGGGTCATTGCTGTGACTATACCTGACCATGTTTTTCGAGAGGCTTTGGAAATGGTTTGTGGGCAGAGTTTGGAAAGGTTCAGACATATCGCCTGCATACATAAAGCTGGAGCAGCTGAGGCTGTTCTGTAGAGGAGATTCTGGTCAGAGCTCAGGAGACCAGAAGGCAGACAGAAAGCCTGATAGTAAAGACCAGGCTTGCTAGGTTTCTGCTGGGAAGGAAGACTGTATTGGTTGTTGGACTCCCTATGATGTGTGTTATGGCTTGGCAGAAAGCTTGTCTGCATTTTGCTCATGCCCAGAGACTTTGCCTAAGACTCAGATTAAGGGTAATAGATTGATTAATCTGGCAAAGGAAATTTCAAGGCAGTCAAACGTTGAGGCTGTGGCATGGCTATTGTTGGGGGCTTTTAGCCAGATCTATGTTGCAAATCAAGAGCAAAGACCCTAGCAGGATAATTTAAAACACTGTGAGTTTGGCCAGAGGGAAAACTCCAGTAAAGCTGTGGATTGTTAAGATAGTGCTGAGACTTTGATTGCTGAGAAGAAACAGAGACATAAGAAAGATGGCCACTGGGCATCCCAGGAAGCAGCGGGTCTCCACTTTGCAGCCCCAAAACTGCAAAGGTGAAAAAATTTTCTCAGATGAGAAAGCTTCAGAGCACCATGCTCCAGAATGGCACGGGAGGACACATGAGGTTCCAGAATGACAGCAACCACATGAGGTTCCAAAATGGCGGCAACATAGAAAAGCTTTTCTTCACAATCAGGTTCACAAAGCCCAGCAATCCAGGCACTTGACCCCTCCAGCCATGAGAAAAAAAAATCCTGGCTACTGCTCCAGCTGGCAGCAAACCTTGGCAGCATCCACATGGTGCTGATTTTAGGTGCAAGAAAAATGCACAAATCCTGAGAGTAAAAAGGCTTCCACCTTGATTGCAAAGGGCTTGGGAGGTCAAGCAGTGTGCCCGTGAGAGGGCAATTTGTAAAAATGTAAGGGTAAAGCCAAAGGTGCAATAAAAACCCCAAAAGTTTAAAAAAGCCAAAAACGTAGATCATCCAAGGAAAGCTGCAAAAACTGAGCAGAGAGGGTTGAAGACAAAAGCTGTGGGAGATAAAATCCCTAGAAGTGCCGTGGGGGTGAAATCACCCAAGCCTTTTAGAGCTTGCAACCAGATTGCTTCAAATTCTGAGCATAAAACTCTAGGACTTAATGTTCGCCCTGCTGGAAGTTAGACTTGCTTTGTTCCCAGTGCTTTATATTCCCCCTTTTGTAACTTTTGGAATGGTGATGTTTATTTTGTGCCTTTGCATTTCAGAAATGTTTAACCTTGTTTTGCTTGTACAGGGGGTTACAGTTAAGAGTTTGCCATAGATATTAGAGGAGACTTGGGACTTAGACTTCTCAGCAATGCTAAAAATGTTAGGACTTTGGCAACTCTTGGAGATGGACTAAATGTCTTTTATATAAAGGTAATGCATGAGTCTCTGGGGGCCAGGGGTGGAATGTCATGGTTTATGTCGGTGGCCCCCAGGCCTCATGTATTTGCATTGTACATTTGTGACTGGTTCACTGTCTAGTGCTTGGGTTGATGGTGTCAGTGCTACACCCTTCTAGGGGGTGGAGCCAGGATGTGATGTAATGGCAGGAAGAAGGTGTGTTTCTCTCTTGCTGGTTTCCGCCTTGCTGTTTGCAGCCACCATGAACTGCGGCCCCGCCATGCCACCCTGCCTTGGAGCCAACTGAGTATGGACTAAAACCTCCAAAAACTATAAGAAATAAACCTTTCCTTTCCCAACTTTGGGCATCAGGTATTTTGTCTCCGTGATGAGTAAAAAGTAACCAAGACACCGTGGTATGACATTTAGATGGAATAGTGGCTCAACAGAATGTCTCTTATAAAGTAAGCACTCAGCAAGCGGTAACTGTTGAGACAACAGTGACGATGACTATGATGCCTACATTAACAGAAGCAATGGCATCTTTCACAAATAAATGCTTCTTTCTGCTGGGCCAGGACCACGCCCTTGTATGTTGGAGCCCAACATAATCCCTGGCATTTCCTTGTGCCACTTCGAGACCCTGATTACACTTCACCTCAAAGCTCATCACAGGAATATACCCACATTCTTTCTGGACTCTTGTCTTTGCAATTATTCTGGTTGAGATTCTCACCAATTTTCACCAGGACAACTGCAGTAGGCTCTCACCTGGAACCTTTCACATGGTCTCTTTGTGTTTGTTGATCCCTCCAATCTCTCTCCTACACATAGCACAGGTGACCCCTTCAGATAACAGCTTGATCCCACTGGCCCCTGCTAACACTTAGCTCCCCACTGCAGGGCAGGTGGAGCACAGGTGGAGCCTCTGCGCGAGGAAAGCCCTCTGCAGTCTAATGCTGCAGTGCACTTCCCATTCACCCAGCACACTGAAGCCCTTAGCTCTCCTGCAGTGTGCAAAGAGCACACACACTCCCATAATTTGCTTCTCCTCCTCCTTCCTTGACTCTTCCCAGAACAGCATGGCTTCTTCTGAAAGGGGCATTCAAATGTCACCTGCCCTCTGCTGTTTTCCAGCTTCCTCTCACATCCTGGAACTCTTCTGCTTCACCTTGGTCAAGTTGAATGACAAGGACCAAGTGTGTGACATTGCAAGTGATGCTTCATTCTCATCTCAGGAGAACGAGGTACAGCAAGACAAGCAGACATCATACATAGGCCCCAGTGTCCGGTGCAGAGACCCAAAGCATACATGCCCAATTTCTCCTTGAAAGAAGATTCTAAGAACAGATTAAACAGAATTCCAAAAGTGAAGAAGGTACAGCTTTGGATGGAGGATTTCCAATGCCTGATACTTTCTTCTCCATTTCATTTCAGAGACGAAAATGAAGATAACAGAGAGAGCACATTACAAATCTATAGTTATGCTGATTTATTTGTACTGCCACTTTAATTATGAATTATTAATTATCAAATAGGTTGCATGTTAGTAGATTCCAAGCCACCCTGACTTGTGTGACAAAAGAGAATTATAGCTGATGCTCAGTTCAGACCTCTCTGCCGCCAGAAATTTTATGCTGCTGAGACCTTCCAAGTAAGACTTTTCAAGGAGAAGCCATAAGTAACAAGCAGAATGCTTTGAGCTCTTAAGGGAATCCACATTAGCAAATAAATAAAAATTGCCTCACTTATAAATCTGCCATATTTTGGATTATTTCTGCATTAGGAATTGCCCTGAAATTTCAGTGCACATATTTTACTGAAATACACGCAGGAAAAAAATAGTGTACAATTCTAACTATATGGATTCTCCTGAGGAAACAGTTCTACCTGTTTTTCAGTATTTTCTAGCTTGTTAAAAAATAGTTCTGGGTTTAGAAATGTCAATACTTTTTTTCACTTCTATAAAGCCACAACTACAGTGTAACTTCCAAAATATTCTCAAAATGTCTGCTCTAGCTGGGAGGGTTAGGGCATCTGAGGTTTCATTCTCTATAGCTGGGAGACTCCTTGGAAGGCAGTTAGGCACGGCTGGAGGAAGCACCTCCTGTCAGTGGAGAATGGTTTAGTGCACCGCCTCCCTGGCGGGTGGAACTTCACAAAGAGCCCATGCACAGCCATTCATAGATGGTGTAGCTCATCTGATCATTGAAAGCCCCTACATGAATAGTGTTATGAGATTCCATGGTGTTTCACATGCCCTCCTCATTCCCAGGTGCTTGGCGAATGTCACCCATCAAGAAAGCCCTTCCGAAAATGGGGTTGCCAGTGTAACCCAAGCATGCCCACTTGTCATCCCCTGAAACTCATCAGTACCCTGTAATTTTCTCCAGGGAGGAAAGGAACATACAGTTTCAAAGGTGTGGTACAGTGTGATTTGATAGGAAGGGGAATTCCTTTCATTCTCAATTATGGTAGCCTTAGTAACCAACATTCATATATAACCTCATTTCTAACTGTTTTACACAGGCATGATCTCATCAGCACCTTACAAATCACAAAATAAGTAGAAGACATGCTCTGCCTATCAAACATGAAGAAACTGAGGCACAGGAGAATTAAGAAAACTCCCCTAAGTTACAGGCAGATGTCAGAGTATATACGACACCGCATCTGATCTGCTCCTCCTGCACAGCATTCATAGTCACAAGCTCTTGTGTGCTGCTGATTCTGCTTCAAACATCTTCCCAGAGCATCTTCCCTCACAGCACTTCCACAGTGCGCCAAAGCGCAGACCCTGCTGTTCCAGCAGGTTTCCCTGCTCACCGCAGATACCGACAGTGGAACTCTTCTTCACTATGCTTATTTTTCCAGGGTCACGTGCGTCACTAACCAAGACAGGTGCCATATTAAGCAGTTCTAATTTGCTTTTAAACTTGAATTAATCTTGGAAGTAATACTAAGACTCTACTCCTGCTTCCATGGTTAATGTTTGAAGAAAAGATCACTTAGGAATGGTTTTTAAATGCTGCTTCATATTGTGGCAGAAGATCTTTGATCAATTCTCTAAAGTGTCTGGGACAAATGAGTCTATATATCATGTTAGTGCTTATGAATGTACGAAGGCAAATAAATAGATTATAATCATACTTGAAGTGCTTGGATTACTGTCTTCATTACTGTTCTCATTGTTGAGACAAAATACTCAACACCTAAAGTTAAACAAGGAAAGATTTACTTGGCTCATGGTTTGTAGAGGTTTCAGTTCACAGTTGGTGACTTCAAGGCAGGGTGGCATGGCAGAGGGGCGTCGCAGAGGAGAAACAGTACGTGGCAGGCATCAGGTAGCCAAGCAACAAAATAGTGAAGAAGCAGCCAGCTTTTCCCCATCCCCATCTATCTAACACCATAGCTTAAGGCAATGCCAGATCAATCAGCGGACTGATTTAGAAACCACACACCCTTAATCCAAGCATCACACACCCTGGATCCAGCCACCTCCGAGAAAGTCCCACCTATGGCTGCATGGGGTTTGGGGGACACATCTAGACACAAGCCATAGCAATTACTGAGAAAAGTAATGGTTGGGCTCAAAGAGTGTAACTAAAGGTCAACAGCTAGCATATAGATCTTAAAATTATGCCTGCAGACACTTCTTCCCTACTGGTAGTTAGGTTTGTGACTTTTTCAGTGACGGTGGTGGTTACTCAGAGTATTTGCATTGTTTCTTTAGACTGTTCATAGCTCAACTATAGTGATTTAAAGTGGGATCATTTTAGGTAGATAACTGGTATATACATCACTATCTGTGTTTTTTGCATTTTTGTACATACATACAGACAGACATAAATTGTAAGTGTAATTAAGTATCTTGAGTAATGGGCAGATTCCCACAGCTGCCCTTAGGCTCTGGCTCACTATGAGACATGAACACGCCCTCTCTAGACCTGTATATAACAAATCCCTTGACTGTGTTGCGGAACTTAGCCCTTCCTTTGCAAACTCTGCCTGTTGACTTAGTTGAAAAGTGCGTCTTTTCTCTGCTGGGAATATCACAAAGGTCTCCCCATTCTCTGCTTACCTCTACCACAAACTCCAAACCCCCGAAACTTACCATAGTAGCTGTAAATATCTTCCTTCTGCCTAGAACCTCCAGTTTCTGCCCCTGCCTAAGCATGCGGTATCAACTTCTTTGCAGGATGTACAGGAACACTGACAGCCCAGCTGCAGCCTGAGCACCAGCCCGAGCACAAGCCCCTCCTCTCACAGAAGTCTCCAGGACGGCGTCTCTCCCACTCCTGGGCCTTCACACATGTGATTCCTTCTGCCTGGAAAATGCATTCCCGTTTTCCCTTAGGAGTCACTGACTCTAATACTTAACAGGAGCCACTTCACGATGCTCAGCTGGTCTCTCTTTTCTTCCCACGGCCTTCTTATTTCTTTCTTTATCGTATCATTTATCTTTGCAACTAGGCTATTCCATGGACAGGGTCCGTTATATTTACCCTTGTATTCCTGTTGTACAACACATGTCCTAACACCATGGCCCTCCCCATGTAATGCAAAGGTGCATAGCCTTAAAATTATGATCTTACAGTGTGTTGAGATTTTCAGGAAGAAGAGAAGGTAAATGTCAGATCTCCAAGATGCAGAATTCAGCACCTTCTTCAACTATGTAGCAGTTTGTTCTGGAGTTAGCATCTATGCCCCTTCCTCTGGATTCCTTGGGAAGGACCCTGGGGCACTCTCCAATGACCATACATAATTCAGGTCCTCTTGTCATGTTCCCTCCTTGACCTTTACATTTTCCTCTGTAACATTTATATACTTTTGTGCTTTTGTATTCACTGGCATCCCTGTATTTTTTGCTTTCTCTGGCACAGGAAACTATAGACTTTGTAAGCCACTGGCAGTTTGCTACTTAGAACTGCTCCACACAAGATAAAATGTATAAGTAAATGTCTACCATGTAGATGGTGCTGCTCAAATTATTGGGAGGGAGCAAAGCTGAGTTAGAAAGGGCTCTCTGGAAAATGAAACATTCGTTTGTGAAGAAGTAACTAGAGATTGTGACCCTGTACACACCAACTCTACACTGTGTGCATTTGGTGAGACCTAGCAGAAGCTACATACCAAAGGCCGTGTCCCATGGCTCAGGTTCTGAGGCCCACCAAGCCTGTGGGACCGCAGAAAGCTACGCCTTAGCACCTCTGGGTCCCTGCTCCTTATCTGTAAAATGTGGATCGCAAACCTTATTTCTCTAGGTTGACTGGAGAACCAAATGTGAATGTACACGCACACTGAGACGGCACCTGGAATGACTCAATAGGCACTAGATAAATGTCTGCTGCTTTTATTCTTTCTACAGACTTGTTGCTGATGCTGTTTGCGCCACTGGAATCAGAGAAATGTCTTAATATCTGAGTAATTGCTCATTTTCAAACTCTCAGTTCCTTTAACAGTTTTGCTTTTTTTCTTTTTTTGGTGAGGGATGGTACTTGGATTCGAACTCAGGACCCTGCTCTCAGGCAGGTGTTGCACTGCACAGCTGTATCCCCAGTCCTCACAGTTCCTCTAATGTTATGTCAAAGCTGATGGATGAAGTTGGCTTCGGACTGTTTATATTCTTTATATTAAACGAAAGTATATATATTAAAATTATATAAAGTAATTACATTGAATATATTAAATCATATATAATATGTTATATATTATATATAAGTATGCAATAGAATCTATACCATATAGTTAAATAAAGTATATTTACATCAATTAACAATTATTCATAAATGATATGGCATACTATATTGTATCTCTGCCAATGGTACTATATATTTTATGAAATACATATAATGTACACATATGTATTACAATTGTGCCTTGGTTGGTGAATGCTTTGTTTGTGAATAATTAGGTTCACAAAAGTGTCTGGGAAAATTTAGTTTTGTTTGTGAGCTCCACACTAAGTGGCAAACACGGCCATGGCCAGCCTTTCCAGAAGTGTAGAATGAATTAAGATCACGAGCCAAAGTCTTACTGTATGTAAAGACATACATAATTATATATAATACTAATAAATATGCAATTTTAGTGTACACAACGTACTCTGGCTCTTACAATGCATATTCAAAAATAATTGCCAGCATCTTCCTCTTACACTGAGTTTTTTTTTTTTTCCCTTAACAAATGAGTGCACCAGGCAAATCTCACGCACAGGCATGAAGGCACTGCTTGGCTCGCCCTCATCTGCTGCTTTAGGGGTGTCTGTTTCTGAGAGGAATGAGGTACAGGGCCCCAACAGGTGCTCTGCTTCCAGGAATATGCGCCTCATCTCAGCAGGGTGTGCCGATGCACAGCTGCAGGAGGCAGAGCTCAGAAGAGAAGGCCACCCTTGCATGGCCTGTCCACTCAGCAAGGTCAGGTATGCCACATCCTAGGTGGTGCAATCAGTAAATGTTCTCAGCATCACTGTTATTTGATCCTGATGACATCTGTGAGTCACAGGAGACAAGAAGAGCAATCTGAAGACTGCAAAGCAGAAGGCTGGGATGAGATTCCGGGTTTCAGGGGCCAAAGCTGCTGAAATGGTGCCATGTGGGAAGATGCTGCTGCGGGCACACAGTCCAGACTCTGGCCCTGGATTTTCTGTGCTAACTCGATGCCTATTTCAGCAGAGTCCTCTGGGTCTCACCCATTTCCTCTATGAAGTGAAACTCAGGACATATGATTAAGTGTGCCAGACAGAGAACCATACCACTAAGTTTTTGTTAGTTCATCTAAAAGAATAGTTTGTGCTGTCATTGTTTGTCTGTTTATTTATTATGCTTTGATTTTGAAACTTGAACAACTACTTCTAAGATAACAATATGTAATATATCAGCTAGTGAGTATTTCTTAATGTTAGTTTTTTGAAATTCTGTATCATATCTTTTTTTTTTTTTGTAGGTTCTCTGGGAGCACCAATTCCACATTCTCCCCAAATGTTTAGTTATACCCCTTCCCTACCACTAAGAGTTCCCACACCAACAAGAGTTTGGGGGACTTTTATTTAATTGCAGACAATTAGATCTGAATTGGAACAGTAAATCACACTGCTAAAAAGTCTCCAAGGTGAACTCAGTCTGAAGCCAAGATGAGGAACCAGCACTATGCCTCGGCCTGGGGCCTCTGCTCTGTTCTGAGTCCCTTCAGTAACTCAGACTGGCTGGCCTCTGTTCTGACCCAGCAGGTCTGCAGTCACTAAAGATGGCCACCCAAGTCTTCCCTGCAGAGCCCCCACAGGGAACCCTACCCTACTCTGTCTCTTTTCTCTCACAAGATCAGTGTCATTCCTGCTTTATTTAAGACTGTGTGGTATACTTTAAAGACCCCAAAAAATCAAGCCAAATCAAAACCAACCAACAAAACAAAACAAAAAACCTCTGAAGGTCATAAAGGCAGAAATCTAAATACCATTTCTCTCTTTCCACTTTGATTTCTTAAAAAATAACTTGTGTCATTAAATTTCAGCTTCCTTGACTGTAAAATGGGCATACAAATATCTGCCTGACTGGGATGTGGAGATTAGATTAGAGATAATGGTTTTAAAGAGTCTTAAATAGCTATTACTCTTGTTTTCACTTTAATGTTATCACTTTGCTCAGGAAATAACAAAATATTAAGAGACCATGTGAAAACTAATAGAAACAGGAAATGCTTTTCATTACAGTTTGAAACACTCAGGACTAATTTATAAAAATAATACAGTAAAGCTTTTAAGGATCCAATATTTTATTCTTGGGGGATTACCTTTCTGAGTTTTAAAGGGAAGTTTATTTCCTAAGCGAGAATATATCTGGAATTCTGGTGCTCATGCTGGGCTATTTTGTTCCATATCTTGCACACGAAGTATGATGGCAGTGAGTGAAAAAGCACTCCCTAACGTGTCAGGAGGGAGAGGCTCTAGTCTCATTTCTTCGGTAACTGTGCAACCCACTGAAATCACTTAGCTCATTGGGCCAGTGCTGTGTGTACAATTACAAGTGTGGTTTTCGTGTATTTGTGCTGCTGTCATTTATTTGTTTTAATTAGTTTTGAAATGAAGGAAATGGGCTGTGTTCTCACATCTCTCTGGTCAAAAGCTCCATAAATTGATGAGTTCTGGAGATATAACAAGCTGAATGCGTAGCAGGTTACTTTGGTGAGCAAGCGAGTAGCACCACCACTGTCAAGGAAAATGGTTTCCGCTTATTTCTTTGGACCTGACACTAAGTGCTGCTGGAGATTGTTTTGTACAATACTCAACATATTCATAGGAAATGTTCATTACTAAAAATCAACACCAGAATAAGTATACGCCTGTAGGAAATAGAAAAGAAAACTCAGAAATACATGTACACCCCATGATTAATTTCTTTTCAGCAGGGTGTACAGACAATTCAGTGAGAAAAGAATAAAGTCTTCAAAAATTGTCATGAGACCATGTGATATCACTTGTAAAAGAATGCATTTGGAGTCCACCTTCATAACGTACAAGCAGCATTGACTCATAATGGATCAAAAGCCTCAAGAGCTAAAACTGAGGAGAAAGTATAAGCAAAGTATTCTTGATCTTTGATTAGGCAGTGGTTTCTTAGACATAACACAATAAGCACAAATGACAAAAGAAAAACAGTTAAATTAGACTTTGTGAAATTTAAGAAAATCTAAAAATGGCCAGGATGCACATGAAAAGACAGGGAGCATCACTTATTCAGCAGACACACACAAATCAAACCCACAGTGACATTCCCTTTACACCCACTAGGATGGTCACAATAAACAGGACCGAGAGGAATGAGCTTTGGCAAGGATGTGAAAAAATTAGAACCCTCATATACTTGGGATGAAAATGTAAAATGGTAAAATTCAAGATCAGATGACAGCCTGCTTCAGAAGTTAGAGTTACTAAATGATCTAGCAATTCCAATCCAACAGATAAGCATCTTCAGAAAAAAAAACACACATCTAAAAAGCAACCACACACAAATTTTCATATCAACATTATTTATAATACAGCGTGCTAGAACCACCCAAGTATCTGTCAAAAGGCAAATGGGCAAGCAAAATGTAGTATAAACAGTGGAATGTTATACATACAGCTATGAAAAGAGGTATCGATATGATATTCTCTCACATAAATGAACCTTGGAAGCATTATCTTTAGTGAAATAAGCTTGCTAAAGAACATATGTTACATGATTTGATTTGCATGAACTATTCAGAACAGAAATATCCAGAGACAGAAAGGGTAATAGTTTTGTTTTCTGAATGAAAGTTGCCAGAGGATAAAGAAATGAACAACTTAGAAATGACTACTAATGGTTTTCTTTTTTTGGTTAGTATAATGAATATTTTGCTAGAATTAAATAATGATTGGTAGATAACTTTGTGACTGTACTGAAAGCCACTGAAATGTGCATCTAAATAATGACTTATAAATTTTGTGAATTATATCTGCATAAAGTCAGAAAAAGTACCAATCGCAGCTGTCCAGCTATTGAGAGGCAGCAGCAGCAGTACTTATGCTGTAAAGAATGAAGGCAACTCAACACGTGGATTCTCTGACAATGTCTCTTTATCTTATTGATAGTTCACTGCGTGATGCTGATTTGGTCTTGGTAGCTCAAATGTCCCCCAAAAGTCATGTGTCTAAGGCTTGTTCCCCATGCCACACTATTGGCAGGTGGTAGAACCTTTGCAGGGGTGTCTCCTGGGAGCGCACATGGTGTGCATTCATTTGGACTGTCCAGATGTCCTCTTCCTTATGCATCCACCTGGTCAAACCCTACTCAGAGCAGAAAACTGCAATGGAATATCTTCTCCCTCAGCTCTCTCCGTTCTAGACATGAATGTAAGTCATGTTCCATGGTGCTTATGGATAGTGACATGATAGGTTCATCTCTAACATTTACCGAGTGCCTACAGAGTGCCAGGCATTATTGTGGGCATACAGGAGATAACATATAATTTCCCTTGTGTAAAGTGCAGAGTTTGGTGTCTAGAGAAACAGTATCACTGATAAATAATCATTCCAACTAACACTTTGTAATGACCACTGCAACTAACACCCACGCTGGCTGTGCTGTGAAGGGCACACTCCACGGTAACCCAGGATGGCAGAGGTGCTCTGTCAATGAATTAAAAGCTCTGCAGTGATGGGCAGCTTGGTCCTCTTGGATGCTTGATTGCAGTGAAAAGGCTGAAATCCTACTTGTGGTTGGAAGGCAGCTGGGAACCACAAGTTAAGACTCTTGGAAGCAACTCTAAGGATTGAAATCCTAATTATGAGGGGGCAGGAAAACATAAAGATGATGGTGATGGTGGTGGTGGTGATGATGGTGATGGTGGTGGTGGTGATGATGGTGATGGTGACTGTGGTGATGATGTGATGGTGATGGTGATGGTGGTGAGGATGATGATGATGGTGATGGTGCTGACGATCATCACCAGGATGGCCCATGTGACAATGGTGATGGCAAAGATGATGGTGTGGGTGATTCGATGGTCCCAGTACTGTAGATGAGGGTGATGGTCATGGTGATGGTGATGGCAAATGATGTGAGAAGGACAGATTTCTATCAGGAAGTAAACCAAGCCATACCTGGCAACAGAGTAGAGAGGAGCCTGGAGCTGTGGGAGTGGCAGTGGAATTTCTAGGAGGGTTTCTGATGACAAGATGGTGGCAACTTGGACCAGTATGGTTACACAGATTTAAGAGACATTTGAGAGCACAAGGAATGGCTCAGTGGGTTAGCAGCGAACGTGAGAAGTTCCAAAGACCTCTTCATTCTGTTTCCTACTGATGCCTGGGCTGGGGAGCCAGGTAATCAAAGGCAGGTGCTTGCCCATCTCAGTACTCCAAGGATCTTCTAACACAACGCTTGTGCCTAGTAGGTACTCAAAGTGTGCCCATCTCAGCACTCCAAGGGTCTTCTAACACAACGCTTGTGCCTAGTACGTACTCAAAGTGTGCTGGTTAATTGCTAATATGAGAAATTCCAGAATGCACAACCTCTCTGGATCTGACAGGGATATCCAGCAAGTTCTGAGAGCAGCGAATTGCATGAGGGCATCTCCTAATGCCTGGATTCAGGACTGGATTGAGTTATTGGATTTTATAGACTCTGGCCATGAACTCAGACTCCCCACATGCCCCGAGGTGCAATGGCTCTGTTTTATGCTGAAGAATATTAGATATACTCTCTTTTGATTCCTTTTCTTCTTGTATTTTGATGAGAGGAATGATAGGGAAAGAGAATAAATGATTATGAATTACAAATACACGAATTCATGCTAAGGGTTGGGTGACATCACAAACCACTCATGCCTCGCTGAGTTCATTTAGATGGTTGTCACCACCACGTCCCTCACAGCAGTTATTTATAGACTTAGACATACATTTTCTATTTTTAATTTGCACAATTCAAGCAACTGACGGTGATCAGAGAAACTGCCCGCAGTAAGAGTCATTTTTATCACGTTCTTCTTTTTCTAGGGCGTAGGGACGCCCTTCCTGTGGGAGACTGCTTTACTTCCATCCTCCCGGGACTCACTGACAGCCCCCGAGAGCTGTAGCCCCATGTGCACTTAGGGTCACAGGGTTTAATTTACATCCGAGAATCTTCAAGTCAAAAATGAACCTCGGGGACCACCCCGCCTCGCCTTCTCATCCTGCAGATAAGGAAACACTTTGGTTCCAGTCCCAAATGCTCATTTATTTCTTGTGAGGTGGCTACCAAGCCTCACGCTTCTGTTAACCTGAGTCTCTTTCTGAGACTGGACACTTCGTATCTCAAGTCTGCCCTGAGCTAGCTTTGGATCTGTCCTCTTCTGCAATCTTGCTGTTTAAAATTGTGACAGCTAGCTCTCATTAAGCAATTCAGACCTCTGTCCTTTCTTCATTGCATGGCTTTGAGCAAATTTCTTACATTCTTTAACTCCTGTTTCTTGAACTGGAAGGACTGATAGTGCCCATACGTAACTCACAGGGTCACTGTATGGAATGAACGTTAAATTAACATAACAGGGTTTGTCATACTGCTCGCATGTAATGGTAGCTGGTGTTATGGGTTCTCTTTTCTACTTGTGGATTTTTTTCCCACCAGCAAGTTTCACTTACTGAGAACTTAGTGTCAGGTAGCACTGCAGAGACTTTGCCCCAATTTACTTCCTTCTTCTCCTGGGAAACCCTGTGGAGCAGTTTTGCTACTTTGTGTTTAGGGATGAAGGGACAGAGACAGTGAGGGATTAAGTAAGTGATCTATCCTCACACGACTGGCAGATGTGAGGCCCAGGAGTGCACACAGTTCTCACATGCCACCCAGTGTCCAGCCCGTGCCTTCTGTCTCTGCCTCTCACGGCTCGAGTTTGCCCAAGTCTGCCATCCCAGCTTGCTGACTTCTGAGGTGATATATTGCACTGCTGTACTCTTGCAGGATTTGAGCAGAAGCCACTCTCACCGTGCTGATCTTAATGGCAGGTGACAGCAGCAGCATCTGCCTGCCTACAGAGGTGGCATATTTGAAGGAAGCAATGCAGATGATATCCCAGCCTCTTCTCATTCTCTCCCTCAGTGCAAGTGAGAAGTTGGAGAAAGAATGTGTGTGTCAGCTTCTAGTCACTATAATAAAACACCTGAGACAGTTGTCTTTAAAGAAAAGATTCGTGATGGTTCACAGTTTTGGAGGGTGATCACTGACCTTGCTGCCTTGGATCTGTGGCAAGACAGCACAGCATGGTGGCAGCCCTGAGTGGAGACAGACCACTCAACTGTGACAGCTGAAAGTGAGAGCGACAGGATGGGCCCGGCGCCCATTGTGACTTGGGCTCAGATGTCAGCCTCAGCCTGCTACAGTGTAAGCCTCCTCTGACTGGCATAGGTGGCGACAGAAGGACACCTGTGCTAAGAATTAGGCCAGCTGTGCCCATCCCTAATATTTTATCTGCTTCTCTGTCTCCCAACAAGTCCTGGCCTTCCTCATTATTGTGTTCAAAGCTCAAGAATTACTTTCTGAAATTACTTTTGTATCTGTATTGCCTTCTGCCTCAAATCTTTGCAGGGAAATGGACCTCGCCCATGACCCTCTTTTTAGGACTCCGTCTACCCCCAATGCCTATCCAAGGCAGAGTACACCCTTTGGAAGCTCAACAGCAGAAGAGTGGCTCATCCAACTGCTGAGCCTTCCTGACTTGCTGTAGGTTACAGCCTGGTTCCTAGTGACAAGGGAGTATCAACTGGCTCCTGCCCTGTTCTGTATCACCTGCAGTCCAGCCCAGAACTTCCCAAACAAGGGAGACCTCAGGTCCCTGCTGAATTCTGCTCAGGCATGAGACAACCTCGGGGCCCTGGTAATGTCTTAGCCGAGCTGGCCACCCCTGGGCAGGCAACCTGACTCTCCAGTGGCTCATGAGGAATCAGAATGGCTAATGCAGTTGCTCACCCTGTAATTTCTGCACTCTGGAAGGCTGAAAATGGATTTTAACTTTGATTCAAGCTTGGACAACTTAATAGTTTAGTGGGGCACTGCCTCAAAAAAATTGTTAAAGGCTGGGGTTGTAACTCAGTGTGAAAGTGCTGGATTCGTCTCCAGTACTGGCAAAAATACCAGAAGGATCCTTCCCCATTTTTCCCTGCCTCCCTCTGACCACCTTTCTTATGCGTGCTTTGCTCTTCCAGGAACAGAGCACTGTGCCTCCCAGTTCGTGGCTTGTAGCCATTGTGCGACCACACACACAAAGAGAGAGAGAGAGAGAGAGAGAGAGAGGAGAGACAGAGAGACCGAGAAAGAGACAGAGAGACAGAGACAGAGAGACAGAGAGACAGAGACAGAGAGACAGAGAGACAGAGACAGAGACAGAGAGACAGAGACAGAGAGACAGTGATAGAGACAGAGAGACAGAGACAGACAGAGAAATTTTTTGTTTGGAGACATAGAACTTGCAGAATCTTTAAGAAGTAGGTGCTTTACCATCTGCTAGTCCAACCTCTATGCTACAGTGGGAAGAGAGAGCACAGAATCTGAACTTCAGTGTTTGCGGTATGAGAATGATACTTGTTTTCTAAAACTATAGTAGCTATGAATAAATGAGAAGGCAAAAACATACTTTAAACACTAAAAATGGTATAGATCCATAATACAGCATTGTTCCTAAAGAAAGTAAGATGTGTATGCTGAGTTCTCAGAGTACCATTGGTTCAAACTCAACAGTTCCAATTCTGTCTTAGTAGGGTGGCATTCAAAGTAATGAGATTCATATCACACAGAGCATGCAACACACAAGACTTCTTTAGGATCAGTTCAATATTATATATTCTACCACCACCATTTTTCATTCACTATCATGCTAGATCCACAGAAGAAAGAACTTCTAATGCGAACAAACATGCTTAGATTTCAGTGTAAGAAAGATAAGTATTTGTCCCCAAATATGTAATAAATGCATAATTGTTATTTGGGTCTTTGTCAAAGCTTCAAATTGTCCTAGAATTTCAACAAAACTGGTGATTCAGGAAATAAGATGGGCATCCATATTTTCTTACACCAAAAGGTGTGAGGGGTATCTGTGAGGGAATATCACTGATAAAAACATGATAACTGAGTCTCATTATAGCCAGAGACAAGTCTCATATTTTAGCATTTTTATTAAAGCTTTTTAAATTACTGAGTGTCTGGTATATTCAATAACAGCCTAAGTGATTTATATTAGTCTATCGCTAGATACTTCATCTAATAAATAACTTGGCAATCTCCTAAACCATAAATATACTTGGCCCCAGCAAAAAGCAATTAAAGCACATTTTTTTTAAAAAAATGGCTTCCCAGCGATCCAGACTACAGTGTCACTGGACTCTTCCAATGGGATAATTCACACCTCATATCAAGGATGAGTTCAGTCTCCTTATCACCTGGTCACCAGGGACCAATGCTCCCATTCCTTCAAAAATAAAGGCATTTGTAAATATACCTTTAAATGTTTAACATGTTCAGATGCATAGATATTTTAATGTGCAAAATATTATTGCTAGTACCAAGTCTTCAATAATATTCTAGATCGCTTAGCATAAAAAAAAAAAGGCACAACCCTTTTGGGAATGAGTTGTGCCAAAAATGTTTAAAATACATTAAATACGAAGGCAGATGTCTGAAAGGTTATTAGAGTTTCCAGAGTCACTAGCCTAGAAAAGATTTCAGGTTAATAAGGTTCAACCAGCCACCCAATAAAAAGTCATTGATATTTATGATAGTGACTTCAGGTTCAGAGATTTCAGCTGCAAAGGGAGGCTGCTCTTCCTGAAAACCTCTTATCTGGCCTTCCCTGCACCTCCAGGGGTGTCTGGAAGGGGAAAGCTGGATATTCACCTCCCACACCTATAAATTAGTACACTCTGTGGATACACCATGCCGGCACCCAGGCAGAAGAGGAAAAGCCACACAGAAACATGTCTTGTCATAGGAAGGGAAGCTTTAGGGACAGTGCCTTCAACAGAAATGGATCACCCCAGTCCATCCATACGGTGGGTAGGGGGCCCTCAAATGACAATCCCAATAGGCCGAGGCACATTCATCATGACTTCAGGGTACAGTGGCCTTTAAATCATCTTCACTGGATTCACTATCTAATAGCATTTTATCTATTTACTTATACATCATCTATTTTCTGTACTTCACACCCCAGGTAATTGTCCCACGCATGTTACGGGGAGAGGAGAACAGTTGCCTTGTACACTTTCACAGGTACCTAGTACCTGTGACTCCAGGGTGCATCAAAGAGGTATACAGATGTTAGGCAGAAGTAATGTATTTGATTATAGCCCTGCGAAGTGGGTAGAACTGGAAATAAATTACATTTTTTCTTTTATTTTTTATGAAGTAGAAAGAACAAAACTGATGCCCCATTTCCACAGTCATTACAAGAAGATCTAAGTGATAAGGTTATGAGGCTGGTTGAGAAATCATTTATTTTTTACTTTTGTGGAGTGAAATTTTCTTCCTGTCTCTTCTAATGAAGAGCTTTGCTCCATCCAGGTGCTCAGCACCCCAGTCAGTGACTGCTCGAGGTTTATAGTGCCTTCTTTTCAGCTTATTTAACTTAACCTTTGAAAAGTTAATAACTACCTGATTCCATCACAACCTTCATTAAACATTAAAAAGGGCAAATTTTATACCTACCTATACTATCTCTATCTCTTTATTCTTAATTCTATAATTTAGACTTTGTTAACCAATGATTATTTGCATAAGACAATCATAAGTAAATGTATGTAAAACACAAAAGGTAGCAGAGTAGCCATACTGGTATTTGGGAATTATAGAACTATCATGTTATGAGTTTTCAGAGTTGAGTAGTATTTTCTGTATACAAGTATTATATGAGTTGTGATCATGATATATTATATGGCAGCTTTTTAAAATATAAAAAAATTCTAAAAGACACATGGTTATAAATACCCCCGCATAATACACCCCTCTCACTTTTTTTTTTTTTTATTTTTTTTATCGGTACCAGGGATCGAACTCACGACTGCCTGCTTGCAAGGCAGGCGCTTATGCCGCTGAGCTAAATCCCCAGCCCCACCCCTCTCACTTTAAAGATGTGTTCACTCTTCTTGGTGCTTTCTGAAGCAGTTCTGAAAGTCTTCTTTCATGAACGTCTTACACCGTCCTGTCTGGAGCACATCTGTGTCCTGACTTGGTGCAAAGTGTTGACCTGTCTTTGTGCTTTGACTTGGGAGATGAGCCAGAGGTGTACCAGATCCAGTGAATAATGTGGATGAGGATACACGGTAATGTCTTTATTTAACAGAAATTACAATTAATGCTTTGAATTAATTAAAGGACATCAAGGCTACCAGGAAAAAACGCAGGACAGAAATGTTTCAGAAAGTGGGGAAAGTGGCGAAGGGAATATTGTGAGGTGATTAATGTCAATCCTTCAATTTTCATTGCAGTTTTTTTTTTTTTTACTGTAGCTTTCGGCTTTATTTAACTGGTGTCTTGGCCACAGCAAAGTGAGTTAATTTCAACTTTCATTCTTTACTGTTTTGATGTCACACAAGCTGTGTGAAAGTGTGTGTCTGGGAAACGGTCCCCCAGTAGGAACTGGCTCAGACAGTAAATATATCTACAGCTGTCACTGATTTTTACCATCATTCACATGCACTAATAATCTGAGACAAAGTATCTTCCCCAAAAGTCTTGTCAATAGCAAACACCCCTAATCTTTGGAATTTCTGTTGGTTTGATAAGTGAGGAATGATATTTCTGTGTGGTTTGAGTCTCATCAGGGCATGTATTTGGGGGTGGCTCAGGCTGAGTTCTATGAACTCTCTGTCGGTGTCCCTTGCCCAGGACTGGGAGCTTCCTAAGGCTGTATTTAATAAATCGCCTTTCCCTGCACATCAGTCAGGGTTAATGGACTCTGTCAGCTCGAACTCCACCTCTAAACATACAGTGCCAGGCTGTTTTCTGGATCTACTGTGTCCTGGCTGTGTGACTCTCTTCAGCCATTTGTACCTCAACTTTTTTCATATGCAAAATAGATATTCAATCAGTTCTTCACGCGAAGGGTGGCTATGAGGATTAAATGAGTTTGCCCATAAAAAATAGAACAGTGGGAGTCACCCAGGCAGGTGTGTCTGCTCTCACTGACTGCTTGCTCCGGGGTGCTCCTCACCACCGTGCAAACTGGACGCACATGTCTATGTCCACACGGGCAAGCGAAGGGCTCTGAGACTGTACCTTCCACCAAGAGACAGGAGAGAAGCACTCCACAGATTCAGGACAGTAAACTCTCCGCAAACACACATCTATGAAGCACTGCTTCTCATATACATTAGTGTGACATAAAGGCCACTTCTGGTGTGTGTCACCAGAAGAAACATGGGAAGCCATGGCCCACATCAAGGGGAGCAGGCTGCATGTGTGGGGCGCACTCTGTGGGCTGCATTGGGCCTTCCCTTTATTGGACCTAAAACAGTGAATTTTTTCTTTGTTTTCTTTGAAGAGTACAGGGGAAGAAACACTAAATTTAACTGTGAACAATTGGTGATTAAAGGCAGAAAAGGATGAGCGTGGCAAAGCTGATTTTGACACATAGGCAGTGATGTTTTCCCTAAATGCTCATGTGTCTATCAGCCACAAGGAGAGGTGGGGTGAATGGAGAGTAAATGGCCTGTGGGTGCCTTACAGAGGGAAGAGGCGGTTTTGCCACCTGTGAGGAGGAAGAAGGGAGGCAGGTGCCACCCAGCAGCAGCAGGTGATTCAGGCACTGTGAACAGTGACGGTCCCAATCCAACAGAGACAGTAATGGAGGAGATAAAACCCCCCTGTGCGTGTAACGGCCAGGGCTTTACCAGATGTATTTTCTTTAAGAAAAAGAGAACCTGCAATCTGTTACATCAGAAAGTCCTCTGTTTGCTGATTTGTTGTTTACATTTAATCTCCGAGTTAGTTATCTGCTAACATTTGTGAAGTGGGTAAGTTAAAGCCTTCATGAAGAAGGTTGTCCCACAGGTCACTCTTGATGTGACACCCTGCCAGCTAAGGACTGCAGAAGGACTTCATTACTCAGGAAGGTAAGAGGCAATGCACACTCATACCCAATCATGGTCCTCTAAAAATGAAGGACTAATTTTCAATAGAGACCTTATAGGTGCTTAAAATGAGAGTCTCAATTGGTATGTCTGCTGTGGTATTTCTCAAGGAGGTAAAAACTCATTCTAGTTACAGACTATGGTACTGAGATCTCCAGAAGCAGGCACATGGTTGGGATTCACAGGTGGACCACGTGCACACCCATTGAAACTCAGGAGGGTCATTCTGTCAGCGGCCTCTTTCTTGGACCAACACATTAACCAGCAAAGCTTGCAGGGGATGGGTTATCAGCCTGAAGAAGGGACAGGAATAATGGGGATAAAAAGACCAAAGGGGAAGAAAGTGGGGTCTAAAGGAAGCATAGCACAAAGGAGAGTGGGTATTTTAAACACGATGTTCTTAGCTAGAAACAGGCAGAAAACTCCTGTCTTCCTTCTTCCCTTCCCATGTACTTTACTCCTGAAGTAAAGGGGAATGAAAGTCACGGGGCTTTGACAGCCTGGGGTGTGCGTGTTGCTTCCCATTTCAGCTCCTTTGCATTTATTTGCTCATCCACCCCAACCAGGAGGCACTTACAAGCCAGATGTGACAAGAAAACAGGTACTGACAACTACTGATCAAAAACACTATGTTCTCAAAGACCATAAAGTGGATTCAGACAAACAGTGAATTTTTCTCTATCCAGTTCTCTTAAATATTAAAAAGTTGAGACATTTCCAGGATCTCCTACTTTGAGACGGAAACCTCATTCCCAAAGGACAAAGTGTTCCCAAGGACAAACCTCACGGCTTCAACCTAAGCTGAAATCCTTTAGCAGTTTGTATCCTTTATCTCTTTTTCAGGAGACCTCTGAAACCATAAAAGTTTCCTGCTTTCTTTAATTTTAAATATCCTTAGATGCTCTGTATAAAGTGACAAGTATAACTGCAATATAGACATACTGTTAATTATATGTAGATTCTATATGGAGTAAAAGTATTGCTCTTCTTCATGAATTTATTAATAAATGTCATATACAATGGGCAAGGTCGTATAAACATAAACTCACTTTCTAGACCCAAAATGCATCCAAGGAAGAATAAGACCAAAACCACCCTATATATAACACCAGCATCCCTAGAGGAGCTTTGCACCAATTAGACAGAAGATAAATCTGGAAATATAGATTATACACGAGAGAGGAGGAAGGGAGCTGATTTCATCCAGGAAGAGAGTCCCCAACTGTGGGCTCTATCTACAAAGTCCCTGAAGAAATATTTGTGAATCGGATGGGTTATACCAAAATAACCAGATATCATGAGACATCTCAACAGGGTAATTATGCTCTCTGTTAAATTTTAGTTCTCCAGCGGCCTTTGAATATGAAGATTCAATGGACTGAGGGAGAGATTCCTTGGGCTAGCCCACACAGCATTTACTCTCATTTATAAATCAATAAACAGACATTTAATTTAGGAGACATTTGTTGGTTCCTGGAATTGCCTACTATGAGCATTCCATTTCTCAGTGCATCATAAAATAAAATTTCTGAGCCTTCAAAACCAAAGGGCAGATCAGGCACAGGGATGTTACATAAAAGTTTCTACAGGGCTTTGTTTTAGACAAAGATTCTACACTGGGTCCCAGCAAATCACACCAAAAATCAAAATGGAGTCACCCATGCTAAAGTTCCATTTACCAAGCAGAAACTAAGCTAGACTTTGTCAAAATCAGAATTAAGGAGATAGTGGTCACATTTTTCAAACAGGCCAGTTCTGATTGGTATAATGAACTTCTGCCTTTATATAAAATATCTAGACCAAAGTTATCTGATTTTAATCAGTTATGTTCTTATTGTTATGTGTCCCTATCCCTGCCCGACAAGGCAAGTTGCTGTGAAATAACCAATCTCCTTTCATTTTTGTTTCTGATTTTTTGTAACAGAGTCATGCTCCCCTGTTCTGTTCATTTTATGGAATGAAGTATTGCCTTATTCTAGACTAAAAAATAAATGCAAATAAATCTTTAAACTGCATTGCTGTAGCTTTGCCTTGACACTACAATGCTGGTTTGTGCCCCATGCAGCTGGTCAGATAACCCCACTACATCAGGAAACAGGTGCAGAGGCACAAGTGTTTTTGTGCGTTCCCTACTTTGGTTTTGCACGTTTTCCCCGAGTCTCAGGAAAGTGATGCTCACTGATGAGTGGTACCCTAGTCACCAGGAGGGCTTGTGGGGGAGCAGGCGAATGCCCTCCCTCCCTCCCACATAACTCAGTAAGCCCAAAATCTCCATTTCTAACAAGTTCCTAGGTGACCAGGAGATGGGCATGTTCTGGGGACTAGTTTTTTGAGAATTAACACCAGCGAAAAAAGAAGAGAAGAACTACAATTGGAAATGAGTTAAAATTATAAAATGAGTCAGATATTACATAGACGCACTCTTCCATTCAGATGACACTGCCACTTTAGGAAATAGGACATCAAAAAGCAGAAACGTTCCTTCTCTATGGGGCCTCTCCTCTCGCCATCTCAGTCTCTAAGTTGGCACTCAGTAGTGACCTCGATTTCAAGATTTTTTTTTATAAAATAAGATAGGATTATAAGTACTCCCAAATACCATTCGATAAGCAATGCTATCACTCAACACACGTATTTAACTTTCTGAATGAAATGAAGACAGACTTCAGTATTTTCAAACCTATGGACTCAGCTACTGTTCCCTGTGTCTGGTATATATGCATTTATTTTTTCTCCACTTACTAAACTCCTGCTCATCCTTTTAAATATTTTTAGGAATCACTTTCTCTCTGCATCCTTCTTTGAATCTCTCTAACTAAAGTGAATTAAACATTCTAGTCTACTTCTCTACCCAGGGCTTTCTTCTATTGATGAATTTCACACATGGAATTCAACTTACAGTCTTTACCTATTTGACATCCCTGATAAATGAGAAGCAGCCGTTTGCCTCCCTAAGGGCTGGTAACCACTCAGGGGCACCTTTTGTCATCCCACTGCCATGCACAGCATCCTCATTTAATGGACATAAACTAATTGTTTGTGGTTCTGAACTGAATGGTGGACTTCGGATCACGCCGAAAATAAGTTGCTGATTTAATAGGCTTGGTTATTTGCTTTTCCCTGGAGACATCCATTTATTCCTAAGTCATTGTGGACAGAAGATTACAATAAAGTGAAGGAGTGTTATCAGCTCATGTTCTGACAAGTGACACCCACAGGGAAGAATGTGGCAAATTCACCAAGAAAAAAGTGCTCAAAAGTGGTGGCACCACGGAAGGCTGTACCTGGGTGGCATCTCCATGAGAAAGAGAACTATAATTAATCTTCCATTAAAATACGATGATAGTCATGATATGATTAAATTATAATCAGGTGTTTTGGGCAGAGATGCCTCTGACGTACTTTGAACAAAATATATAAACATATCCAAAGCGAAGAGGAAGTTTGAATGCTAAGAGAGGAAGTGCAGTCATCAGGAAGAGTCACTCATTTGGAACATCTCATTATCTGATAATGCGGGATGAATAATGCATTCCTGTGCATTTCCCCCAGTCCCACCAGTCTCTCTTCCCAAACCCTCTGCCAATTTCACTTCACAGATGAAAGTGCCTGAGGCTGAATTGGATCTACTCTGTTTGGTTTTGAATGCAAAATGAGAGAGAAAAGGTATTAATTTGGGAGCCACCATCCAATCATCTTTCTGTCCTCTCCCCCTGGTCCGTGCTCTTTACCATCTTGGTTCCAAGTCCCAGGGACAATGGAGAGCTAGTAGAGAGGAGCAGCCCTGCCTGTGGGCTCTGTGGGAAGCGCTGTGCCCTGCTGGGACTTTCTCAGTTACAGATGTTACAGCAAAGGAGAATATGTGGAGACGCAAATTTTATATGTGTGTGTATGTATGTGTGTGCACGTGTGTGTGTGGTACTGGAGATCAAAACCAAGGTCTTTACCCTAAGCTATAGCCCCAGTCCATTTTTTAAATTTTGAGACAAGGTCTCACCAAGTTGCCCAGGCTAGACTTGAAATTGTGATCCTTCTGCCTCAGCCCTCAGAGTGCTAAGATGACAGGTCTACACTACCATCCCTGATGAAGTCTACATTCTTAAACTGGAAAAGGAAACAAAATGGCCCATACTTCACCTCTGAATGACAATATTGGACCCAATTTTCTTGGTTCCAAGTCAGACTTCCATCCCACAGTGAACAAATTGTGTTTTCAACGCTGATCTAGTTTTATCCAAGTGAAAACCAGGCCAAAGACACACATCTCTTGTTGACTCCTGCTTCATCCCAAAGGCACTAATATGGGCCCAGTGTTTGCTCTTCAGCACTGTTTAAGGAAGTCTCTCAGGGACAGGAAAGCCTCAGGGCACAGAGAAAAGAGACCACTTCCAACAAGTTAGTGCCAAAGGACTCAAAAGTCAGCTCACTCCAGTGCATAATGGACACACTCAGTAAGAGTCTCTATGTCATGCTGGGTATGGTGGCCAATGCCTCTAATTCTAGCACTTGGAAGACCTAAGCAAAAAGATAACCATGAGTCTGGGGCTAGCCTAGGCTACACAGTGAGTTCAAATCCTGCCTGAGCCACACAGGGAGACTCTGTTTTAAAAACAAAGCAAAGCAAAACAAAACAAAACACAACTTCACCATGTTAGGAGACATGTAGTGACTGGTCACCACAGAGAGGACCTGGCTTAGGCTCACTGGGAACAGCAGGGTTTTCTGTCTTGCTCTGCCAACCCATCTGCTGTCATATACCAGCTGGAAGCATCCCTTCTCTACATTGTTAAACCAAAGTCTCCAGTGTCTCCCTGCAAGTCACAATTCACAAATGCAACCATTTGGATCTGATTCAAGTGTGTTTCCTGAGGCTCATGTGCTGAATGTGGGGCTCCTAGTGTGAGAAGATGGAGACAGTGGCGCCTTTAAGAGGTGTGGCCCAATGGGAGGCAGTTAGGTTATTAGGAACTGCCCTCAGAGGGGTCAGTGCTGTTCTCACAGAGATGATTAGATTTAGAGCAAAGGGGTTACAATGAGCAAGGCTGGCTGCTCCGACCTCTCCCCAGCTTGTGGTCTCATCATGAAATCTCTTCTACATGCACTCTGGCCATGGTGATGCCACCCACCAGGAGAACCTTGTTGGAGCCGAGGAGATGTCAGCAACACAAGAACTTCTTTCCTTTATAAGTTACCGAGCCTCCGGTATTTGTTGCAGCAAGAGAAAACAGATGAGATTTCCAAATACCTGGAGCTCTGGCTTAAGAGATTGTCTAGTAAAAAGGAGCACCCTATAATTTCCTTTTCCATATGCACATATATATTACTAACACACAGAGCATCTCATCCACTGTAAAAGAGTTTCCACTAAAAATATAAAAAAGAAGAAAAATTGGGCCTTTTTCCTTAAACTCTCTAAGAGGTTTTTGTTTTTGTTTTTTGGTACTAGGGATCACAACCTTGCGCTTGCCAGGCAGGCGCTTATGCCGCTCAGCTAAGTCCCCAGCTCTCTAAGATTATTGACATTGGACAAAGCATTTCTATACTGGAAGTGCTCTGTGAACTGCTAGGCTGCTCATGTGGATTATGACACTGTTCATAAGTCAAGCCCTCCAGAGCCCCTCTCTTGGGAAGCCATAATGTCAAGAGATCCATAAAAATGGCAGGATCACTGGTAGGATCAACCCCAGCACAATGCATGTGACAGGCTATGGGACCAACCCTGGGACTTCAGGGAATCCTGTCTCATGTACCTGCTAGACTTACTTGAAAGAAAACCATAAGATTAGGGGAACTCATCAAACCTAATTTAATTTAGATTTATCTTCAGAGGTGGTTCAATTTCCAGAGTGGTTGTAAAACTCTCCTGATGGAGAGTTCAGCTCCACAGTCTGATGGAGGGAAGGGTGACAAGAAGACACATGAGTGCTCACTGATGCTTCCCAGTCCCAGTGCACCGGGGTGATGTGTGCCATGTTATACACGAGCTGCTGGGGATGGAAACAGACAAAGGGTGGTCCCTTCATAAAGAGAATACAAAGAACTTCGAGAACTGTATCCAAATATCCCTCACTTTAATAAAGCTACAGCTAATAATAAGAGGACCATACATGCGCTTGAGCAGACAAAACATCATTTACAAAAATCATAGGCTTCCCTTGATTTTTCTTTCGGGTACAGCCTATGTTAGCTTTTTATTGCTGGAGTGAAATACTGGAATAATCATCTTTAAAGAAGGGAAGGTTTATTCGGGCTTGCAGTTTCAAAGGTTATGGTTTCAGGCCTGGAGCCACAACACATCCCTGCAGAAGTTTCTGCAAGAATCTGCTCACCTCATGGCAGTCTCCAAGCAGGGAGAGGGAGGAAGCGGCCTGGATCCAGTATGTGCTCAAAGGGCACAGCCCCAGTGACATCACGTGCTCTGTGTGGCAGGGCCTCCTAAAGGCTCTGCCACTTCCCAGCAGCACCCAGGTTGATAAGCAAGCCTTTCAGGTGGGGGGCCTGGTGGACAATTAGGCAGGCCACAGCATGGGCCTGTTCAAAGGTCATCACAAGCCCTGAGAACATGTTGAGGTGTTGTGCTGACATGGAATCAAAAAATTTTGGAGCTGGAAAGGATATGAGAAGTCACTTAGTGACTCAATCAAGGAATGAAGGCACCAGGATCCAGGGATGAGACTCGTGCAGGTGAAACATGCAAAGGTGTGTGGGCTCCAGTCCCTCTCCCTGGTCTGTGGTAGCTGAACAGAAAAGCTCTAGGAATGTAGGAAGGAGAGATAGCTCTTTTCAAAGAATAGATCTGCAATTCATAAACTCACATATCCCACAAGCATTAAGACAAAGGAGAGAGCTTGCCCTTCTTATTGCATGGGCATCCATACTGAGCAGGCCGTGCTGGCTGGAGCTTGGTGACCATCCAGTCAATGGACCCTCCTTCACCTTCACTGCTGCTCCTGATATTCAGCTCACCCACACTAAGCATCTCTGCACTTGGGCAGTGGGATCCTACCTATCACTTTTCCTCTAAACTATGCTGAGCCCGGAGTTTTACCCTTTTGCAGTCCTGCAGGGGAAGGAGTCTGATTTGTGCCTATCTAAGTATCTATGCTCCCAGGCTGAAAATGAGTCAATGATACTGAGGTGTGGAAAATGATATTTTTAAAAGCTCCAGTCTTACTCTACTCCAGTTGGTCTCAGTTAAAAGAATAGAGATTAAATAATAATAAAATAATAGTACCAGGCCAGGGATTTAGCTCAGTGGTGTAAGCACCTGCCTGACAAGCGTGAGGTCATGAGTTCCATTCCTGGTACCAATAAATAAATTAATTAATTAATAGTACCATTTCCGGCCCTTTACCTTGTCTTCACAGCTGCTGCTCTTAAGGACAACGCTCAGGAAAAGTGCCACATTAGCTCTGTGGAAGCTGGAAAGCAATTGAGATTCTTCTCATGGAGGACCTGGTTAACTGGGTGGATTCTTAGGTCTTTTTTCCTCAATCATGGGAAGACACAGAGGTATCACATTTCTTAGAAATAAGCTAAACAAGTATCTGCAAAAGCTAGGCTAAGTGGAATCAGGATTTTAGGATGTGTGTTTCTTTCTTCCTTTATGAACCCTGGGGGCAGAGAGGGAAAAGATCCCACAGGTTGCTGGTGATAGCTGGTCACAGAACTGCCTGGCCGCCAAGCTCCTGATTGTATAAAGCAGATGTCTAACGGTACCTGAGCTTCTATTACAATTTCAGTGAGTCAAACAAAGGGGAATCTCCAAATTCTGCCCCAATTGACATCCTTTACTTCATTAGAAATTCAACTGAACATTCAAAGCTTCAGGAAAACCTTTCTTGGTTAACCTCGCCTAATTCATGGCACTCACTGTATTACATCTTTACTTGACAAACATTTACTAAACACCCTCCTCTATTTCAGGCACTGTGCCAGGCATTGAGGGGACATAGACAAATAAAACCCCGTTTCTACGTGGTGGAACTTGTAGAAGGACAATGTGCTGAGCGCACAGGAGGTAAGGGACCCTCTAACAGGTGTGATGCGTGCCAGGTGAGTCCAGAGAAGCTGCACAGAGAGGTCACACCGTGCCTTTTCCAGCAGCATCTACAGATAACAAGCATTAATTTATTATTTTAAAATTCTCACTCCTATTTCTCTTTGAAGGAACTTATCTTGCTGGTTAGGCAAATCCACAGGTCTATACATGCACGTGGCAAAAGGGGTCAGCATGGAGCTGTCTCCTCTGGCACCTGCTTCTGAGTCCTCTCCTCCCTTCTCTGTGTTCAAAGGGCCCTGAGCTTTGCACGGCCAGCTTACTTGGTGTCCTCCCCAAGAAAGTCTTTTGTGAGCATTAAGGCCCACATTTACTTCTCAGTTTACTAGTTATTTTTAATGGTTATGAAGCCAGTAACAAGAACAATAAAAATAACTTCAAATTAACATCTGCAGTACATAAATTCATTCATATGACTCATATCATCTGATTCTCATGTTCTCATACAATTTCAGAATGTACGCTTCTCATTTTACTAACAATGAAAAGACAGCTAATGATCAATAACCACCAAAAAATCTAGCCAGCAGCAACAGTTCTAAGTCACAGGGTGGTGGCCAGTGCAGAAGCTAAGGTCTGTGCCTTTAGATGAGAATTTCCCATGAAGCTAGTTGACTGTTATCTCACTGCTGAGTTCTGTCTCTCCAGCTAGAACATGTATTTCTAAGGGAATGACAGAGATGAGAACTGTGAGGTGCAAAGCCTTACCCTGTCCACCTGCCCACTCCCATCTGCCTTGTGGACTTGGTGAGTGACTAGTCAACAACTCCAACCATTTGCCATTTCAGATTAATCAATGATACACAGGATGGTGGCTTTTATTTACATTTTGTTGAGTGGTGGAAGAGTGAAAGGGGAGAGCTAAACTGACAAGGCAAGGCGGAAGTGAAATGGGGAGTCAGCCCAAGGGCCTGAGAAGAAAGAATGTGAGAGAGAAAGAGGAGCAAGAAGAGGAGAGAAGAGACAGACAGAGAACAAAAGAGGGAGGAGAGGGCAGTGCTGCCTGGCTCCCCACCCCACCCCGCCAAATGCATCTCGGCCACCACAGGAAGCAGAACTGCGCAACACCAAGCAAGTGCGGCAAGGTTACAGGTAATAATTGATGTTTTTGTGGGGCAAAAGGGAAAAGGAGGGGTGGAAGATGAAAGAAGTCAGAAGGGAGATGGAAAAGTTTTCAGGGTCACAGGATACATTTATCAGAAGCTTTTAAAGAAGTGTTTAAGAGCAGCTAAGCGGTTGCTATGGAAATAGGTAAAAGCTAATCCATTATTTGCAACCTCTAGATGCCACCAGCCTGCCGCTGGGGGGCATTCTGCTTTTTATTAGTATTTCTTTCTCTCTTCTGTCTTCTATTTTTTTCCCTATCCAAACACATCACTGGAATTATGAAAAACAAATTAACAGAAGCTGAAGGAAAGGGAATTCAACTTCTTCAGAGATTATATTAACACAGGAGGGAACCTTCACCTTACGTGTCAACTTGTGAGGAGAGGGGAGATTATTTCAAGCAGATAAGACGAAAAGAAAATAACAATATGTGAACACCTGGAGGGATAAATGTCCTGCTCCTCCGAGAGCCACTCTCATCCCGGCTGTGTGTCTGAAGTTTGCTCTGAAACCCATCGAATTCAGCATGTGTCTCCTTGTTTTAAGTCTGGACTATGACCCTTGATAGGAGCCATTTCAGAGCCGGGAGCCTGGAAAGCAAGCAGCAGAAGCCATTTTACAGGTATTCCTCACTTCATGTAAGAGCTATGATTTAGCTCTAGGCTCACTCAAAAGCAAATTTATGTAAAGCTAGTGTAGTTCCTCGCAAATGTGCTTGCATGGAATACAGATTCTAATCACTGACATTTTATACGTGTGTACTTGTGGCAATGCTAAAACGTCCACTATCCCAGGGCTGCTGATATCCCATGGTCTTTCCTCTCACACAGTCTTCTCTTCTCCCCATTTCCTGGCTAACGGGAAACTCTCCCATGATTTGGGGTCAGTAGTTGTGACTCCCTACAGGCAACACTTAGACCTTGGTTACTTTTACTATTTGCCTACTGTAAATTTATAGCCCTTGCAGGTGTAGCAAATTCTTAGTAGTATCAAAAATCAAAATCTAATACCTGTTTTTCACCTGTCCCAACTCTGAATCATTTATTTGGTTCCTTATTCATTCTGAAACCTGGAAGCCAATTTAGCCTTTGCTTTACTCTGAATAACACATTGCGTTTGGTATTTATATCTGGGTGGCATTCTATGGAAAATGACTTCGTTTTCTTCCTTCATCTTCATCTCCTCAGCCGTGACCTTAATTGGGACTCTTATCCTTTCTTAGAGGAATTAACAACTTCCTAGCTGTCTGCTTCATGATTTTCCTGTTTTACCTTCTTCAGTTTTCAGAGAGCAAAATTACTAAAACAACAAACAAGGCTCTTTGTGTTCTTTAAAATCCTTTTCTTGGTCCTTAGCTCATCTATAGCCTCTTTAGAAGGGTAAGATTCTCCACTCCGCAATCCCCGGCTGCTTCTGCAGGCTTTTCTCCTGCCCTGCTCCTGCAGGTGCCTGGGTCTCCAGCTATATCCTCAGTAGGCAAAAGTCCTTGATGGACAGGACTCTTCAGAGGCAGGGCCAGTGCTGGGAAGAACAGTTGATCAATAAAAGCATTTTATTTTTATTTTTATTTTCCCAATAGAAGGGAGTCATGCTTTCACTGTGCTAATAGAAGTCAACATACAGCTCATGTTCCAATCCACTGAGAAAATTGTTCACAACTAGGGCTTCACTGTAGAATGAATTCATGCCTGACTTAATCAGTTCTGTGAATTTAAATTCTGAATCATGAACTCGCTTAGAAAGAGACATAACTGCTGATCACCACACGTAACTCACTGGCCAGTGATGGTATGGGCAAGCAGAACTGTGCGTAGACAAATATATCTATTGACATTAAAATGTAAAACAAATTACGTTCCATTTTGCAGAAGATTTACCTTTGCAACTGAAATCACTGGGCTGTAGAGCCACCAGCCTAGAGCACAGGCAACCTCATCCTCAGCAATTCTGTGACACAGCAGAGTTAACAAAAGGGTCACACCTGGATTAGACAGGAATGAAGGCTTCCTAGGCTGAATCTTGGCAGAGTTTCAGTAGATTTTCTCCCCAGGCATGCATGCAGTGAGAGTGCTGGCGGGGAGAGGCGGAAGAGACACACTTGGGGGATAATACATGTTCTTGTTTGAGCACAAATGATTCCCACTTCAAAATGAGGGGCCAGCGATGCAGACCCCTCAACATAAAAAAAGAAAAATGAAGCGATAGAAATTGATGTTTTCAGGACAAGGTCTGTAATTACCTAGAGCTTCTGGAAGATGACAGATTCAGAAAGCAGGGGCACACAGACTGTTTGCGAAGTGCTACTTGGAAACAGGGCTTTTCAAGCAAAGGAATCGCTAGCGTGAGCAAATCAGGGGCAGGAGCCAGGAGAGTCATTTTGTTAGATGATGCTGGGCTGCAAGGTAAGTGGCTCTTGACATTTATGTGACTTAGAAGGAATCCACTGGTCAAGTTGAAGGACTGTTTTTTCTACTAGTCCAAAACAAGCAAAACCAATCTCGGGTTAGAACTGGGAAATGGAACATAAATTGATGGCAAGGGCCAGGGATGTAGCTCCACAGCACAGCGCCTGCCTGGCAAGGGTGTGGTCCTGAGTTTAATACTTGATACCCAAAAAATAAACAAATAGATAAGTAAACAAATAAATGGAAATAAATTGATGGCAAAAACCAAAACTACACATCTATACTGGTTCTCATATATATGTTACACCTTAAAATTCTCTTATGGGTTTAACAGTTCCATGTGCTTAATGACATAAAAGGGAAAACCACGGTTCACAGAGCAGAAATTTTAGATGAAGGTGAGTGCTGGCAGGAAGTTACCCGAGCAGGAAGGATGCTGTCTGGGAGGCCCTGTGGCTGGAAGGTACAGTCCATCCTTTGGCTAATATGCAATTAGACTCAAACTGGGCAAATGTGAACATCTGGGTAACATTATAGCCAGAAACAGGCAAAGCCCCAATATCCCCAGTGGCAACTCAATGCACTGGAAAACAGTTTCCAGGCTCTGCAGAGGCAGACATCTGTAAGATCAACAGGCGAGGCTGCCCTGTCCACCCCTGTCTGGGCACCATTCACTTTGCTGCTTCTCCACAGTAAACAGCAAGTGCCTGTTTCTTTTCCTCAGGGGCTGGCTGCCCTCCTTCTGGTGGTCCTGACTAATTTTTTCTATTCATTGAGATAAATACGTAGTAATGTTAAGTCATTGTAATGCTCCTCTGAGATATAAATTATTACCCTTACCCTGAGATTGGATTTATGCAGCCAGTCAATAGCAGATGGAGAATTTGAAGGCGGGGTGTTTGACCTCAAAGCCTTAGCTGGTTAACACTCTGTTATGCTGTAGGGCAACAAGATGCATAAGTCTCCAGCTGGGAGCCTCAGGGGCTTCTGCAGTCACCCTGCATGTAAAAGGTACTACAATCACCCCTCCCATTCTCCATCAGTTGTTTTTATCAAAATGTCTCCTCTTCTCAAAATTTCACCTTCGCCTTTGGGGGAAATTTATGGTTTTATACCAGAGTTATCAATGTTTTAGAACTAGGTAAAGCAGTGGTAACATGGCATTGCAAATTTTCACTTTAAAATGGTTACTTGCATGGTTTTTAAATTTTGCCTCAATAAATTATTTTCTATTCACCTTCTCCTGAGTTCTTCAATGATTAGACTCACTTGATTACAGATTTTTCCTTCAGCACCGACCACCCCTAGTGATGGGACGCTGAGGAAGCCAGCCTTACCCAATCCCTGTAAAACAGTGAAGTGTTGTGAGTTTCTCCATTACAACAAAACTTCACTGATTTAGCAGTTTTTGAACCAGCAAAACCTTGTTAGTGAAGGTCAAGGAGATATTGCTGAATTTACTTCTAAAGCCACTGACCCTGCAGAACGCTGTCATCTCCAAGTGTAAATGGCCTGGGTAAACAAGTGTCATTGTTGGCTACTACACTCCATGGCAACTGGGGATTCTGTGGCAGCAGATTCATGAATTGCATCGATCCACTAACTCCTCTTGTGGCTGGAAAGATTGAGACACAGTGATGCAAAAAAGCCTGGCATCTGTCACACAAAACGTGGGTGCTGTTCCAGGGCGTGGAGGCCGGCCCTGTGGACTGGCCTCTGGTCTAGGGCTCCCTTGGCTGATCACACATGCTATTGTAACTCACGATTTTTAGGCAATCAGGTTCACAACAGCCAAGATATCCTCCTTCTCTTCCTCGACTCTCTAATGAAATGAACCTCATTAGAGACACAGTCCTTGGCACCTTGGCACTTGACAGTACCCAAAGATTATCAAGAGATTGTTGAACCAAGCTGGACGTGCCAATGGTTTCAAGACCAAGAGTCTGGAGTTTAGCGTCTCTTTGAAAGAGTAACATGTTTTGGTGATTCTTCCAAGACTCAGATATTGGCAGGCAGAGACCAAATCTCTTACTGCTTCTGAATCTCTCCATAGTTTTTCCTTACAACCAAGGCTCAATTGTTTTCTGACTGAATAGTGGAGATTTTCATTTTAGGAGTAACTGATCCGCCAGGAAAGCAATCCTACTGCACCCTCTCAGATCCCCTAATGAGGGAAGGCATGAAGAAAGTGAGCTCCTAAAATGACATGACACAAAGGCATTCGCTTGTTTTGCTCCTGAGTGAATTTACCCTATAATCATGGATCATAGGCTTCACGGTGTTAAAAAAAATCCAAGCAAATCTGGTGTCTGTAGCTAGGTTTCATATGCTGGATTAAACACACTAGTGAAGCCTAGTAGGTTTCAGAGTCCTAGTGACTGGGCAAAGTCAGGGCAGTGTGGTGGACAATGTACATATGATTCGGACTTGAAATATGCTACATCTGCCCTCTCCATGTTGTATTAATGGGTCCTGGGCACAACAATATTAGGGCAGACTTTCTCTTTCCCTACTGTAAAAAAGGAATAATAAGGCAAGCTTACCATTTAATACTGTGCCAAAATTTAAAAAAAAAATGCAATGGAAAGTTAAGAAACATACATTTTTTGTCGTAACAGTGTTCTAATAGTTTCCCAGAACTGTGGCAGTGCAAAGGAGAAATGGAAAGAGTCACTAAGGTGTTTAATACTCAGCTTCTCCACCTCATGGAGATTTCTCTGGCTGTCTGCTCCATGTGCACCAGATCCTATTCTAACGCACTTACCCTCTTCCCAATATGATTAATGGTTTTCCAACACATACCACATGCATGCTCAGTTTTTTAACTCTGGCCACTTTCCAAATATTATGTCTCTCAAAAATCTGCTGTTGACTTCATAGAAATTCCCAAACCTGGACCGCATCGTCATTACTCATCGCTCTTGAATGTTATTTCAGGATGGATGTGTATTTCTTCCTCCCCATCTGACCTTGTTGAAACCATTAGCTCCCATATGGCTGCACTAAATTAGCATCAGCCACGGGAACCAACGTCTCTGATGTTGGCTCACATACTCCTGCCAGATTTTACCCTTAGCCCCACCACAGACTCACCCAACCTGGGGACTGACTGCTGCAGAGTAAAGCTTCAAGTGGCCCCAAAATCACTTCAGTGTCTGGAACTGACATTTTGCAAGGCGTGAAAGATGTTTTTGCATTTAAATCTCTAGAAATGTAGAAAGCAGATGATTTTTGCTTTAGTGTCTTTAATTACATTGCATAGACATGTTTGAGTCAGCCAGCTTCCTCCTCC
The DNA here is from genome assembly GCA_004027295.1 of Dolichotis patagonum. NCBI lineage: Eukaryota > Metazoa > Chordata > Mammalia > Rodentia > Caviidae > Dolichotis > Dolichotis patagonum. Next base: position 396,790 of record PVJX010000023.1, on the reverse strand, counting down.
TGTGACAAATACTCGAGGAGAGCAGCTGAAAGGAGAGAGGATGAATTGTGGCTCAGTGTTGCCAAGCTTTGAGCCTGTGGGTGGCCGGCTCCACTGAGAAGGGAGGTGGACATTTGGGGAAGTGGGTGGTGCAGGAAAACCACTCACATCATGCTAGAGAGGAAGCAGAGTGAGAGGGAGGGTCCAGGGACAAGTGTCCACTTCCAGTGACCTACTTCCTTCCATCGCAGTTTCCACTGCCTTCCAATAACCCATCAATCCTGAATCCATCAGTGGATTAACTCAATGGAGGACTCTGATGAAGTCAGAGTCTTCGTGATACAATCACCTTCCAAAAACCTCACCTCTGAACACTTCCTTAAAGACATGAATTGTAGGGGATGTTTCAGACCCAAATCATGTTTGACTATTCTGCTTCTTAACACCTTTGCATCTCTGTCTGATCAACAGATAGCAAGCCCCCAGAGTTGGCATGGTGTGGTATCAGGCACACAGGTGGGACTAATTTGGAATAATAAACTAAAAAACTTTCTTTTTCTTTATTTAATCCTTTGGTGAACAACTTGTGTCCAAATTCAGACCATGTTATTGTCAGCATCTAATTAAGAACGCTGAGCTGCCTAATGCAGGGTTTGAAATTTGAATTAGTTTGCCCTTTTAAGCACAGAGCACGGAAAGGGAAGACATCTAGATACTTGCTGTAATCTCTGTTCCCTCAATGTAGCTCTTTTTATAGATGCTTTACCCTGAGTCGCCCTAAGAGGACAACAATGAGGCAGGTGGCTAGAAAATGCTACCTGTTAATAGACTAACTCACTGAGTTAAAGAGTTCCAAATTACCAAAGGTATTTAAGATACAGTCACATAGAAATATGTGAACGATAGCAAATGAGTTACTCAATTTATATCACCTTTTTCTATTGGTGAGAGAACACTTTGTTCCAAGCATCTTTACCATGTTGGGTGAAGTGGTCAGAAAAAGAGCCCACTGAAAGCAGAGGTTCTTCTTGGGGGTGCACCATGTCGCAGTGTCTGTCTATTGCTGTGGGGTGGGGTGGAGTTGGCAGAATTCAGAAATGAGTGCTATGGAAGGACAAGCAGGGGGAGTCCAGCCCATCTCAAAAAGTCAAGAGAAGAGCTCTCCAAAACAAAGCATATCTACACGGAGATGTACAAACACATATGTCCTAGAGCAGTGCCATGGCCTTGGTGTTGCAGGAAACTGAATGAGAATCGGCAAAGAATATTGTATAAAAACCACCCACCAAGGCAGAGAGATGCCCAAAGGGAGGAGAGACAAGGTGTACAGGACAGCAGCATTAGTGAGCACTGGAGGAGTTTAAGCAGAGAGGGAATTTCAAGGTAAGGCTATGGGCTGAAGTTGATGCTGACGCTGACGCTGACGCTGACCCTGACGCTGACGTTGACGTTAGAGACCATGAGGTCGGAAACAGTGGGATGGGGGACCAGAACACAGCAGGAAGCAGGGAGTCCTCTCTTGCATCTCCTCTTGCCTCTGTTCTTCATGGCGTCATTCTTTTTAATGGAAGCAAAGCTTTTTACTACTTCCCAGTTCATGTGAGGAGAAGTGACTACTGCCAATAGCAGCTGAATCGCCCTGCCATCATCAAACCTAGCTGTAATACAGAAAAGCCCTGATTTCAGATTCTGTCTTCACTCAGATCAGGTTGCACCTCTGGTGTACTATGCTGTGACTAGAGGACAGATTCACATGGCAAAAACATGGCTCTCTCCTCTGTACCTGTTAATACGATCTTGTTAGAGGTGGATGTGGGCAGGGCACCTGCACTGGGTACCACTGACCAGGCCAGTACGGAATTTAATCACAGGCACTGAGTTAGACTGGTTGCAGGAAGCCCTACTGACTGTTAACTAATTAACATGTAAGCGACTGGCTGGTTGGTAGCCTGAGCTGTCGCCAGTTAAGTTGCTCTGTGTCTCCCTTTTGCTTTTCTATAGGAGCTGTCTGATCACATCATTGGATGGCGTTCTCAGAACCCTGGGGTTCTGGGAGCTGCCCAACTTGTGGCTTGTGTTTTGTTTTTATTCTTTTTTGCTTAAGTAACTCCACTTGACATAATTAGCTGAAGGAATTTTCTCTTTTACTATAACCAGGTTACAAGGTGGGAAAACGGGGCTAACGTGGAGAAGTGCTGAATTTGTTGCAAAAGTAGAAAACATCATGAGCTAGAGACAAATGGGCCTGTTTCCACTGCTGTGGAACGTGAGCGGTTAAGTGTGGTTTTGACTTGTACCATAAAGCTTATTATATTACTAGAGGGAAGGCCACATCCTAAAAGACTGAAAATTATGTTTGAACAGTAGATTTTAATCTTGAGACAACACTTATGAGTAGGAATATGGTTAATGTATTATTTTCATTTATTTAAAATTTGATCTGACATATTTTGGGGAAAAGCCGTCCTGCTTTTCTCAGGGCTGGGCTGGATAGAGACAGTCCGAAGGCCACGGGCCAAGCTGACAGTTCTGGTCAAGAGGCACAGCAGGGCCTGGTGTTGCGCACACCGCTTGACTCTGGCTGAGCACGCACAGTCCACAGACAGAGGCCTGGGCTGTAGGCAGCATAATGAAGAGAGTGGGAGTGAGAGTGACTCAGCAGCTAAAGTCACAGATGGAAAGGGAGCCCTGGACAGATCAAAGAAAGCTACTTCCTGTCTTGCTTTCCTCCTTTTCTTCCCTCTGTCCTTTCTCTTTGTGATTAAGCAGTGGGAAAAAAAAAAAACAAAAACTATTTCTATTCAGCAGTGAAGTGTATTGCAAATACCAAGAGATACAGAAGGATATCAAACATAAAGGCAACAGCATTAACCAAATCATTTCACCATCAGGAATTCATCCTATGGACATAATCACTGATATATTCAAACTTACTCATTCAACATTTCTTGTAATGTTATTTATGGAAGCAAAAAAACCCCTAAAATCTAGAAACAACTTATATTTCCATTATTTAGAGACTAGTATAATAATCATCTCCATGTGTTAGAGTACTATGCTGAAATTTGTGTGTGTAAAAGCATTTAAAAATATACTCAAAGGATTGCAGGGAGGCAAGCAAGCATGGAGAGAGGCCACCATGTGTCTTGTTTTATCATCATCTCCTCCTTTGTTATAACATTTTGGTATATACATAGGCAATTACACCTGAGTTCATGAACTTAATTCTCTCCATGATTCTCGTCACAAACCGAACTGGACAAGAACTCAATCAAATTAAATGGTTAAATTAAATGTCCTCATGGGGAAATTTGGGTCCATTCTCATACAGTGGTTTAGACCTATGACATGAGATCCCTTGAATAAATTTTTATATGTTTACTTAATATACGTACAATGTTTATGGATCAAGTCACTAAAGTTTTTTCATCTCATTTAACCAAAATTTTATGTGTGTTGATGAATTTCCTGTTTTTCCCTTTCTACTTCCTGATAACAACCCTTCTATTCTTTCATTTTATGGATTTTACTGCTTTAGATCCTTTCTATAGTTGGAATCACACAGCATTAGTCTCTCTGTGTTTGGCTTATTTCCTTTAGCATAATGTTCTCAAGACCACCTATGTTCATGCATATTGCAGAATTTCATTCTTTTTATTAACCTTGAATCATATTCAGGTGTATGTATGTGCCACATTTTCTTTACTTATTCGTTTGTCAATGAACATTTAGACTGTTTCCAGTTTGGCTGTTCTGAATAGTGCTCTAATGCACGTGGAAGTGCTGATGTCTCTTTGAGATGTTAATTTTAGTTCTTTTGGATACATGCAGAAGTAGCATTGCTGGATCATGGCTGTTCTGTTTGTTTGTTGGTTTGTTTGTTTGAGGAACTCCTGCATTGCTCATTTTTCTATTGTATTTTTTCCCACAGGTAGACAAGACTTGCAACACCTTCATAGCCTCACCAAGAGTTACTATCTTCTTACTCTCTCTCTGTCTCTGTCTCTGTCTCTCTCTGCCATCCTAACATGTGATGTGACATTTCACTCTGGTTTTGATTTGCATTTTGCTGATGATCAGTGATGATGAGCAAATATAAAAATACATGTGTTTTCTATCTGTCTGTCTTCCTGAGAGGAACATCTACTCATCGCAATGGTTTGGTAATGACATGTCCAATAAAAGTTCATGATTGAGTCCTGGTGTTCCTTGCATGGATTGGGCCTTTCAGAGGTGGAGCCTTGCAGAGGGTCACAGGTCCACAGGGTCCCCCCCCTTCCCTCAGCAGGGGACTAAAGTGGCTTCCTAGGAACCCTGAATTAGGGGTGTGACATAAAGTTCTAAGAAACGAGCAGGACCCTGAATTGCTGTTGCTTCCACATGCTCTCCCCTCCTTTTGAGCAGCCCTTCCATGATGTTATCCACCATTAATCTCTTACCAGAGAGGGGACGAAGGCGTCACCTGACCAGCAAACTGTTTGGTGACTCGCAGACTTCCAGTCTAAGTGCTCAATAAGCCTCATGTATCTGTCGATTTTCTGTTTCATTTATTCCTGCTCTCGTCTTTTATTTCCATATTTTTGACTAAATATGAGCTAGATTAACTCTACCTTCCAACTCCTTGAGGTATGAAATTGTTTAAAATCTTTCTCTTATTAAAAATAAGGTATGTATTTCTGTAATGTTTTGCTTAGTGCTGCTTTCCCTGAATCCTATTAGATTGCATGTGTCACATTTCAATCTCATTTTCTTCAAGAATTATCTAATTTTCTTTTTGTGTGCAACTCATTTTTATTCAAAAACGTACTCTCAATTTTTTGCATTTCTGTGAAGTTTTAAGTTTTGCTTCTGTCGTTGGCTTCTGATTGTATTCCACTGTTATCAGAAAGTACACGTAGTACAATTTCAATCTTTTATATTTTGTTGAGACTATTTTTGTATTCTAGCATACAATCCATGCAGGAAAAGACTGATGTGCACCTCAGGAAGTATGCATTTTGTTGCTGTGAGGTGAAATACTCTGTATATTTCTGAGATTCATCGGGTCTATGGTATTGACAATGTCCAGTGTTTTCTTATTTGTCTTCTCCCTGGATATTTCATCCAGTATGAAAAGTTTTTGTCCCTTCAGTTTGCTTCATATGTTTAGGTGCTCAATATTAGGTATGTATATATTGTAATTCTTTTATCTTACTGGTTGATTATTCCTTTTACCCTCATGTAATATCCTTTGTATTTTGTTAAATTTTGGTGACAGTTTTTGACTTAAAATCCATTTTGTAGGGTACAAATATAACTGCTTTTGCTAACTTTTTCTGGACTTACTTGTTTTTCTTTGGTTCCATTTAAAACTTCTGTGTGCCCTTAGGTCTAAGTGTAAACTTCCTTTTAGTGAGGCTTTTTTTAAAAAATCCTGTGAGCCACACATTTTGTTTTTACTGGTTAATTCAACCCATTTAGATTTAAAATAATTAGTGACAACACAGGGCTTATGATTGCCATTTCATTATTGTTTTAGTTCTTTCAGATTATCCTCATCTGCTATCTTCCTTTGTGGTTTTGAATTGGAATACTTTGATTTCTTCTGGTTTTTCTTTTGTGTAAGCTATACAGATTTTGCCTCTGTTTACATTGGACCTTGTGAAAGATATACATACAAATAACAGAAACACTCTATGTTGATAACTTATTTTCAAGTCAGATGCAAAAACACTACACAGTAATCTCTTCTTTATGCTGTCAGAATTTACACTATTAAATTATGTATCATTGTATAATATATACACATGCATTAAGCATAATTGTTTTAATAGTTTGGTCTTTTAACTTTTATGATTGAATTATGGTAACATACTCACCTGCATTCCATGCCTGTGGGTATTTTTACCTTTTTGTTTAACTCTGGGCTTCTGGGATTTAGACATCCACTTCCTCTGGACTTGGGACTTGATCACTCCTTACTGCATTAAAAAGCCTCTGTTCCTTTCTGTCACCTCTCCTTGAACTGCTAGAGTGCATATGTTAGTCTACTTGATTGTTTCCCATCAGCCTCTTATGGGTTGTTGTTGTTGTTGTTGTTGTTAACACTGAGCTTCTCTGACTGAATCTCTCCCAGTGACCCATCTTAGAGTTTGGTGAACCTGTTTTCTATGGTCCATTATTGAACTTCTTTAGTTAAATTCTTGTCACTTGTGTTTTTCAGCTTCCTAACTTGCACTAACATTCTAAACACATTCTGTAGTTCTTTTCCGAAATTTTTACTTTGTTCATCTGTCCTTTGTTTGATCTTGATCTGTATCTTTATGATAATTATTTTAAAATGTTATGTCAGATAAATTATATAATTTTATATTCCAAGGTCAGCTACTAGAGACTCATATCAGTCTTTCATTTGAAACATATTTTGCCACCCTTTTCTTCACACTTGTGTTGATGTCTCAAGTTAGACCAGCTGTATTACCCAGTCTTCACTGACTTTAATTTTTCAAAATAAAGTTAGTTTTATGAAAAGATTACTTCATAATGTGATTGCAATTCAACTACATTTAATACCATTCACAAACTACATAGGAGACTGGGCAAATATAATATGTATCAAACATTAAAAGCAATTCTTCCATAGTTCTAGCATGTAAAACACAGCCGCACCAATGGATATCCCATGAAGAGAGAACTGAAATACCCAGAACAGTAAATTATGAATTACTTGAGTCCTTTTTTAAATTGACTAATCATCTTGAGGAAAATGACAATTGAGCAATTTCCTCAGCTGGAGGACCATCTTAATAAACACCATCTTGGTAAACACCATCTGAGTTTTTCAAATTGCAATTAGTTATAAAGTAGTTATATTAATTACTAAATAAATCTGTATGCAATCAACCCATAGTATAGTGCTGGTTCTTTTTGATTCTCTCCCCAAGACTTGACCATTTGGCCCCAGTCTTAATGCTTGGGAAGTGACATCCTTAGTGAATCAGTCATCCACTGATACCAATGTTAGTCACTGATACCAGTGTCTAACAGGTGATCCAATGAATAATGTCCCCTGAGACTCCAATATTTTACTCTGTATGTAAAAGCACATATGAAAGATGCATTGAAATAATAAATATGTAACTTAATATTTACATTTTACCTTGTCTCATAACAGTGGGCTTTATCCAATATCTAAGTCTTATGCATGCAAGAATACCTCTTCAGTTTGTGTTTGTGGACTTTCAGCTGAATTAATTACACTACTTCCACATACAAATGCCCAGCTCACTTAGCTTTCACTGTGATGTCTTCTGTCTTTGTTTACAAGTGCAATTAGAGAATTTTATTTTCAAAATTGAGTTTGCTGGGTTGAAAACACAATCTTTAACCAATGTTTGGAGTTTGCAAAGCATGTGGGAGGGGGACTTGCTGCAGCAAAAGCCTGGAAGAAAACAAAAGCAGTAAATTCTACCAGAGGCAGAACAAGATGTTCTGTATCCATCACTGAACAAAAATTTACAAAAAATAAAAAATAACAAATAAAAATCCGGTTAATTAGAAAGTCTTCATGGCATCTGCTCTGCCTTTCTAGAGCTTTGCAACAAAAATCTTTTGTCCACAATGTGTTTTCACTTTAAGGTATGACAGTTCCAAAGCCTTAGTAATGGCTTGTTCAGTGTAATATATTAAACAGTTCGCTAGGCTTACAGTTGTTCAGAATGTTAAAAATAAAACTGTAGCAGTAGCTCTGCCCGCCTTTGTGCCAAGGCAATACAGATGACTTTTGAATAAAGAAAACAATAGTGTTCATCTGAGCTTGTTAACAACACCCAGTGACACATGCTGCTTACAATATTCTGACTCTATCTCAAACACCCATTAGAGAGAATTATCATATGCAATATTACATATGGAAGAAATTGATGCATGGCTGGAAAAAAACAAGATATCGAAGTCGCACTTGGGTTTTACCCTGTGGGGATTACTCGGCAGGCTTAATTTGTGCCTTCCCTGAATCAACAAACTCCCATCCCCAACTACTGCACTGGAAAAATGAAAAGCAGTAAAAAAAAAAAAAAATTAAGTAATAAAATATACCACTTATTTCTAAAAGGATAGCAAAAACTTAAAGTCAGCCCTGACTTCATCTTTGCCTCATTTCACTGTTGCTGGTAATGACTGAGTAGGAGTCTGTATTATTACAGGGAATCTGGTAGCATAGAATCAAGCTCCAGCGCTGTTACCCTATCCAGGCTGTCTGTCTCCTCTGGCTTATTTTCCAATCAACAGCTCCTCTGCACCTCCTACAAGGTGGTAAGCACTGTGATTTCTCCCCAAAGAGTCTTGTCCTCACAACCACCTGTTGCAAATTCGCAGCCCTCCATGCCTTGCTGGGCTATGTCAGGGTGACAGGCAGGTTGCACAGAGGAGAGAGGGCAGTAGGAAAGTAAGATGGGTGTGATGAGCGGGTCTGGGCAGAGTGGGGCTGGGTGCACATCAGTGATGGCCCTCAGGCACGGTGGTGATAAAGAAACAGTTTTGGGCAATCATAGTGTAGGAGAAGGATTTAAAAACACCTTGGTGGAACGCACTTTGGAGACCACAGGCTTTTCCTGCGCAGGTCTCAGAGACACAGCATCCTCTGTCCCCAAAGGTTGCAGAGCCCGAAGAACTCATTTGCACTCCTCCCATTAAGAGCTTTTGCTCAGTACCGTGGCACAGGGGGACGAGCTGTTCTGAGGGAGACGATTGAGCTCTGATAGACTGAGATATGCTGAAGACAGAGTTGAATCTCAGCAGTCTAATGGGCCCAGTGAGGCAGTAAATTTCACAGCAACTTGACACATTAATATAGAAGTACAGTCTGTTATATCAAAGGGAGATTGTCTTAGTCCTTACGGGGAAACCAGCAATCCAAAAATGAAAAGTGTGTGCCAGTGACTTGTAAAAGATGTAGTTAACTCTGAGAGCAGAGGGAGAGAGATTTCTACCTTCACTGCTAGGAGTCCTAGCAAGGACAAGCCTGGTACCTCCCGTAGACCCTGCTGTCCAGTTACCCTTGCCTTGGGAATCTTGCCATCTCTGAAGCCAGCAAACAAGCTTCTACTTGGTCTCAGAAGACAATGTACGCCCTCTCTTTCTAACGCTCTGATTTTGCCTCATGGTATCTGGTCAAACAATTTACCTGTACCACCCCCAAGGAGAGAACTAAATTTTAAAAACCCTTTAATTATTCAATAATAAGGAGGCATTTTGGTAAATTACAAACTATTCACAGGATTACATATGACAAATCATCAATGATCATTATGCAGACCAAATAGAAAAAGCATGAGTTATATTTAGAACTTAATGTTCAGTAAAATAGACTATGACACTGTCAGAACAGATGTGAAATAGCAGTCAGGACTTGAAAATAAAATGTGCAGAGAGAGATAGTTGCATGTAGTATGTAAAATTGTTTTTAATTTTGCAAATCCAATTAGCAATGTTGTAACACTGTGTTTTTAAGGTATATATTTTTAATAAACCATAGAAAGCAAGAGTTAATTTATTAGTACCTTTGGCCTTTTTTGCTTGGTCATTATCTAATACCAATACATTTACCAAACACATTTAATTTCCCCCCCATATCTAGAGCTACAGTATACCTGGAGAGAAAGCACTTTAAATTCTTAGGTCTGTGATTCAATTCCTTTTACCTTCACATCAGTCAGTTCTCATTGTTTCCAAAAATAAACCTGGTCCTTGTGCAACACAAGATTAATTTAACCAATTCAATGTGCACTAGCCCAGCAGAAGAGGTCCCTCCGTGGGGGACCTGTCCATCATTCCATTCCATTTTGTTTTGTTTTTGTTTCTAATAATGCTCTAAAATATGTGTAACACTCGGGTAAGGTTTGACTGAATGATGTCTTCAGGATTTGAGACCAGTCCAAGGTAGGGCTTGATGTATTCTGGAAGAGGGTCTGAGTGACAACATATCTGGAGTTGACAGCATTTCAAGTCTTTAAAGTAAACACACCTTTAATGTCTTTTGGAATTGCAGTGGAGAACAGTGAGCAGGACTCGCTTTGATTCAGGGAAATGTGATTCCTTTTACCAAGTATACGATGCCTCCTGTACATCCTTACAGAGGTGAAGCAATCCTTCCTCCTTTATACAGTTGTATAATTACTTTGTTATTTATGCTGGATATCCATCTATATTTCAGTATGAAATACAGCCAAACTCTGATAAGCCCTTTGTCTATGCAGGCTTCTAGTCTGATCACCAAGGCTATGGCCCTACGTTGTCCTGTGCTTTGATTTGTTGGTAATTGCACATGCAGGTCCATGTACCTTGGATGGCAGTCAGTGGGAGGGGGAAGATCTGTATCCCACACACTCTATTCTCATTCAGGTCACAGGGGTTGTTTTGAAATCTAAGTTATGGTACTGAGCTCTATGCTGTAGCAGTGAAGGCAGAGCAGGGCAGAAGCAGAGGAGAGAGTGCACCTCCTAACCTGTCTTATCTCCCTACCACTTAAAGCTAATCATGGTCTGGGCAAATCCCACAGGATCCTGATGCAGGGAGTCGCATGAAGAGAAAAGCTTCTTTTTGTGCTAAAAACAGGACAGACTCTGCTTGCCTGAGGTGAGGTCCAGCGTGGCTAATAGTCTTGAGGAATCCTCTGAAGCCCTGGTGGATTCCCCGTCTCATGGAAAGGAAACCTGCAGTCCTCCAGGTATTTATGAAGACAGTCTCCTCTCTACGATGAGATCTGCCTCACCCCCACCCCAAAAGCATGGGTAAAGCTGTAAGCAATCAACTCACAATTCATAACTCTGAGGGAAAGAAACCGGTCTTAGATTTTTCATGAATAGGCTACTCTAAATTAACCATTCCTTGGTGAGACAGACTTGTCAAGCATAAACAAAATGAAAAGAAATAATGTGGTAAACATACCTCTGTGTGTGTGTGTGTGTGTGTGTGTGTGTGTGTGTGTGTGGAGGGAGGGAGAGAGAGAGAGAGAGGACACAATAGATATATAATCTCATCAAGAACTGGAAATCAGAATGATCCTCCATAATTTCCACTATTGTACAAACTTGAAAATTTCATTCAAATAAAAGAGGCCATTACCAATGTAATGGCATTAAAATGAAGATTACAGATGTAAGTAAACATGCTGAAGGCCAATGTACTTACAGAAAAATATATACAGACTACTGGGAATACAGTAGGCACTGCTAAACATCAGAATGTTAATACAACAGAAAGGTTCAAATAATTCCTGTAATGCAAACAACATTAACAGTGACCAAAATACAGAGATCAAAGTACTGGAGCTAGAAAATTATGATCACAAAACGTAGGCAATGATAACCTATAGTAAGGCTATTGGAATTCTGTAATATATGCCTATACTAGTGAAAACACAGGGTGTTTTCAAAGATAAAGTACCAAAAAATTTTCACCATAATGAAGGAAAAACATCTGAATATTGAAAGACAACTGAGTTTCAGGAAATCTATTGTACACATAGAGTTCAATATTGAGACATTCTTTTCATTTAAATAATGGATTTCCAAGATAAAAAAGTAATTGTCTAATCATCTAAGCAGTAAGTCAAATTATGTCCAAGAGGGAAATAATCAGAATGACCTCAGACTTTTTCTACAGTAATATTCAATGCAAAGTCAGTGGGATAATATCTTCAAAGTTCTATAGAACAGCATATTTGATCCAACATTATTATACTCAGCCTCGTTTTTGTGGTTCACTTATAATACAAGCATTTTCAAACAAAATAATCCATGGAATATAATATCTATGAATAGATCCCTACATGGTAAAAAAAATCAATGAATTAATTCATAAATCAAAATACTATAAGTGGTTTGACACAAGAGGAAACATAAAAAAGAGTAAGGCAAGTTAAAATAGTTATGAAAAACTGTAGCAGTGGAACAAAATAAATACATCATTTAATATACAACTCTCTGATATATAAAGATAATGTAATCAAAGATATCAAGTGGTAAAAGGAGGGAAGATAGGATAAAACATAAATACAATAATGTTTTCATCATTATTTGAGGAAATAGATACAATCTAAATCCAAAGCACAGTTCTTTTCAAAACAGAAATTTAGATACAGGAAAAGCAATGTCTAAATGATTTATATACTCTTACCTTCTTAAGAGTTGAGGGGTATTTTAAGAACTAAAGCATTAATTTCAAGGTCAATTATTCCTTCATTTGAACTTAAATTTCTTTCTTTTGTTTTTGACAAATTCAAATGATAAGCGTATTAATACTTTTACTTTAAACAAAATACTATTTCAATTCCATAGAGTATAATGTTCCACCAATCTATAAAGCTAGCTAGCGATTTGGATGGTGTTTATGTATATGTGCTGGTCTTTCTGCACCAGGGATGCCGTATGAAATATTATAGAAATGGGCTCCCTGGTAAGAATGGAGATAATCAGATACCAAGTATTAATTGATGAATAATAAGAGTCCAAACAATTAAAGACATGCAACAGTGGTCCATCCACCAAGAGCAAAGAGGGGACACTACCACAATGGTGACAAGTTAGATGGCACTAAGGCAACAGAAACTGTGGTGCTTTGGACTAGTATGCAATGTTCTTAGAGACAACACAGACAGTTGTTATGTAATTTGTAATCTACAGAAGCTGAATACAGACAAATAGGAGGCAAAGGACAGTTACCATCACAAAAAGTCATCCTCTCTTGCCCAGTTTCTAGAGCATTAAATGGATTTAAGACTCAGAACCCACTGAAGGGTTCAAGAGAGAAAGGACCCCACGGCATGCTAGGAAATGCATTCAAGGGTAGTTGCTAGTGGTCTCTGGTATTCATCTCAGGTGCCCACATATGGGGAAGGGGAATCGTGGGATGCTAGGTCTGGCTGGCCTTGGAACTCAGCTCCAGGGCACCATTTCGTCTGTCTCCTAGGAGGGAGGAGCACGGGGGACAAATGTTTCCTCTCCCACACCTGGTGAGGAGCCAGTATGCTGAGTCTACACACCCACATAACTGTCCGTTCACCGGGTACCAACAGTACAGTGTAGAAAACAACTGGCAGCTAGTGGAAGGCCACATGAGTTCCTTACCTATCCACAGCTACTGTAGTGGGAAAATCAAGGGAAATCTTTGCACACACTAATCACACCAACCCCATCAAAAATAGCAAGTAAAAATTTCAGACCACATCCCTAGTGTTCTTGGTTCCAAGGACTAAAAGGATGAATGAGTTTTCTCTGTCATGTCGCCATCTACTTCAGAAGTCTTCTCTGTACAAAAACCAGATGGATCTCGGCTGATTACAGTGGACCGGCACAAACTTAACTGCGTGGTGTTCTCACTCCAGCTGCCGTGCCAGATGTGGTATCTTTGTTCGAGCAGATTAAAACAGGTTGTGGGGCTTGGTGTGTGACCAGTGATCTAGGAAACACATTCGTTTCCTTTCCCATCAGAAAGGAGAATCAGAAGAATTTTGCAGTCTCTCGGGATGAACAATAGTGTGTATTTATGGTTTGCTCAGAGACTAGGATAATTTTCCAACCTTCTGACATTTCAGAAGGGACACAGACTACCTGGACAGTCTCTAGAATATTCCATGTATCCACTCTACCAGTGACACAGTAGGATAGATGAGCAAGGGGTGGCAAGGATATTGGGAGGTTCTTATAAGGGGGTACATTTACTCCATAAAGAAGAACTTAACCCAACAAAGCAAGTTAAATTTACAACAATCTGCAGCAATAATTACAGAATTTTTAGAGATTCAGCAGTCTAAACAATGCTGGAACGGCCCCTCACAAATCAGGAATAAACCGTAGCGATTCATTCCTTCCGTTACTAACAAGCTCCTGGGTCGGGAATCCCCTGCAGATCCTGGAGCCTGTGTATTCTGCACCTGCCCATGCTGCTGGGATTCACTTCCTGGGAGACACAGCAGCAAGAGTTCCTTTGACCGACGCCCGGAACAGGAAGGCCCTGCAGCAAGTGCAGGCTGTAGGGCAAGGATTGCCGGCACACAGGCCACGAGACCTGGATTAAATGGGCACAGAAACCAAGGGAGAACAGAAGAAATGGCTCTGACTGACATCACCAGTCATGATCCACCTGGAGACTCTGCTTTTCCCATCCTTGCAGCTTTAGGTGGTGAGTATGAGGTCCTAGCTCCCAGCGATGGGGGATTCCACTCGGGACTACAGCAAAAGCCACACATGCCACCAGGTTATCTTGCCAAGAAACCAACAAACAAGAAAAGAGGTTACCATGTAGCTAGTGATGATTAACTCTGATCACCAAGAAATGGAAAGTGGCCTTACACCATGGAGGGCCGTGTAAGATTGTATTTGGCTTGCAGGTGGTCTACTAGATAGCATTTAATGTTCTACATCCAGTTTCGGTTGTAAAAGTAAAGTCCTTCAGCCACAGCCAGAGAAGGTTATAGAAAGCAGTTTTAGCCATATCCACATCAGAATAAACCCCAGTTCTCTAGACAGACAGAGGTACTGGCCGCAGGAGGAAGAATCTAGAATGGTGGAAGGAAACCAGGAAGACCATTCACACAAGCATATCGCTGCTGTACCGGCTTCTGCATTCCATCCCTCTAACCCGGGAAATGGGACCACCAATGCCGGAATCAGCTACCCTGGGTGGGTGAGAGATGATAAGAAGCAGGTAAATGTGGGCAGTGCCAAGGGTAAAGCCACTGCTCTGCTGTAGATTCCTTGCCAGGAATGCCCTAGCTGACAGGGCATGGTGTTGAGTGTCAGTACGAACTGCTCTCACAAGGAGACTGCAGGGCCTACGATTACATCATTCAAGCAGGAATCCACACCAGTGTCAGAGTCACCCAGGAAAAGGGAAGTCTCACCAGGGACCAGCCAAAGCTTTCTCTCAGACCGGGTTGGGGCTCAGGTCCTCTTTCTGCTGCCCTTTTCACACCTTTAGAGGTGGATTTCCCAGAAGGTTTCCCCAGTCAGCCCTCTCTCTGCAAGTTGCTGTGTCTCACATTCTGTGTTCAAGCAACCTATTCCTAGACCTTCTCAGACCCCTGTGTAAGTGCAACACAACTATGAGAAATACACGTGATCAGCCTATCGGCCGATCGGGATTTACCTTTCATATATGGTGCAAGTCTGGAGACCTTTGACAGTGAATATAACATCTGTGACTTCTGATAGTTACCAAATTATGACTAAAAAAAAAGATAGTAGCAGCCTACCCACTCTTCTGGAAATTCTAGATTAGAAGCACCAATATAAGAATTATCAAACTATTGTTTTATGACTAAAATCCACTGCCAAACTTTCTCTACATTTTTTTTGTCCACATTGCAAGACAACTGTGATAAAGGGAGACTGTCTTGGTGTCAGCTCTCAGCTGGTCTTGTGGATGCTGTAAGATTTTTTCCAAAGCCATCTTTCTATGGTTACCTTTTGCATAAATAAACCGGTACTTATCTAGTGTTTATTTTGTGGCAAATCCTAGTCTGCACGTTGAACGTTGAACATTCTGTCAGTCCTACTCCCTGTCCTCTTAGGGAACTAAACAAACAAGCGGGTAAGCAAGTGAGAACTCTCAGATTCTCACCACTGGGATGATAGAAAACAACAGATTGCTGTTAAAAGCAAAAATAAAATAAACCTACTCCACATTCGGTAGAGAGAAGGTTCTTGGAGATGGTGATGTAAAAGTGGAGACCGAGGGACAGGCCAGCAGAGGCTGGGCAGGCAGTGTTCTGGCCAAGGACACCAGGGACTCCCGCTAGCAGAAGACAGCAGGGACAGTGGTCAATGGGACTGCAGAGCGCTGAGCGGAGGAGACATGGTGTTGAGTGAGATTGAGATCAAGCACCCTTTCTGTGAAAATGTCCTTAAGCCATTTATTCTTTACTTCTTTAGCCATACTAGGGACACACCCAGGCCTGGGGACCTCTCACTGCAGGGGCCCTGCCCTCTTCATGTCTTATCTTGAGGCAGGCTCTTGCTAATGGCCCAGGCTGGCCTCCTACTTGCAGTCCTTCCTCAGTCTCCTCAGGATGTGGGTCCCCGTGCCCGCGTTTCTTAGGCACTGTTGCCAGAGGTAAACTCCGCTTCTCCCCTAGGCCAGAGATGAGCAATTTTGTTTTGTAAAGAGCCAGAAAGTGAACACTACCGTCTTTGGGGCAATGTATCATCTCTGGCATTATCTTCTTGTCTTTGTTTTTATCTTTTTCAGTAGTCATTTTTTATCAGTGCCTGTTTGCTATACTTAATGACCACATTCCTCGTGGACAGTCGGTACACACATAACACATCTTAATTCTTTTCAGTCTACTTCTCTTCCCCTCCCTGCCTCCCTCCATCTTTTGGCACCCTTGTTTTTTTTTTACAAAAGATGCTTTCATATTTCAATTACCTGTCTTTTATTGCACTCTTTATTTATACCTTGGATTTTTCATATAAAAAACCCATGTGATTTTAAGCTTCTGTGTCTAATTTATTTCACTTAACATTATGGTATCTTTCTGTATCCTTTATTTTACAAATGTCTCCAGGCTGTCCTTCTGTATGGCAAAGTAGTACTCCATTTTGCATAACTATCACGGTTCCTTTATCTATTCGTCTACTGGTGGACGTGGGGGCTGCTCCCAAGACTTGGCTATTACGAGTTGTGCTGCTCTAAACGTGGGTGTGCATGGTTCACTGTAGCACGGTGTCTTCAGCTCTTTCAGGAAGGTATCTAGAAGGGAGACAGCTGAGTCAAATGGAATTATGAGTTTCACTTCTTTGAGGAATCTCCATGCAGATTTCCCTAACAGTTTCACTAGTTTACATTCCCACCAGAGTGCAGAAGGTTCCCCTGCTCTCACAGCACTTTAGACAGCTCAAGGCCGCCCTGGCTTACAGCTCCCAGATTTGTGACACTGGGCTGCACTGCTGATATCTGTTCCAAGAAGCATTGGTTTAGTCCCATTTAGTGTGATGTAATTCTTATAATCATCTTTCTCTCTTTGCTTTGATAGTCAGGAAGCTCACCACTGAATATCTTTCCTTACTAGTTTCTAGGACTTTATATTAATTTTAATGTGTAAACTGGGCACATTATTAGTTTTCTAATTTTAGTTTAAACTCAGATTTATTCATATATATATATATATATATATATGCTACATCACCCTATAACCTAATTCAAATATTTCTTGAATGAAGTAGATTTG
The DNA here is from genome assembly GCA_004027295.1 of Dolichotis patagonum. Taxonomy (NCBI): domain Eukaryota; kingdom Metazoa; phylum Chordata; class Mammalia; order Rodentia; family Caviidae; genus Dolichotis; species Dolichotis patagonum. Next base: position 379,602 of record PVJX010000023.1, on the reverse strand, counting down.
AATAAGTGGAAAAAGCAGTGAACGAATAATTCAGAAGTCAAGGCCAAGGTTCCCTCTCCCCTCTCACTGCATATGTCAGCAAACACAGTAAAGGAAGAAGTTGCAGTTAAGAGGAGCAGATGATGAAGGAAGACAATTTCATCACCTGGGGCTTTGGGAATACCCCTAACAGGAACCACAGTGAGCTTCATTTCTGCACAGTTTGTACTTCACTGGAGTGACGTACGTTCCAGTGCCTCCAGCAGATGCTTGAAACCCTGGGTAGGACCAAGCTCTACACACAATATGGTTTTTCTTTACTGCACATACAGGAACTATGATAAAGTATACAAACCGGCCCATTAAGAGGCTAATGATGATAATCAAATGGAGTAAGCATAGTAGTGAGTGTAACAGCACTGCCAGCAATGCTGCTCCTGCACTTCAGGGCCCTTACGGAGTTGGGGCTACACGAAACCCCATGAGATGGCCAGGGGACCTGGAGTAGCAAGAGCTACTGGGAGCCCAACAGGCGGTCAGTGGAGACTGTGGGATATGCTGGGCAACTTGGTGACCTTGGGTCCAGGAGATGGAGCAGGAGGATGCAAGATTTCATTGCACACAATGACATACAATTAAAACTCAGTAACTGCCTACTTCAGGAATTCCCACTGTATTAGTTACTTTTATTCATCACTGAGACAAAATACCTGATGCCCAAAGTTGGGAAAGGAAAGGTTTATTTCTTAAAGTTTTTGGAGGTTTCAGTCCATACTCAGTTGGCTCCAAGGCAGGGTGGCATGGTGGGGCCGCAGTTCATGGCGACTACAAACAGCAAGGCGGTAACCGGCAAGAGAATGAGGCACCCCTTCTTCCTGTGATTACATCACATCCTGGCTCCACCCCCTGGGAGGCTGTAGCACTGACACTACCAATCCAAGCACTAGACAATGAACCAATCACAAATGCACAATGCAAATACATGAGGCCTGGGGGGCCACTGACATAAACCATGTGTATTAGCTACTTTTTACTCATTGCTGAGACAAAATACCTGATGCCCAAAGTTGGGAAAGGAAAGGTTTATTTCTTACAGTTTTTGGAAGTTTCAGTCCATACTCAGTTGGCTCCAAGGCAGGGTGTCATGGTGGGGCCGCAGTGCATGGCGGCTACAAACATCAAGGTGGGAACCAGCAAGAGAAAGAGGCACCCCTTCTTCCTGCCATTACATCACATCCTGGCTCCACCCCTTAGGAGGGTGTAGCACTGACACCACTCATCCAAGCACTAGACAATGAACCAATCACAAATGCACAATGCAAAGGCATGAGGTTTGGGGGCCACTGACATAAACCATGACATTCCACCCCTGGCTCCCAAAGACTCATGTACAACCTTTAGAAAAAAGACATTTAGTCCATCTCCAAAAGTTGCCAAAGTCCTAACATTTTCAGCATTGCTGAGAAGTCCAAGTCCCAAGTCTCCTCCAATATCTTTGGAAAACTCTTAACTGTAACTCCCTATACAAGTGAAACAAGGTTAAACATTTCTGAAATGCAAAGGCACAAAATAAACATTACCATTCCAAAAGTTACAAACGGGGGAATATAAAGCATTGGAAACAAAGCAAGTCCAACATCCAACAGGGTGAACATTGAGTCATAGAGTTCCATGCTCAGCATTTGAAGCAATCTGGTTGCAAGCTCCAAAAGGCTTGGGTGATATCACCCCACGGCACTTCCAGGGATTTCAGATCCTGCAGCTTCTCTCTTAAACCCTCTCTGCCCAGTTTTTGCAGCTTTCCTTGGATGATCCATGTTCTTGGCTTTTCCAAACTTCTGGGGTCTCCACTGCACCTTTGGCTTCACACTTACATCTTTACATATTGCCCTCTCAGAAGCACACTGCTTAGCCTCTTGGGCCCTTTGCAATCGAGGTGGAAGCCGTCTTACCCTCAGAATTGGTGCATTTTCCTTGTACCTAAAATCAGCACCATATGGATGCCGCCAAGGCCTGCTGCCAGCTGGAGCAGTAGCCAAGCTTTTCTCTCTCTTGGCTGTAGGGTTTGATTGCCTAGATCGCTGGGCTCTGTGAACCCGATTGTGAAGAAAAGCTTTTCTATGTTGCCACCATTCTGGAACCTCATGTGGCTGCCACCATTCTGGAACCTCATGTGGCCTCCCATGCCATTCTGGAGCATGGTGCTCTGAAGCTTTCTCATCTGAGAAAATTCTTTCACTATTGCATGTTTGGGGCTGCAAAAGGTGGAGACCCGCTGCTTCCTGGGATGCCTGGTGGCCATCTTTCTTATCTCTGTGTTTCTTCTCAGCAATCAAAGTCTCAGCACTATCTTTACAATCCACAGCTTTACTGGAGTTTTACTTCTGGCCAATCTCAGTGTTTTAAATTATCCTGCTGGGCTCTTTGTTCTTGATTAGCAACATAAAGCTGGCTAAAAGCCCCCAACAATAGCCATACCACAGCCTCAACGTTTGACTGCCTTGAAATTTCCTTTGCCAGATTAATCAGTCCATTACCCTTAATCACAGACTCAGGCAAAGTCTCTGGGCATTAGCAAAATGCAGACAAACTTTCTGCCAAGCCATAACACACATCATAGGGAGTCCAACAAGCAATACAGTCCTCCTTCCCAGCAGAAACTTTGCAAGCCTGGTCTTTACTATCAGGCTTTCTATCAGCCTTCTGGTCTCCTGAGCTCTGACCGGAATCTCCTATACAGAACAACCTAAGTTGCTCCAGCTCTGTGCACCCAGGCAATATGTCCGAACCTTTCCAAACTCTGCCGAAAAGCCATTTCCAAAGCCTCTCAAAAAACATGGTCAGGTACAATCAAAGCAATGACCCCACTCCTCTGTACCAAATTCTTAGTTACTTTTATTCAGTGCTGAGACAAAATACCTGATGCCCAAAGTTGGGAAAGGAAAGGTTTATTTCTTAGAGTTTTTGGAGGTTTCAGTCCATACTCAGTTGGCTCCAAGGCAGGGTGGCATGGCAGGGCCGCAAACAGCAAGACGGAAAATGGCAAGAGAGAGACACACACCTTCTTCCTGCCATTACATCACATCCTGGCTCCACCCCTAGGAGGGTGTACCACTGACACCGCCAATCCAAGCGCTAGAAAATGAACCAATCACAAATGCACAATGCAAATACATGAGGCCTGGGGGCCACCGACATAAACTATGACACCCACTTAACCTTTTTTGAATGTGGTTGATGGTGGGGAATGGAAACCTTGGAAATAGAAACTACAGATATAAGAACACTACTGTACCTATGGCTTCACAGGCCGAGTGACACATGTCCTCCATTCACTGTCTCATTTCAGCCCCAAACAACAGTATAAGGTAGGGAAAATTCTAGAATTTTATAGATGTAGCAAAAAAGCTTGGAAAACTTACCTGGAGTTGTGACAGAATTCAAGTTTCCTACTCTAGAGTCCCTGTTTGTAATCACGAGTGGCATGGATTAAATAAGTCCTAGCTGCACTGGGTATACACGTGACCCCTGCATACACATGCAGTAGATAAGAAACGGCGGGGTCACGGTGTGGGCTGCTCCCGATCATATCCCTGGCCTCTCTGTGCTCTGTTGCTGGTGCCCTTTGCTTTGGGACCTCCCAGACACTGGTTTCCTTGGCAGTTTATCTTACCACTTACTGAACAGTAAACACACTTTTTACAAAATGTTTTTTTTCAAGTTTTTAAGGCTAAGGTAATTATCTCAGTGTTTTCCCTAATTCTGTGGAGGAACCAATGTCTCCCAGAAACCATTGAGAAACTTATGTTACACCCATTTCCTCTTAGATCACACATTGCCTGTATTTCTCCTCACTTCCCTCTGCTCTCCTATTCAGATTTACACAAAGCCACATTGTTGTTCGGAGGGAATCTACCTCCTTCCCCTTCTTCCCCATGACCTGAGGTTACAGGATGCCAGCAATCATTTCCACAGCAACTCAAAGAGGCGGGTTTGAGAAAGCGCGAGCAGCTCGGAGCAATGCAGATCCTAACCAGGCAGGTGTGCTTAAGCCCAAGGAGTGGGAGTCCAGACACGAAACCATTTTCTCTCTTTCTCCATCTTCAGAAATGTATTTCATACACTGAGTGGTTTTTAAATTAAGCACTAAACAACCGCTTCTTTACTTGTAAAGTAAAAGTTCTTTTCTTGTAGAGAAAAGTGTACCCTTTATGTTTGACCTTTCTGTCAATTTCCTTTAGCAGTAGTAAGCACCTGATTCTCTAAGTTCTAAGAGACATGATATATGGCACCATGATCTGACAACCTAATCACAGGATTAGTGAATTGTCACTGTGAATTCTAATCCTCCACTATGTGGCAGAATTTCCAGACCACCCTGAACTAGTTAGCTCATCGCTCTTGGTCTCACTGTCCTTATTAAAATGGGGACGGTAAGGGTCATGTCCAGTGGGAATTAGTTACTTAAGTATTACGATGCTGCATAGCTGCACAGTATTATTTTCTGCATTACCTGAAAAATAAAAGATAACACTGTCCTTGCATTCCTGAGAAACGTTGGCACATACACATTTCACTGGAGACATGCATCCACATGTGCATAAAAACAGGAGAAAGAGAGAGACGGGCAAGCAGACTGATCCTGTAGGGTGCAGGGCAAAGCTGTGCCCAACTCCGCAGCACAACAATCAAGTGTGATATACTCAGGTGAGGAATAGGCTGCTAGCGAAGATGAATACTTGAAAAAAACCCCACAGATTCTGTTTCTAGGCAAGTGTCCTTAATAGTAAAAGATGAGAGAGTAGAAATACAGAAAATATATGTTATATAAACAGAATCGCTTCCAAATAGAAAGCTATACAAGAAACAACATCAACTTATCAGGTGAAAGTAAGATAGAACCCTTGCTCTGTGCTTTGTCTAAGTGAGGTTATTTTCTAGATGGGCAGAAGCCATGAGGCACATACACCTGGGGTATTAAAACGGAGGAGTCAGTGCACTGCTAAACCAGGGAGACCAGGGGGAGTCAAAGCAAATGCAGGGGTGTGTGGATGAAAGAACTCAGCCTGAAATGAACAGGGGGCCTGGCTGGCATCAAAGGGGGGAGGAAGAATTGTGGGCATTCGGGGCACCACAGAACATGAAAGAGCAAATGGTTAGAGCCCCAATTGCTGAAATACTTGTGCTATCTGAGCTCAAGCCTTGCCAAGACTTGCGTCCCCTACAGCAGTAGGTGACCGAGTCTGGTGTGAGTAACAGAGTCCACAGCAAGAGTGCTGCAGTGCATAACCTCCCTGTGACAGCTATGGCGTAAGCTTTCTCAACACAACCCAGATCCTCAGAAGAGAGTTCTTTTTCTATTATTGACCCACCTGCACTCAGAACAAAAAAATTGGTCTAGACAGTGAAAACACCAAGAGAATCCAGCTAAAGTCATATTCAATCTATGATGACCCACTTGGCTGAAGATCTAGTGCAGATGACTCTTGACTGGTGATGAGGGTATATCCTGATGAACCCACTGTAAATGGAAAACATCACAAGTGGAAAACACAATGAATTCACCTAACTTGAAAACATCTTCACTTAACAACACAGTATACTGTGTAGTGTCAGTGGTTCCTTCTGTGGCTGTCTGGCTGACCAGGAACTGAGGACTACAGCTCCTACCCAACATGTTGAGAGAGACTCACAGTGCATGCGATCAGCTCAGAAAAGCAGCACATTTGTACATGATACATGCCTTCTCCTGGATGTCTATAACGTGCATCATTCAAATGTCGAAAAATTGTAAGCCATGTCACTGTAAGTTTGGACCTGTATGTAACTCTGTGACTAAAATGCTCATTTATTTGATAGTATTGATTACCTACTTTGATTACCTCTATATCTGGGGAAACAGCAGTAAATAAACCACAGCCTTTCCATTCAAGCAGAATGCATTCATGGAATTCTAGCGAGTGGGAGACAGACAAGAAGCACACAATCACCTGAATAGAAATAGCATCATTTGAGGCAGGGACAGGGACATAAAGAATGTCTAAGAGAAAAGGTATCTGAAGGTAAGCCAGGGGCTCCAGTGGGTGTCCAGGAGAAAGCGGCTCGGGTGGGTGCCTAGGGAAGGCCAGGGAGAAGGATATACAGCAAGAGTGCAGGGCAGCGCATAGTGTCAAGGAGAAGAACCTGAGAGAGTCAAGGACCAGCGGGAATCACCGTGTGGCTGGGGTGAAGAGGTGAAGTGGTGGATGTCAGCAGGCCATACTGCTCACCCTCTTTCGAAACACAGCAGGGACTCTTCACTTCCTCCCACACGGGATGAGATGACACTCCAGGACTCACTCTGCAGAGTGATGCAGGCTGGATCACTCTTAATGCTGAGGCCTACTACAGTGTTCAAAATACATTCAGTGGAGACCGGGCAGGAGGGGTGAAGAAAGAGAGGCCACCAGGAAACTGTACGTGTGTACTGCAGAACAGTGTGTGACCCTGTGGCCACAGGCATGAGAGAGACACGGTGGGACTGGAGGTAGTGTTCAGAGACACAGCCACAGCACCACCTGAGGCTTGGGTGTTGGGATCTGGGGCTCGGGTAAGGGAACAAAGGTAGCCCCAGAGAAGCACCTTTCTTGAATAGAGGGCCGTTCCACTGTTGGCTCCCTGTGCTATCAAGTACATTAAAGACCAGTCCTGCTGTTGGAGAAATCCCAACCCAAGAAAAGCAGCTCAAAGAATTATATAATTATTATATGCTGTGCCCTTTGTAGCTATTCAGTCAGAGCATTTAATATATCATTTTTGCAATTATTTATTTCTTCTGCTAATAAAATCCTTGAAAATAAGGCCTACACCTTTGCCTTGCACTGTTAGTGCTCACTACAGTATGCTTTATGGGTTGTATCTAGGTGCCCCACAAAGCTTCATGCACTCATAGAAGTTGGGCTGTCTGCACTCATAGAAGGAGGCTGTATCTACGGTGTGTGATACTGAGATTAAGAGTGAGTATTACCAAATCAGTCCACTGATTAGAATTAGCATGGTTCTTGGTTGTACCACCCAAAAAGCTGGTACCATGGAGGAGATAAAAAGGAAAGGCAGGCTAGATGCTTGCTGCTTCCTTCTGTGTGTCATGCTATGGACTGTTTCTTCTCTGCTATGTGAACCTGCCCTGGAGCCAGCTGACTATGGACTGAAACTTCTATGAAGTATGAGCTAAAATAAACCTCTCCTCTTTTGAGTGTTGGATATTTTGTCTCAGCAATGAGAAAAGTAAGCAGCATGCCATGTAGCTCTTGAGAAGCATAGCATAAATACTTTTGGGTAAATAAAATCACCAATCTAATCCAATGCACTCATTTTATAAATAATATCCAAGTCCCCACTGCTAATTAATGGCAGCAGTTGAATCTCAATCTCTCTCTCTCTCTCTCTCTCTCTCTCTCTCTCTCTCTCTCTCTCTCACACACACACACACACACACACACACAGTTTCTTGTTCTCAAATTTTTTCAACCCTAGTTCATAATCACTGTTCTATTTTAAGCCATGAAAGTATAATGTAAAATTAAAACAAGATTTTTTTACGTGTCTTTAAAATTACTGGATAAATTTTAACCTGTGTTGGCAAATACCACTTTCAATAAATCTAATCTGAGTTTTGTCTGAACCAAGAGCCTATTTCTGCTAGTGATGATGGCTTTGACTTGAGATTTGTAGGAGAGTGGAGAAAAAAGAAACACACTGGGAAGAAGGAGTGGGAGGTGAGGAGGGAGCGAAAACACAGATTGAGAAGATAAAACAAGGAGAGTGGGCCTTTAAAATATAAATTTAAAAATACAGTGCATTGTGAAAGTAATAATACTCAATTTCTGCCAAAAGACAGTGGAACAGAATGGGCCCAGCATCCCTTAATAAATGTGCCTTGTCCTAATGCATGAAAATCTGTGGGCAAGTTATTAACAAGCAGATGGTTCACGATAACACCTGCTGGTACCTCAACCCTATTCCTTCCTTTTGCTGAATTGCAGAATTCCATTAATGGTAACTCTGAAGATTTTGAAACCTATTTCAGTTCTGGGAGCTGCCTGTAGACAATCAACTGCTGCACTGAAAAGGTGAGGGAATTTGGAGGAGATGGAGAATGCACTTTCTTCCCAGACTTCATAGAACTCTCTGAGCCCCGAAGAATTAGGACCTGAGCATCGTGAGTAAAATAGAAATTTCCTTTCTTGACATTTAAAGGTCTTGGAGAAAATTAACACCAGCCCTTAGGTTTTTAAAGCTTTGGGATTCAAAAGGATTGAGCAGTGGCATCAGAGAAGTTTTCCACTGGCCCACTCTCCTGGCTATGTCTGTCTTCTGCTTCTGCTGCTTTTCCCTGGGAGTGGCCAAGGATGATTTGGGTAAAAATAAGTGGTGCTGTGGTTTGCACGTGGCCCTCAAAACAACATGTTAGAAACCTAATCTCCAAAGCAGCAGTAATGGAAAGCAGGCCCTAATGGGAGGTATTTAAGTCAGGATCTCCCCCAAAAATGTATTTATTCTCCTTTCAAAAGGGTTTGTGTCTGCAAACTCGATCTCACACTCGCCACTGTGTATGTGACATCTCCTACCATGATACGGTGTGGTGCAGAGGCTGTCACCGGATATGGCTCCTCAGTCCTTGTCTGCAGATCCATGACCTAAGTACATATCTGTTCCTTTAAACCCCAATCTGTGGTATTTTGTTGTAGCAGCATAAAATGGACTGAGACACATGGACAGCATATGTCTGAATTTGACTTGGCTTTGGGTCAAATACAGCTTTTCCTAACAGATCCTCGCCCTCTTTTGAATCTGGCTGACATTTCAGTGAGGAGGTGGTATGTTGTTAGAATGCAGAGAAATCACTTTTGATTTAGTTACATTTGGAGACAGTCCTGACTCAACCACTTGTTGCCTGTGGGAAAATAACCAAGCAATGCAACCGCCCCCAAAATGGATTTTCAGGGGCTGGGTGATTTAGCTCAGTAGTAGAGTACTTGCTTAGCATGCACAAGGTCCTAAGTTCAATCCCTAGTACTGCCAAAAAAAAGTCGATTTTCATATACCTAACTCCAACATAGTCATGTCATGTCCTCAAGGGTCTTGTGCAGAGTTAAGCACTCAGGGAGGTTTGTCCATGGTGACGGTGATGATACCGATGCCTGCATGAAGTATCCACTGCAAAAATGGCTAGGACCAGATGGTTGTGAATGGACATATGTCTGTCTGTTTGTATCTGTCATGTTGTATGCCTTCCTGCTTTCTTCTGTTTTTGTTTTCTCTTGTTTTTAACAAAAGTTGCCAGTTGGAGTTCTGCCTCCCAGCTTCGATTTTGAGCAGCAGTTACCCTATGAAGACAAATCATCTCGTACCTTTGTATTGAGGCCAGAAAGCAAAGCATCCCAGAGAAAGAGCAAGCGACAAAACACCAAGTCATCTCCCACACCCACTGACCCCTACAACAGCAGGACTCAAGCACACAGTAAAGACCCATAAAGATTTAGCCCACAAGGGCTTCCTGTGTTTGGCGTTCAGAGAGATGCATGACCGAGTCTGTGGGACACTCATGCAGCAGGCGGGAAGGAGCACATTGCTTCTGGGATTAGCACCCATCTTCCCCAGACTGGTGGACACTCCCCACCACAGGGAAGCTATCCCTTTTTCTCTGGAGTCCTAATCTGCCTCTCCCAGAGGATGTGAAATTAGTCTTTGGTTTAAAAATTAGAGGAGAATAGATCCCTAGGAAAAGACTTCCCCCAGCACAGTTTCCCAAGAAGACAGTTGTGCTGCAAACAAACTCGATGGATGGCCTAAGAAGATTCCAGATGCGTTAAGGCTTCCTCCCACGAGGCAGAGCTGGTGATTTTGGCTCACACAGATGTCTCCAGTGGACACATCAGTCGATCACATCATGCCCTTCCACCATGCCTTTGCTTCTTCTAGAATCTATAGAGATAGCATGTATTATTTATTGAGTAATCACCACTTTGACTAAATACAGAATACAAGAATACAAAGAATCTGATAATATACAAGGTCAAAGAAAGAGAAAGACCCAATGTACCACTTAGTCTGTGAAGCCTAAACCATTATTCTATTCTCCTAACTGCTTTTGCCAGCTACCCTACCTTTAAACAGCTTGATTCTGAATTATTATTACTATTCATTTTCATAACATGCCATATGCAAAGATATTAAATAATGGAGGCACATGTTCTCATTGTTGAATATGAATAAAGCCGAAATGAAAGAGGATAACATAAAGGCATTTAGAGGAGACTATATTTAGCCCATCTCTGAAAGCGTTTAGCATATGGCTGACGTATGCAGCTTGCCCTAGGGTGACTCAGGAGATCCTACCAGCCTTCTAGTTTCGATTCCTTCCTGCTAACAAGCTTTGGAGCAGCCCCAAACTTCATCAGAACTAAGACAAGGAGAGGAGGAAAACCCATTTGCAGCAGGGCTGTGAGCTCCTAACAGGTTTTGCGGTGGTGCTGACAGTGGCTACCAAAATAAATCATGAACAGCAAGGCCTGAGCAGCATGAGGGTTACACAGAACACGGCGAAACAGAGGCCTGAGCGCTGTTCAGACAGAATCAGCAGCTGGACCAGACCACAGCGGATGCTGCAGAACTGGGAACTTCCTGGCTTAGGAGCTTTGACCTTCTGTGTACAAGATACATAAAATCTGCACAATACAGAAATTAAACAAATATAAGGCACATAATCTTTATATACACTAGTATGCAAGTGTGTGTGGTACTTTAACAGGTTAAATACATGCATTTTTCCTCTTTTTAAATTTAAATATATGCATTTCAGTATTGTGTAATTTTATTCCATATATTTGGCTTTAGCATTCTTTAATGTGCTTAAAAGCCTCTACTTGAAATATTGTCTGAATCAAAAATCAAAAAATCAAAGAAAAAAAGCAAAATTTCATAACGAAATACTAGGAGAATAACAATACTAGCAGAATAATACACTGCATATTTTTATCTTCAAAGAAGTTACAATATATGGCATAAAAAATTCTCCAAACAGGATTAGCACAAACCTTTCTTTTCAGTGAGCTAAGAGAAAGTAGTAGTATAACTAACTTGTATTTTTTTCTTTCTCTTCCCTCCTTTCTCCCTTCCCCTAACCTAGTTCTTCATCCCTTTCAAACAATTTCTTCACACTTCACAGTATTTATTATATATTTTGGGCCTTATTTACTCTTTTAGCTTCTCATACCAGGGAGACAATACAGCATTTACAGTCTGATTTATTTCACTTATTACTATGGTCTCAAGTTGCATCCATTTACCTATAAATGTCTCAAGTTTATTCTTCTTTATGTCTGAATAGTACTTTGTTTATAAAAAGATATCTTTTTTACTATTTCTCTGTTGATGGGCATTTGGGTTGTTTCCAAGATTTACCTGTTACATATTGTGCTGCTCTAAACATGGGTGCAAATGTATGATACTTTTAACTCCTCTGGGAACAGTGGTTGCACCAGTCTACACTCCCACCAACAGTGGATAAGGGTTCCTTTCTCCCCACAGCGCTGCCAGCATTTGTTATTGGTTGATTTCTTGATGAGACTCATTGTTTCTGGGGTGAGATGGAATCTCAGTATTGTTTTACTTTGTATTTCTCAAATGACCAATGATGTTGAACATTTTTTCATACATTTATTTGCATTTCTACTTCTTCATCTCAGAAGTGTGTATTTATCTCAGGTGCCTATTTTTGGAAATGGGCTTTTGAATTTGGGGATCTGTTTTTCTCTTTATATACTCTAGATATAAGTCCTTTGTCTGAAGAATAACTGGCTATGATTTTATCCCACTCCGTGGGTGGTCTTTTACCTCTACTGATGATCTCTTTTGCTTTGTGGAAGCTCCTTACCACTGTGCTCCTCTTTTTCTCTCCAGACCGACCTTACAGGTTATGCAGCTTCTTCCAGCAACCCTTTCTTCATTCATAGCTCCATTGATTTTCCCAGTCAACAATAATTACAACGCATATTCCAACTAGAAGGCACCATGCTAGGGTCTTTCTGCTGGTGAGAGTTCTGTCACTATAACAAAATAGCTGTGATAACTAACTCATGAGGAGAAAATACTGGTTTTGGCCCACAGTTTTTGAGATTTCAAGCCATGCTTGGTTAGCCCTGGCTCTTTGGGCTGTAATGACACAGCTCATTGTTGTGGGAGTGTGTGACAGCAAAAATGTCCACCTCATCACTAGAAAACCAGACAGAGAGAAGAAGAGGGAGAGAGGAGAGAGATCGGAGAGCTGCTGGGGTTCCCTGCAGGTGCACGCGCTGAATAACTTACGGCCTACTAGATTCCAGCCCTCAGAGATTCTGCCGCCACCAAATGGTGCCACTCTGGAGATTTTTAAGACATGGCCTTGGAGGAGGGGAACTTTTGTATTTATACTGTGATTGGCTTGAGGATACATGAATAAAAAAGATCTCAACCCAGTCTTCAAGCACCTGTAATTTGCAGTCTAGTTTCCCTCCATCCTCCTAATACACTAGTCCAGTCTCTTTTCTAACGCCTATTGCCTGTCACTGGAATTTTGTTTGCGTGTCTGATTCACTGACAAGAGTACTGCTTTGTTGAACTTAGAAAAAATGTTAAAAAGAAAACACTCTGCTAACTGTGGCTCGTAGGAGAGCACTTACTTAGAATGCACAAAGCCCTGGATTCAACACTCATCACAAAAAACAAACAATAACAGCAAACTATGCACTCTTAGTCCCTTTCTTAGTCTTTGCATGCTACCCTGGGACACAGTAGGCTTGTAGTATATAAAATCATTAAATAGAGTAAAATAAAAAGAAAGCTGAGGTAGAGAAGACATGTAGATATTCCATATTTCTGGCTATTAAAATAATTTCCCAACACGCCATCTCTATGAACATAAAATTGAATATGCAACTAATGGTCACCATAAAACAAGTTTCAGCACATTTTACTTAAGAAAATAGAACATGTTCATTTTAGCTTTAAGCAATGATTAGAAAATTTCATCAACACATTATAATATTAATCAAGAATAAGTTGGTACATAATGTTTAGTGTGCCAAAAAATACATTTGCACTATAATTTATTTCTTAGGTCACAGAGTGAAGTACAGTGAGTATGGTCTGCCTCAAAATTTAATGTAAATAACTTCCCGATTGATTATCCTTTGCAAATTGAAATTTGAGTCACTTGATATTCTTTCTCCCATAATTTGGTCAATATTTGTGAGTTTTTTCTATTTGTGTCATTTTTACTTTTTCTTCCTCTAATGAATACAAAACCTGACCCCTTAACAGATTTTCTTCAAAATAACTTAGTTTTTATTTGGGAGGCTGTTCTTTATTCTCTAGTTCTGTCCTAAGTTTTTAGGAAAGGAGTTTTACTAGTAAGTTAAATCACCAGACAACAGATTAAAAATACTAACAACCACAACAAAATCTAAGCCAAGCACAACTCAAAGGTCTCTGATCCAGCAGAGAAACCCAAAGTTTCAGCATCGCTTTTCACTTGTCAGGCTCTGGTGGTTCCACTTACTCCACTGCTAAAAGATCAACTTGCAGGCAATTCTGAATGCTGCACAGGAAGAGGCCTGTCGTTATGACCTGTGAGTACTGTCACTGTATGTGTTGTGTGTATCACTGTTTTAGTATCAGATCACACTATACATACCGCTTTGTCACTGCATGGTTTGTGTTTAGATGTCCCCTGAAACACTCATGCTGTCACAGGTTAACCTTTTCAGAGGCGCTTGGATCTAGGGTGTGTGATGCCATGATGATTAAGGGAGTCCCACTCTGGATGCCAGCACTACCTGCCCTTAGGGTGAGTGGCCTGAATAGAATGTAAGGGACAGAAAGAGGATGCTGCCGTTGTCACTTGTAGCTTCTTGCTTCGTGCTTCTTTGCCGCTTCCCCACTTCACTGCTTTCTGCCCACCATGAACTGGTTCTCCTCTGCAGTACCCCTCTGCCGTGCCACCCTGCCCTGGAGCCAGCTGACTATGCCCCGAAACCCTGTGGACTGTGTGGGCTACAGTAAACCTCTCCTCCTTTAACTTTGGGTGCTGGGTATTTTGTCTCAGCACTGATAAGAACTAAGCCAGTCACTTGCTTTTTAAACTTAACACTGTTAACTTTATCTCCCTCTTTTCTGGCCCTATACTTCCTTTCTCTATTCACAGTAAAAGTGTGTGGTGGCACACTCCAACATTCCCTTTTTGCGGAATATTTAGGGGACGCTCTAAGATATTTATGGACATTTTCAATACACTGTTCTCCAATTTACAAGGCGAGTAATCTATGTTTGTTTGTTGTCTCCTAAATGAATTCTACCTGAGCTCTCCAGACACATGAGACAAATACAGAGATACTGGTCTGGAGTTTCTGGGTTCAGCTTTCTGGTCTCCCCCAGTTGCTCTTCCCACTGTCCCCACAGCAGCCTCTGAGGTACGGTGACTGAGCTGAGGTGTGCCCACACTGAGGTTTGCCAAAACCAAAGAGTCAGGACAAATGTCCAGTGATGCTGTGTTCTCAGCACTTCTCCAGCTGGGCTGGAGGTAAGAGGAGCCATTTATGGGGATGTCTTTAAGCAGATGCCTTGAGCCAGCCTTCCATTGAGATGTCTACAGAATGAAGATTCTGTAAATAACAACTGTGATGACAGCCTGGAAACAGTCCTCACTGAAATGACTGTGGAAGAGGGAAGGCCACTGCAAGCCCCTGAGGGCTCTGCAGGGGAGTCCTCTCTTATGACTGGAGCTGAGGACTGGCTGCCCTTTATTTCTTATGAAATGGACTGTATGAAGGCTCATACTGCAGCGAATTTGTCTTCCAAATTTTGTTTCCTTAGGCTAAAAATAAAGAGCTTTTCAACTTCTAAGCATACCAACTGACAAAGAAGTGTCAGCAACTCTGATACATGATGTATGACAACAAGAAAATAATTTGACTCTAAAAATAGAGACTAAACTCTATTTTTAATTGAAAGGGCATAATTCATATGCTATCAAATGGGAAATTATAGGAATAAATATCTAGGTTATTGTTTTCCTTTTTCACAATAGGTAAATTGCTCAATGGTTAAATACATATTGTGCTTCATAATTTTCAGTGACACATTATTTTTACACTTAGTAGTGACTCCGCAATCATCCATGGAATACAGTGCATAACTGTAATCACGTTTCTTCTCCAGTTGTCAGCATGAAAAGTATAAAGGCGCTAGAGCTGTGAAGTTGATAAGAGCATCAGATTGTGAAGTGACCACTTGGCATTAAAAATGTAAACAAACATTTCTGTAGTACCAGGAGCCCCTGCAGGGGGACCCACGGGAGTGGGCTGTGAAGCAGACCCTTCTGCTAAGAATGACCGCCGGTCTCTTTGCTCACCTCTTTGGTGTCTTGTCCTTGCCTCCCACAGTGCATCACGGTCGTCTACAAGACCACAGCTTCAAGCTCTAGCTGATATTTCTTAACCAAATGGTTCCATATAGTTCCATAACCATTCGCTGCATTTTAGTCTAGAGCTTCCTAATTGTAAAGTCATCGATCTTACCTCTCTTAGAGACACACTTCATGGTCAAAATGTGCGCCTTGTGAGGAAGTACAACCACTATGTCCATGCCATCTAGGAACTTTTCCTGCATCATTTCACCTTTTATCCCATCAAAATTACCATTAATTCCAAATAGGCAAGTAAAGAGCCTGCGATGGAATGAAACTTTGCCAAGCACAAAAGGACTTGACCAGAAGTCACATGGCTCATTCGGGGAGAGGCTTCATAAAACGCCATGAATGTCTATTCCCGTGAAACAGCTATTGGTCCATGAAGATGCTCCATGCACCCATCAAATCCAACCTTACTGGCCACAGATATGAGAAACTCACTGATTTTTCCATTTTTAATTTCATTGTATAGGGTTATTGTTCTCTAAATAGGGTCGGAGAAGGAGGACATCTTTTCACATATACATACACTAAGAGAAACTGTCGGAGTCCAGGGGGTTTTGGTTACACACAGTGGTTACACTGTGGTGTGCTATTATACCAATATCTCCCTATTGTCATTAATGCTCCTACTCTTAAATATTCCATGCATTCTCTATTCCCTCCAGGCACCCTGAGTCATGTCTGCTCAGAAAGACAGTGTTCTCACAGGCTGCCACTCATAGCCATTGTGAGAGACAGACACTTCAGCATGTACTGTGCAAGTGTTTACTGAATTCACAAACAGGAGACAGCTTCACAGAAACACATCCCAGCAGAGCCTCCTGCACAGATGTCAGATTCCCGCACGAGCCTGCCGAGGTGCACAGAGCCCACAATGGACTATTTTTAGTCCTGATAATTAATATTGGAGGAGAAAGGGAGGAAGAAGAAAATGTAGCTCCAGTAAAAAAGGCAATTACCAGCTATCCCATATATTCTCTCCTATGAGATATATTGTTTGCAAAAAAATAAAAAGAGAAGCCCTCCGCAAAACCAGAGACTGTTATCCTGCACCTCCCCTGAAGTAGATGCTTAATTCTTCTTCAAAATTCTAGCAACAGCTTGGCTCCTAGGTTAACAAATGCAGCAAGTGTTATACTAGGCTGGAGTTCACTACTACAACAAAATGTTTGTTTCTGAGCACCAGAAAGCAACAGCTTCTTCTGTCACATTTTCTGAGTAAGCATCACCACCAGCAACTGTTACAAGAGGGCTTAGCTGGTGCCAGCTGATTCTTTCCAACAGGCCTCCAAAGACTCCTTCACAAGGCATCTCCACACTCCCTGTTCAAACTTGCCTGACCTTCAGAGATCCCTGCACTGTCATCTGACTCTCAAGAAAGGGCACTTTATGCCACTTCACTTGCACCCAGTCCACCATGACACAAAAAACCACCTTGATTCCATCAGGGTCAAGAAATGACGGTGAGGGGCAGCAGGAAGCGTGAGGCGGTCAGCTCTGCCTGTGCACCGGCCTTGATCAGGTTCCCTGGGCCCCAAGCTTGGTCCTGAGGTCCTAGAGGGTGAAGAGCTGAACCAGAAGGAACCACTGGCTACTCGGATTTCTTAATTTGGGTCTCTCATTATTGTTTGGAAACAATGTCTTCCCCTTGGAATTCTATAATCCTTTTACTTCTACAAAATTTGCACAAAATGTAGTCTTTTTTGACAGCATCTCCTCAATTTCCACCTTACTCTGCTTTTCTGCTGGCCACCTAAGAAATGTTGGTGCTGCCGAGGAATCAGTGGTCTTGCCAAATCTACACACGCAGCTGTTACAGCTTAAATCTTGAACACTCTCCAAAGGCTTGTGTTGCAGGTGAGACCTCAGTTCGTGGCATTATTGAGAGGTAGTGCAAACAGGCGGCAGGCCTTGTTTGGAGGGAGGAGGTTATATGGGATGTGCTTTTGACAGGATATTGGGGTTCCCACTCCGTTCCCCCACTCTGCTCTCTGGGTGCCACTGAGTGAGGTGCTCCCTTCCACCATGCTTGCCTGCACAATGTTCTACCTCTCCACAAGCCTCAAAACAACAGGCCTAGTTATGTAGACTGAATCCTCTGAGGCCACAAGCCAAACAGACCTTTCCTCCTTTAAATTGTTTCTGCCAGGTCTTTTGTCACAGTGACAGAAAGCACCATAACACCTGGCTCCTTAGCTTTCCCAAGATTTACATTTGTAACTTTGCATGCCGGCCAAGTATCTACTATCGGTACATCAGAGGAACAACCAGCTCAACATATCTCAAACTGGTCTTAATCCCTCATTCTTCTAACCAACGATGACAAAACTTTACAGATCGAGTGCCAAACTACAACTCAAAACTCACCTTTTTTAAAATCACAAAATGCCAACAGTGCAATTAAACCTGATTACTGAGGTTTTAGTTTGGAAAAAGCAAATCAACATTAACATTCTTTGTCTTAAAAGCACACTAACACGTGTGCCACAGCTTGGCCACCACTGCAGAGTCTAAGCCGATCCGTACGTGGTCCTGTGTCCCAGTTCCTGGTCCTACAGACAAGTATGATAACCCAGGACAAACCAGCACATTCCTTCTGTGGCTCCTGGCTCTCATCCTCTAGTTCATCATCAGTTCAAGCAACTTCCTATCCAGAGGAATTTTAGAATCCAAATGTTCTTCTGTGTCTCGGCTGCGCCTCTCCTGGTTCAAACCTGATTATCCCTGCCTAGGTAACTGTGGCAGTTCCCCAATCTATCTCCCTGTTTTGACATTCTCCAATTCGTTCTCCCTCTGCCAAAGATCATCTGAATGATATAATTGCCCCACTTAAAACTTCTAGTGGTTTCCTATCATCTGAAGGATGACATCAAATGTTAGTCTGGTATATAAATGGCCTCTGCTTTTTTTCCCAAACACAACCCAAAGACTTTATTACTGCTTGGTATGCTGTACTCCAAAATTCCAGAGCTGCTTGAAGGCAGTCTCATATATGTAGTTTCTATTATCTTTTAATTTGGTCATGCCTTGTTAAATTAAGTCAATCACATCTTATATCCCAAAGCAAGGGTCTCTTATCTGATAAGCTGGCTCCGCCTCCTTCCCCCACACCCATGCCACTTTGCACTGCCTCTGTCACTGAATTTGCAAAGTGCTACAATTCATGAGGGCAGGGAGGTTCCCTCATTCATCATTGGATGTGCAGTGCCTAAAACCCTGGTTTGTATTCCATATTCACTAACTTCCAAGAATTCCAAATATTCCTTTGGAAAGCAAGATCCACAATGTGAAAATCAACAAGTGTCCAAATTGATAGAATGTGTTGAACTTTATGCCTCCGAGCTTGCAGCTAAGGAAGGTCCTTGACATTGCTAAGGCAATGGAAGAGGCCTGGTGTAAGAAGTGAATTAGTCCCTTCTTTATCTTCCTATGAAAATCTGAGGAACATTCTGTGCTATTGGTCTGAGTTTTCGTCCCACCTATCCTACATTTCCCTGTCTATCCTTAATCATAACAGATCCATGCACCTCCCAAAGATTCAGTCTGGGCTCTCAGTTCCTCTCAGTTCTCTCTCTTCTCTAGGCAACTTTCTGAGTGTCTTCAGCTGCACCTATAACTTCCCTTTTGATCAGTTTTGAAATCACTTCTAGCTCCAACTTCCTCACTGAACACAGGGCCACATTTACCTGTATGTCAAGCTATTTTCCTCTGTAATATTCTCCCATTCAAAGATGACTCAGCACAGGATTTGTCCCTCCCCCAAAGTCATCCCTTGCTTAGCTCTGTGTTTGGTTTGATGGCACCAACGTTCTAAACCACTCAGCCTTGAAAATGCAGAATCACCAGTGTTGTTTCCTTCTATGCCTCCCACATTTAATCAGAAACAGCAGTCCTTTTAATTAGTATGAATGTGGGGAAATTAGCAAAGTTTTCAGACTTGACACCAAGGTTAGTTTAATTGATGTGGAGCATATGTTAAAACAGTGGCAAGAAGACCAAAATCCCAGCATAGAACAAGAGGCTATGGAGCTCGGAAGTCAGGAACTTGGCATTCATTCAAAAAGACACGCTGAAGGTGGTGAGTATACTGGGGTGAGAAATAACCGTCAGTAGAAATTAACCTGGTCTTGGCATGTAGAAAGGTTAGAAATAGTGGAAAGGAAACACTAGAAGTTTGTAAAAATGCCACAGCTCAGTCACACACCAGCTGTGTGTCTTTGTTAAAATACTAAGCTTCCCTTAGCTAAATATCCTTCCTAGAAAATCAATGTGCCAATACCTGTTCTAAGAGCAATGAAATCACCTAAAATAATGCCAAGATATCTGCAGCACTAAACGTCTTCTTGCTACAGTTTGAGAATAATTATTACTGAAAAGAGGACTTTTTCATTCACCATAACTTAGCCTCCACACACGGACTGTGGAGATTTTTCCTGGATAGCCCCAGTTTTAACAGATGCCCTAAGGAATCTGTCTCCTCTCTTTGATTTAGACCCCGAATTGTTTGCCAGCAAAATTGCTGCTGTCCATCTCCAATCCACAAGGCATGATTAGTGTCTAATACATAGGAAGATCTCAATCTGTATTGATTATGTGAAGAAAAGAAGGAGGAGAGTGGGGGGAGGGAGGGAGGAGAAAGGGGAGCTAGAAGGGAGCAAAGGCTTTGGTCTACCAGCAATCAGCTTCCTCGCACGTGGATGTGTGTGGCTACATGAGCAGCGGCACACTCCTTCGGGCTGTGAGCACTTCTGGCCACCCTTGACACTGTAAGCAGATATTATCTGGTACTTGGGTCCCTTTTCTTCTTTCCAAGTGCTCTCAAGTATACTTTAAAGTTGTTCAAGTTGGCAGAAAGAATTTCCTCTTATATCTTCAAGAAATAAGGTAATAAGACTATTTCAATCCTATTTACATTAAAAGTTAATGTCTTTATTTATTCATCTACTTTTATGGATCTATTGAGCCTTCTTAAATCATCTCCAGCTCTTTGGGTCTCTCCCTGGACAGAGTTAGCCTTGCTTAAGCAGGATATACAGAGAGAGAAATGAGCAATTAGCAGCCCCATAAACTGCCCGGTGGGGAGACGCTCTTCCTGTCCCAACCCTCCCAGACAGACTCTGGCTTCCTCGACCTCCATCTTGCTTTCTATAGGTGCCTGCTGCCTGCTCGCCCTATAAGTGTCTCAGCATCTCCTTCCTTTCGTGGTGCAATGTCTGGTTGATTTGGATTTGTGCTTTGAGGTACTAGGCATAGAGACAGGGTGCCCCTGGCCTAGAAGGCTGTCACCAGTGTCTTCTATATAAAATAAAGCCATGCTACAAGTACTGTATGACTTCATGCCTTTCCCCAAGCCCCACTTTTGGAATGACGGCACTACTATCCCATCCAGACACCAACAAGGTCATGTTCCTTAACTTAGGAAGCAGAGAAAAAGCAGCCTGAAATACACATTAAGAATTAGAATGAGAAGAAAATCTGCAGTGAAAAAGGAAAAAAAATCTGGCCTTTGGACTAGAATTGATAAATAAGATGGATCTTCCAAACTTTTATTTTTTCTGAAGATACTTTCGGAGCCAATTTGGACAGAAAGTATGTCAAAATTGCTTTCCAGAAGTTTCCATCTCTTAGAGTTTGATTTGATAAGAAAAAAAAAACTGTGGTGTAATTAGGAAGAAAGGGTTACTATTTGGCTTTGTCATAGAATTTTGATTTCAAGCAGACCTGAGTTTTAATCACCTTACTAAGTGACAACTGCGTGATCGCTCAGTTCTGCAGTGGATGGGCACCCAATGACAGGGTACCTACTAATCACTATGACCATTATTACTAATACTCTGTAACTACTCAGGTTCTGGATCATGGTCAACATTACAGCATGGTAAGGAAGGGAGACTCTTAAATGCCAGGACCCTTAACTTCCGCATTGCACAGTGGGGTGGAGAAGTGCCCAGCCTGTCGGAGAGCGCTGAATACACTTGCAGGGCTGTGGCATGGCCTGGCATGACTGAACTGAGAATGAGGAGCCACCTCGGGTGGAAAGTTGCCCAAAGGTTTTACAGGGCTTGCGTCTTGTGGCGGCAGCGGCGAAGGGGCAGAAGCATATGTGGGAGGTGTCAAAGCAGCAGAAGCGGCGCCCCCAGGAAAACCGGGAAGCCCACCGTGCGGTGTTCCCTCTGCCCGCCTGCCAAATGTTGTCACAGCATCCAGCAAAGAAACCAGCTGTGAAAGACAGAGACCGGAGCTCAGGGTCCTCCGGCAGCAGCAGTTTGCCTATCTTGTTCCAATCTTCCACAATGAGTGAACTTCTGTCAGGATACCAAGGGCGCCGATCATGACTTTCCAACAAGAGCCGCACCACACTATCCTCAGAGGTAACCCTAACCCTAAGAAGGAGAAGCAGGTCTGCTTTGTGGTTCTGCTGGGCTTCAGACAGAGAACTCCCCATGACTTACCTGCTGTAGGGAATTTTTGAAGAAAATGAGGTAAAATGAAGTAGATGTGCATCGGAGCCGTGCTCCAGCCCAGGAACACAGTGAAGATAAATCACCCTCCACAGCAGACCTCTCCACTGTAGAGCCCCTGTTCGGGCCCCAGGCTGCTGGTGTCTGTATTTAGACCTCCAACCCGCCAAACAGGTACACTGCGAAGGCTCAAGGGAATGAGACATGTGGCGTGGTCTTTAGGGCTGCAGGAGGAGTGAGACCCTCGGCAGAGTTCCTAACTCTGCTGGGCAGCTGACTGACGCTGGGCAGCCCATATTGAATCAGAACAAGCAAGGAGCTGTGCGGACAATGGAGGAAACCTGAGCAGGATCTTGGGAGGGGTTCAAGGACCTCTCAGAGCAACAGACAATGCTAATTAAGGAAAATGATCCAGAAAGTGTCTAGGTGGCCTCATCTGTTAGCCTATCTTGCCACCTGAGGTGTCTCCTCATTCTCCGTTCCATCATGCCTGGGCCACGCCACAGCCCTGCACATGTATTCAGCTTCAATGCTCTCCAACGCCAGTCCACAAAGGTATCATGATGTTTTGGTGGGGCTGGGAGGACTAATCTATCTCTATGTAGACTGTAAGTTATCTAAGTACAAAGTATGGAGGCCATGATTCTAATGAGTTTCAACATTCTAATGAGTTTTTCTCTTGAAGGTCGAATCACTGCTTTGTACAAATACTAAGAAGCTCTCAGTAAATACTGTTTCAGCCAAGTTGGATTGGGTCAGGTCAGGCTCACGGTCCCTGAAACCTAGCATTCCGCCTGAGACATTCACTATATGGTACTGACAGTCGAATTCCACAGGGAATAACAGAATCACAGAGAGAAGAGACACAGTGTTGAACTACCTGCTTTCTTATACTACCGCATGTCTCACAGAGCTTCAGATGTGGGCACGAGAATCAGACCTGAGTTCCAGCCCTGGCTATACGAGCTTCAGCTGTGTGATTTTAGTAACTTATCTAAATCTGCTGTATTCTAGTTGTCATTCATGTAAATCAACTACTGATAGCATTACCACAAGGCCTACAGGCTTATCAAAAGAGCTAAATCAACTCAAAATGTATATAAAGCACGAGCCAGAGTGTCTGGCAGGAAACGGGTTAAAATGATTTCTGTGCATTCGACTTCTGCAAGCCTGCATGGGTATTGGTGTTGTTCAGTCAGTAGTCAGTTCCTTGCATGTTCAGAGCCACATTCTGCTCAGAGACAATACTGTGTCTCTTTTTTACCCTTTTGACCAGTCCAGGGATACAGGACGGCTATTTTTATTTCTTTGCACATTGGAGGCTGTTCAAAGCTTGTCACTGCAGCTTGTTTTCTTGGTTTTAATTAAGGAAGGCTTTACAGTACTTGCTTCCACAAAGCCCATGTAATAGAGAGGAGGTTAGCTGCTTGGACTCAGGCTCCAGGGTGTTAGTCCCAGCTTTACTGATCATGCTGGGAAATCTAACTTGGTGTCTTATAATAGAGGAGTATTAATAAAAAAATGATTATATTGTTCTTTGCAAATATGATTTGCAGAAGTAATCAATGATAATAACATAGAACTATAGCACCTGGGAAGTAAACTAGCCTTTATCAGTGGGCAGACTCCTGGAAATCATCCTCTCCCAGCCTTCCCAGGGGCTACTTGTACTCAGTAGGTCCGTGGGTTCTCCAGTGCACGTGGGAATTACCCCCAAGGACTGCCTCTGTGAAATAACCACATCATCTTTGATTCTTCCTTCTGCATTGAAGATCTCCATTTTGTTCTGGAATCTAACATGCCTGAAACCTGTTTCTTTTTTGTTGTCGCCAGCACTATGACCCTGCTTCAAGCCCTCATTTCTCTGAAACACTGCAAAATACTGTCGACAGATGTCTCTGTTTTCTGCCTCACTACAAGGCAAACTAGAGTGACAGGCATCTATTTAATATGCCAAGAACACAGTTCATCACTGCTTTGATTCAGGGTCCTCATGGGCTCCCTCCTGCACGCCGAAGAAACACCAAACTCTTCGTTTGCCAAAAGGGACTAACACTGAAGGCTGCACACTCTGTGTGCAGAATTTACCTCAATGAATAAAAAATTTGTTTTATTATTATTTTTATGTCTAGCTTAAAGAAACAGCTCTAGAAAGTTTTGGTAACTTATCAAAAATCTTAGAGGGAATATTTTAACAATTTGTCCAACATGCAAGGTCTGATTCCTTCCACCAGGCTTTAACTGCTTCCTTCATGAGCTATTACAGGCAGAGTATGGTTAACAGATCTCATCTGTTTCTCTGCTAAATGACCCACAATTGCTCCCTAGAATGTCAGTATTCAGCACCCCAGACCTTTGTATGCCTCACACATCCTACTGTACCCTCTACCTTGATCTCCTCCCTTGTGGATCAATTCCCACTTCTCCTTCACAGGACCAGGGGAATGCCACTCAGCCAAGAGAGTTCCTTTATTCTGTGGACACAGTAATGGCTCCGCCCTCCTGTGCAGCAGAGTGTGGCTTCCACCTCTGACTCCTTGTTAAGGCTACATTCCCCTTGCAGTTGCTTTTCTGGCACTACCCTCACCTACTGGGTGCCTGGGGTCTGCTTGGGCTATAGCAGTGTCTCAGGTCAGAACAAAAGTGTGAAAGATGCTGGACTCTAATTTGAGTGAATGAGAATAAGTGAAAAATGATATGTCAACACCAGAAGTTTTCTTCCTTGAGATAACACCTGCCTGTCTTTGTGCTCATATCACACAAAAATACAGAAATTCAGGTGAGGTTGGGTTAACATTTGTCAAATAATTAACAAGGAAAATTGTAAATCAGCTCTGTATGATCAAGTAACTCTGTGGATATATGAGATTCAGTTATACCATAGCCCAGTTTTTAGAAAAGTTGTATTTCTATTGGCACCCAGCTAAACTGTAAACTAGCTTATATATTCAAATGACCACACAGTGCAAAACTCAAGGAGACTTCTTAGCTCTTTCCTCCTGTCAAAAGCACTGACAAAGGAACCAGGTTTCTATAACACATCCTCTGGTTGTAAATCCCTTGCCGTTTATTTCTACTGAGCTTTACCTAGAAGAAGGCAGTATATGGAAGCACCATTGTTTGGCCTTCAGCTGCATGGCTGTAGTTTGCATTTCCATCGATATCATTTGTAACACAGCCCAATGATGGAACGGGGCTGGAACCACAGAAACAGGCAAGTATTTGCACTCTGTTCACTTAAGGCTGGGTGACTACTGAAGAATGTTGGGGAGAAACAGTTGTGGAGGAGGAACGCGTATAGTAGCTGCCCCCAGGGACTGCTGCTTGGAAGTGGGGACAGGCTAAGAGATGCTGTACTGTCTTTGCCATAATGTGCACCAAAGAAATCACATCATTATTTCCAAAGGAAACCGGTCAGACATTTCATTTGAAAACTGTCATTTTACAAATGTTTAATTACTTCTCAAATGCAAAGGATGATTTCAAATTTGTAATCTGTCTTGTAAGAACCTATCAACCTCCACCTCCTTGAATCACTGCAAAAAAAAAACATTTTACATAGAAAATTAAAGTGGTTTGATCACTTTGTATGCAAAATGATTTTTCTGCCTTCTTATGGCTTTGTTCTCTGATCTCATCTATGTCTCATGGGAGATTTCCAAGTTAAAGCCCCACAATGAGGCATGGCTTCTCTTTCTTCCTGCCACGTTCGTTCCAGGTACTCAGGACTTATTTTAGTTCAACTTGCAGAGCCAAGAAATCATTTGAAAATTAGGTTCAAATTTTAATTAGGAGAACTCCATGGAACTTCTCTGGGATTCTTTGAAAACTTAGCTCATTTGGCTTCACGTAAAGTTTGAAGCTAGGATACTTTTTAATAGGAGTGATTGCAGTTTCTAATGATGTTGTGTGTTCATTTTAACTTGCACAATATAACTAAGCAATTTAAAGCCATAGATTTAGACACAAAGATGCCACAAAAGAAGGAAATGAAACTCCCTGATGCTTGAACTCTGCAGATCTCTTCATCTGCAATGCCCTTGCCCCTAATTTCCCAACCCAAACCCACTATAGTTCAGCTCAAATCCTTTTTCTTTATACAGCTTCGCAAGATACCTATAACCAGAAACAATCGTGTTCCTCAGGGGGATTTGACACAGCCTTCACTGCAGAATAGTCAGTTTCATAACATGCATAATGAATAACCACATGATATGATTGTTGCTTTCTTACTGCCTCTCCCAGTAGAATTAAAGTTATTTGAGGACAAGATTTTTGTCTTACAGAGTCTGTATTCCACCTCAGTCAGACATGCACTAGGCACTTGAAGTTCATGCATATTAATGAAAGGACACCTTTTCTGGAACTGGAGTCCTAGTGTCAGTGTGTGAAGGGAAGGAAGGGGACTTCACCTTGAAGTGGTGAATGAGCCCTTAGCCAAAGGATGCATGAATTCAAATGAGAGGAGATTAGTAATTTAGAGGGACCTGGACGGTAGCTCAAGGAAAACATGACAAACTGCCCTGATTGGCTGAAGACTGAGGGGTTTCTCAGGATGGGGAAAATGTGGACAATCCAAAGCCAACCTTGAAGAGCTTATCTTCCTGTTCCAGGTTGAAGCTCATTAACAGTGGACTGGGGAGAGGGAACCCAGGCATAGCTGTCAGAGAGGGTCCCGCAAGGCCCCTTGCAGAAAGCGTCTGTTGGACTGGAATCATTCAAGGGTGTGATCAAACCCAGAAATATAGAGAGAAAGTAGGGTCTTTGGGGAGACAGGGCAAGTGTGATGTTTAATAAACAAGCTGTGGTAGATAGACAACTACAGTGAATGTTTAATTTTTAAAAAATTTGCTCAGATTAAAGAGACAGTTCCATCAACCCTCCTCCAAGTACCACTTCCCTCACTTCGAACCCATTTACTGTCTGCTTTTTGTTACTTCCTAAAGCAGTTCTGGAGGCTGTATTTCATTGGCATCTTCTGTTGTACTGCCACTTACCACGTGTGACCATTTTGACTGTGGTGAGAGCCAGAAGTTGCATGGTACCAGATTCAGTGAATAACATAGATGAAGACACTCCATAATTTCCAAGCCTGCCTTTTCCAGGGGTAGTACTTGGCCCCACCATTCATTGAAACTTTGTCATATCTTATAGAAATACTCATTTAAGAAGATTTCTAGAACTGTTACAGAAAGCAGCAAGAATGGAGGGATCAATGTATTCAAGTCAAGGGGCAGGATTCTGAGGGAGATTAATGGCAGAGTTTCTATTTCTGTAATGCATTTTTGTATAAGTTCAAGAGTCACCATATATTTTGATTGCTCCTTGTACATCTGTTGGTGAACAAAAGAAGGCATGAAAAAGAGAGGCAGGAGTGCTGATGAGTGGTCTTCCTGGATTCATCTGTGCTGCTATTTGACACTTTCTTTCAGCACCAAGAGTAACAGCAGTTACTATAGTTTCCTGAGAGGGGAAGTGCTCAGGGTTTATCTTCTCTCTGGCAAAATGGCTTCCCTTCAGGCCATCTCAATTTTAGGAGTGTGTTTTCATGGGCAATGAGGAGAAACTGAAGCCAGCACACAGGGTGCAAATGAGAAGGCTTCGGCTCAGCGTATGTTGCTCTCAGAAATCCTGCAGAAGGTGTTATATCAGGGTGCCCTGAGCCCACTGTGGCTCACCCGGTTACCTCCCTACTGGGGCAGGGTGACTGGCCAGCTGCCAGGGCAACATTTCTCCTCTGGGCAGGCGGAGAACAGGAAGTATCACCTGTGCAGGTCTCTTCACATGATAGCAGAAAAGCTTCGGTCTAGGGTTTCTGACCTTGGTATTTGATTAGACTGCGAAAACACATATATTTATTTCCTGCAACATTCTCTGTAGCTATTAGGGGGTGTGATAATCAGCTGTTTACATGGCTACTGAGGACAAAAAAGCAACTGGTTCAGTTTTTATTTCACCAAGTTTAAGGCTCCAGTTCAGGAAGAAGTTTCTTACATTAAATTTAGAGAAAATGTGCTGTCTACACACACCCCTCATTTTTTTTCTTGCACCAAAAAACTCTGTAAGTATTAACTTTCTAAGTGAATTATGTGTGCACTTAACAATGAACGTGCACATTTTAAATTTAGGTGTGTAATACAAATTACTAATAATAGCTAGGCAATAAAATGAATGCAACTTTATGTCCAGGTTCCATCTAGCTTGTCTTATTTTTTTCAGACTGAGTAGCACACTCTGAGATCCATTTGTCCTCAGGATTTCCTGAGCGTGCTCATTCAGTCAGTCCCAGTTCATCAGAGCTGAGAGATGTGGGAGGAGCAAATAGAACCAAGGCTGGAGGCTGGGAGTTGATGGCTGGCAAGGAGGGAAGACGAAGGCTAGCAAAACAAAATGGGTCATGTTGGAAATGAGTGGTCACAGCAGAAGCGCAAACTTCAGAAGCTAAAGCAAGTTAATCAAACACAAATGAGTCCCTAGTGGGACACAGGCTGAGGAAATCAGGACCGGCTGGAGAGGAGGGAATAAGCTTCTTCCCAGACAGTAAACACCCGTTTGCAAAGTGCTGGCAGGGTCTCAGTGCATGGCTGCTTCCACATCCCGTGCTCCTGGTGTTCTGTTGTTCTGTGTGCAAAGAATTCCACCTCTACAGAGCCTTCAAAGCTCCAGAACAGCTTCCTAGGGAACCTAGGGCACAGCCCCAGTTCACTGCAGCCAGCCAATCAGAGGATGGTTAAAGGAAATCACACCATGCAGTGCATTTAAAAGCAAATTCCCAGACAATATCACAGTTCAAAGGAGTGCTTTAAAATTAGGAGGGACAGAAGAGATGAAATGAGAGCGGAAGTAATCCCTTTTCCTGCTGAGGAAAAGGCATGAAGGGATTGCTACTCTACAGAATGTGCTGTTTTGTGCACATCGAGGCCTCTCAAAGAGCCTCAGAAGACCTGGCTTGTGGTTGCTACCTTGGAGAAAAGCAGAGGTATCGTAATCCTGCTTGCTAAA
The DNA here is from genome assembly GCA_004027295.1 of Dolichotis patagonum. NCBI lineage: Eukaryota > Metazoa > Chordata > Mammalia > Rodentia > Caviidae > Dolichotis > Dolichotis patagonum. Next base: position 350,670 of record PVJX010000023.1, on the reverse strand, counting down.
AACCACGAATGTCCTGTATGTTGGGCAAACCTTTGCCAGTGTCCACGCAGAATACACATTTTTACAAAAGCTGGAACTCATCATTTAAGAGGGAAAATCCACGCATCTTCATTGGATTAATTCCAGCAAATCTCAAAGCTTTTCATTGCTTTACAAGAATGGCATAAATTTACTACATCCTTGTAGAACAAAATAACACCATTAATTGATCCTCCATAAGTAATCATTCACCTGCAAGAGAGCTCTCTTGAGTTGTTTCTCTTGTGATCTATAAAAACACTCTTAAATCCACCAAACAGATATTGAATCCTGGACACTCCTTGCATTCGTTGTAGATCTCAGTTCAGGGTGCATGTACATGTTGAAATATAAAACAAGAAAAAGTCTCTCTATCAGGCTAGAGAAGAAGCAGCCTATAATGCCTTACACTAGATTTAGAGAAAGCACATTTTTTTTTAGTTGGGAAAACAGAGGTAGTTCATGTTACCACATTATTGAGGTATGCAGAATGAAGGGTTCTTGGAATCCAGCTTAAGGCTATGGGTGAAATTTCTGGTGGTTTCTTAAGCTGTATGTGGGTAAATCATCTTATAATGTAGGGACAAGTAGTCCCTTAACATCTCTTCTTGCAGGGCAGCACTGTACTTGCTGAGGTCCCAAATGCTTACAGGCAGAAGTAAAATGGGTTTCCAAACAAAAATTTCCATCCAATATCCAGATCACCAGTGAACAAAGTCAATCCATATCAGCTTTAAAACAAACTTGATAAAGATAGAGGTTGTAGCCCTGAACTTGGTCCGAGTAGAAAAATGGCACTCAACCCCTCTACACTCTCCTGTTCCTCACCTCTTGCTGTTCTCTTCACAGGACCCCCCACTCAGTCAGCTGACCTGATCAGCTGTATTTGCTGGCCAAATCCTGTGCTTTTCTACCTGCTTGACTTGCTGTCTGTTCTTTCTTCCTAGAATATACATCTTGATGGTTCTTGCCATCTGACTTTCCTGAGCACCAATTCCGTTCCTTGAAACCTTGTCATCATCAAAGTCATACTCTTTGAGATAAAAAGATTGAGTGATTCCCAGCCTCACCTTTTATTTAAGAACTTCACAGACTGCAGTCCTAATCAGACTTGCTCAAAACTGTATAAACATTTACCAGTTGTGGTGTTTTCTGCCACTGCCCCACTTAGTGTCTTTCGTCACTGTACCTTTTCACTATTCTGTACTGTGTCTTTCTCTACAGTTTTCCTCATTGTCCTTTTTCTCTTGCCATGAATGATCTAGTTCTTTAGGATGAGATTGACTCAAAATGTTGCATTTACTGAAAATGTTAAAAAATATAGAAAAATGCCCCACACATGTAAATCCATTTGTGTTCAGAGTATAGAGAGGAAACCAAATCTTTCTCTCAAATTCATTTATTCTTAAAGGTAAAAATCTTTATCATGTAACTGATGATATAACAGACATTTCACACATAAAGAATTATTGGAGATCTTAGTGGTTATAGGTTAATATTTTTAAACATAGGAATATGGAAATTTGTTCATTTTCATGAAAAATTGTTAACTGGACATTCACAAAGTCCAATAGTATACTAAGCTTTACACTTTTATATTAACAGTTTTAAATCTGATTAACAAGGAGTTCTAAATGAACACCACTATAGTGAGTATTTCATAGATTTTATTGTCAAGGGACTGATTAGCTGGAATATTCAATTTAAATAAAAATAAGACACATTCACTGCACATGTAAATAATTCAAAGAATATCTAGATTCTGCAAAGAATTTCAAAGTGGGAAAGAGTTTTTGAGCTTCATGGAGCTTACCTTTCAATTAATCAGTTTATTGTTTTAGATGTGTATATGATGTGAGTTACAGAAAATAAGATAGAGCAAAAATAATTTTAAAAGGTTAAAAGGATTACCATCTTCTTTGAAGGATCTAGAAATGTGTGGTATTTGTGGTCTCTGCGTAAATCATTATAGTATACAAGAAAGAAGCATACAATACTGGATCCATCAGAACTTGCAGAAGCCTTGCAATTTACTAGTGGTGGAATCTTGGAATAATTGCTGCTTTTAATCCTTAGTTTTTTCTTCAGGAAAAGAGTTAATAGTGGTTTTCTCCTCATATAATTAATGAAAAGACTGAATAAAGTAATACCTGCAAAATATTAAGGAAAGTTCCTATCAGGAACTCAATAAACTTGAACTATTACCACTTTGAGGAAAAAAAAAACCACATAGGAAAAGAACCATAGGCAAAGTCTGCTAACATGAGTAACCAAGATGAAGAAGAGAGAGAGAGAGAGAGAGAGAGAGAGAAAGAGAGAGAAAGAGAGAGACAGAGAGAGAGAAGCGAATTTCCTAATGCAACTGTTACAAAAGCAAACTGATATGAGAAAAGTCAGGATATATAGACTTCACTTGAAGAAATGGATCTGTTTACATCCACCTGGTTCCCCTAACACCTATTTGTGTAGAAATGAAGAGATCATCAGGATATTTCTTCTGGAACATAGATCAACCCAGAGTACTTCTACCTGTGCCCCAGAGGTAAGACTTAATACCCTTGCCATCTCATTCTCCCTTCCTTTCTGGAGGCACGGCTCAGTTACTCTAAAAGCAGATAAGGAATTGCTTATCACAAGACCTCGACCAGCAAAAGGACACTCACCTGATCAGTATACAGTTGAGATTTTTGTACCTACACATGGGCTAGAGCAATGCACAAAATGATAAGAAAATTCATAGCTTTCACTACTGAAACATAGCTCTTTGGTAACATAAAGTTCCAGAACATTAAATTTCATTCTGTTACCAGTCCTGGCTATTTCTATTATATCTATTAACTGTAGGTATATGAACACAGGAGTTATAAATTCTACACTAACATATGAATTATATATAGAGCATGTACCACCCTAAACAGGACTCAGGTGACGGCAGGACATGGCAGACCAAGTCACCTACAAAGCCAGCAGCAGACTGGATTTAAACAGAGCCACACGATCCACCACTGAGACTCTAGATGAGAGAAATTTCAATGAAAGTTGGTCAAACCGAAAAATTTGTTTAATCACAATATTAAAAAAGTGCCTCACAACCTGTCTGTTCCTTGTATTCCCAACTGGTAACAAGCTTCTGTACTCACCTGGTCAAGTCTATCGCTTTTTGTAACTCTTTGGACATGTATCTGTCCTTACCACACTGCCGATCACTTAAAAGTTGGGTTTTGTTTCATTTGTTTGTGTGTTTCTAAGCACTTACTTCATGGCAGACCAGTGGGAAACACTGTTTACCAAGGAACTGATCATCTTCCACCCCATATTTATCTGGTACACAGCTGTTTGCTTACTGAGAAAGGACCTCAGTTCCTATTAAGTTCTGCTGCTCAGTTCTCCTTATAGAAAACAAATGTATAAGTCCATGATCCTCCTGCCAGTCCTGACTTTAGAGTCCTATTATTATGACCCAAATCTTCCTCCAAGTTTGGTCCAGTGAGATGGGTGGGACAGAAGGATCAGCTCCAAAAGGGTAAAAGCTTTCCCATACTCATGTAGATTAGAAAACTCTTGAAAGTAGACACGACTCTGAGCAGGACTCTTACTTATAACAGCAGGTGATGGATGAAGGTTCTTGCAGAAGCCTGAATTTCAACATAGGCAGATGATCCACAAGTGTGAATGAATCTGCATGCAAGCAAATCCCTTGTGGTCAGTGCCTGGCTGACCTATGTCCTGCTGATGTCTGATTGCTCGGAATACAAAAAAGCACTTAACAAACACCTCTGGAAATGTGAAAGAAAGAAATAATCCAACATTTTAAAAACTGAAGATTTGAGGTAGAGTTAAAATCTATAAGCCAAAATCCAACCAAAGCCCTAAGTCTAGTAAGATGCTAGTCTGGAAAAATAATTCACCAAGATAAGAAATTTCAGCAACAGAAAGCTCTGGCAGCAAATGCAATGAGCAAAGACCTGCTGAAAAAGAGTAAGTGACTTAGTCAATGGGGCAAATTCTTTTCTGAAGCTGAAATTAAATGGCAAGAACTGGAACCAAGAGAAGCCCAGGGAGCCTCACCAGTCAGTCTGATTTGGTGTGGATTCAGAGAAAGGCTGGCATACAGTGCCGGACTTTTCCCCAACTTTGGGAGAACAGGGCATAAAATAAGGAGGTGGACTTGTCTCAATAATGAAACTAAAGAAGGTCTGATCTGCCAGGATTGGGAAAAAAATCATAAATAGGAAGCAAGCAGGCACCTTATCAAAGTGCCTGCAGTGTATATCTTATAGACCCAGACATATTCACAGGAAAAAATCAGCTTCAAATTCATTGGAAAAGATCTGGTCCTTTTCCTAAGGGTAGTAACTACAGAAACAAAAAATACATACACAGGTCACACGTGCCTGACCTCGTCGCCTGGCTCACTGATGGTGTGTAGATCACCGAGCCACGATGACACACAGGGTACAAACTGCCCCACCAAGAAGGCTGCTCAGTTGTGTTTTCTACTGAACTGTTAGAATCTGTGAAAACTGGGTCTTTTTCTTATTTATAACATTGCAAAACTGGATCTCTTTAAAGTTCTTTTTAGAAGAGAAAAATATTTATGATGCTTATTAGTGAGCAGACAGCACTTTACCTGATAAATATAAACTACCCATGAGTCTTAGAGCGCTGAGTTTACCATCTCCAGGGAATGGAGAACAGTTCTTACACATGAAAATAAATCTTCAATGCTTTATCACTGTGGGTCCTGAAGGGGCTGAATGCAGTGTCAAGAAGATTATTCAGAGATTTTTCCTCTCCACTCACAGTGCTGTTACCTAATTTAGTGTACCCTCACGTTCACCATTTCCTTTCCGAGAAAAGCTAGAATAAATGAAAGCCAGAATGCATCACATGCAAAGCTTATTTGCTTGGACACATGATCACTGCGTGTAGAGGGAGCCCTTTCTCTATGCCAAGATACAATCTCAGGGAGGCAGAAAAGCCTGGCATTCCCTGGGCCTGGCAGTAGTGTGGCCAGACTAGCAAAATAAAGAGCAAAGCTTGGAGAGTACGTTGACCGACCTGAAGGACCAGAGCCATGTGCAAATACCTGCATGGTGCTATGTTTACCTTGACACACTCAGATAATTGCTTTCACTCTGCTTTTCAGCCTCCTAGCACAGATATATTCATTGAAAAGCTTCTTAGTGGCTTGTTTAAATCTGGAATTTAAGGAAATAATTTTCTAAAGCATCGTTTATCTGCAGACAATTTGGAAAGATTTTATTAAAGAATAATAAAAGCACTTAAAGAGACTTTAAAAATATGAATATAACAAACAGGTAAGTGGGTGCACAATACTCATTTGCATATACAATCAGGAATCTAAGACAGCGTATGCCCAATCGTGCATGTAAAGACTGCTTTCATTTGCACTTTATTACTGGAAACAATTCACGCACTGTACCTGGAGGTCCATTTTCAACTCGTAGTTATAAATGTACCATTTCAGCTTTGTTTTCCTTCAGTGTGAATGTGGCCTGGAACCAGCTTGCTGGCATTCAACCTCTTGCCACACACTTCTACGAGGAGGGATTCTAAATGACGACTTATGATCATAAGTGTCCAAAACTTTGTTTGGGCTTCCAAGGGCAGTGAATTAGAGTGAACTCAAGAAGTTTTTAAAAAGTACTGCGTGTTGGCAACAAAGATTATCTTGTTTGACAAAATCAGTTTTGATAACTGTAACTGAGATCTTCCTTGAAGCTGATTTTATCAAGATAATAGATGAAGTATATCTGGCAGTCAGAGGTGGGTCAACAAAAAATGCTTTTTCCTTTCAAACTTCTCTGCTAAGCAAGATGTACTTTATGAAATCTTGTGTTTTTTTTTGAATGAAACTCTGTTTAGAAAGCAAAAATTTGTGCAAAAATACATTATGAAAATAAATTAGTTCCCCCTCCCCCACATTCTGACTTTTTTTTTTTTTTTTTTTTTTTTTTTGGTACCAGGGATCGAACTCATGACCTCGCACTTGCCAGGCAGGCGCTTAAGCCACTGAGCTAAATCCCCGGTCCTCACATTCTGAGTTTTAAAGAGAACTGTTCATATAAACCAGCAATCATTTCCTGGCCTTACCAGCACTAGACTAAAGTCATCCCCCCACCTCTTTGGTTGCTTGGTTTTTTTCTCCTCATGATTAAAGGATAGGAGAAACCAGACTGAAAATAAACTAAGTGTCCTTTAGGAATCTCAAATATATACTGTTTTCATTTTGTAGTGACAGAAAGAGTTGCTTTTATTTGAAAAATAAGCAAACCCTATAATTTCAGACTGGGAAATTTAGATTTTTAACAGTTTACAAATGTTTGCAGAAAGAATCTACAAAGTTGCTCATTAGTATTCTATACCCCAGATATTGATTCAGAAGGACCACCCCACACCGCCACGGTCATGGTCAGAAGGACCACCCTACACTACCACAGTCATGGGCAGTGTTTCTGGCTCAGAGTAAAAAATCAGATTGCATTTCTAAAGATAAAAGTATCACCCATGAACTGCTGAAATCTCCAAGAAAACATTCATCTCAGAACCTGTGCTCCTCTACAGAAGATCGTGTAGAGCAGGGGAAGAGTGTGACAGTCTTCACCTGTAGTACAGCTGACTTAAAGTCTTGTGTTCTGGCCCTGCACGCATGGGTTCAGAGAATCCTCACTGACAAGTTGAAAGTGATAACAGTACAAAAGGTGATTTCACTCTACGGGCCCTAGGTTGGACAGCCTTAGCTGTGAGGAAATGGAGCTAAATGGTCACCAAGGTGCAGCTCTAATACGGTGTGAACCTGTTCAAGCCATGCCCCTATGTGTGAGGAAAGCAATCTTTAAAGCTTAGGCTTAGGCATAACAAGAGTACTTAAGTTTAAATCTTTTTTTGATTTGTTTTAATTCAGAACGGTAATGAGAACTCAAAAATACATTCTTCTAAATCATATATTATTGCATAAATGTCAGATCATGCTTGCCCAGCAGTTCTGCAAGTGTATGACCTCCTCCTTGCCATTCTTGCACGCATGCCCTCCCTACAAGGTGCTTAGGGTAAGGGTGTCTGAGGCACCCTAAGGGCCTAGGGAGGCATGCTATGATTCTCTGGACTTGGATTCCCGAACTTCGGTAATTGACTGAAGGGACTCACTCAGGCAGAAACTGTTTTAACAGCCCTGCCAAGACCAGTTTGGCTGCCAAGTTTCCATCCCTAGCAACGTGCTTTGTCACCAAACTGAAAACCTGAACAACACCTACGATTTAGTGGCCTTCTTGACACAGATCCTTAGATTTTCAATGAAGTCTGGGATATAAACAGAAAAAACTTACTGACTTACTTGTTCTCTTAACATACACTGTGTCACATATCTTACCATACTGCAGTATTTATAGATATTATGTGTTATGCTTTTAAATATATTTCTTAGTGTGAATCTACGGTGTTGTTATACCTTTATCTTAGTACAGTTTGTTTTGAATAAACAGAGTTAAATATAAATATCTTTTCTTGTTTAATGTTTTCAGACTTTTATCTTGGTTTAAAAAATGTTTCTTAAAACATAAGTATATATCTATATCTATATATATTCTTCTAGAAAATGTATGTATATCTGTACTCTATATGAAGTTATTTTATTCTTTTAATGTTTAAGTATTTAATCCATTTCTTAATACATGTGGATTTTTTTTCTCAAGATAAAACTTATATTCCACAGATAGTGAGCATATACTATGATAAGATTTGAAAGATTTACTCAATAACCCAATTCCCAAAATAAATAAAGAATTTTGGGGGGAAAAGTCCTCTCATAACTTTTCTTCCAGTAGCAGCTACCATTTTGGTTTCTATGGTCATATATTTGGTCTGTTTTGAATAGATAGATAGATAGATAGATAGATAGATAGATAGATATAGATAGATAGTAGGATATATATAAATACATAATAAGATATATATATCCTATTGAGTGTAGCTTTTTTTCTAGTAACATAATGTTTTTGAAAATTTTTACTATGTTATATACAAGGATGATGCTTTATTTTTGCCTCTGTTGAGCATGATTTCACTGGGTGAACATATTTACCCATTGCCCCACCGATGTATCTCTGGAGGATTTCCAGCTTCCCTTTTTGTGAGGAGCCAGTCTGTTTCACTTTTTCACTAGCGTGCATGGGCATATGTTTTTATTTGTCTATGTTAATAACAAGGCATATAATCGCTGAATAATGGTGGGGACACATGTTGAAATTTAGTAAAAACTATCATAAAGCTTTACAATTTTTATTTTACACTGTGACATATGACACTTACAACTACTCTTCTTGCTCACTACTACTTGGTGTTACCAGTCTTTCTCATTTTAGCTATACTAGTAGGTGAGGAGTGGTGTGTACTCTTTGCTCACAATTATGAGGACACACACACACTTTAATATAAACTGTACATACAGGTTCTCTCTTCTTTCCTAACATCTCTTACCAGGATAGTTTTAATGACTGTGCAGTAATTCACGACTTTCTTACTAATCAAAATAACATATTTTTACTGTCATAAATGACAATGTGAGGACTATATCGATACATTATATATGGATTTTCAACAATGCTCAGTAAATTTAGCAAGTGTTTAATTATCATTGTAAAGATCTTAGGTATATATTGCAAGCTGGTTTCTCAAATAATTTGCATTATGTAAAAATGCATGGTGGTGTCCTTCTCAACCACAGCTTTCCCTGAACTGAATGTTCTAATTTTCTAAAACGCCAATATAGTAATTGAAAAGTGACATCTTAATATAGAATTTCTTCATACTAAGTGAATTACATTATCTGCAAACATACTTGGGTTAATAATTTTTACCTCTTCATTTCTGAAATACATATTCTAGTGTCTTGTCCATCTATGATTATTAATTATTTTAACCTACTTAGAAAATAATGATGTTAGCCCTTTATTTAACATTTACAGACAGTATTTTTTTTCCAATTTCTTTTAACTTTAGGAGTGTTTTTTAAGGAGAACAACCTTCAACAGACCAAAGATGACAAAGAGTCATAAACTGAAGGATATGATGAACACAATGCTGCACCTGAGGCCAACGAGGAAAAACAAAGCCAAAAATCATTTTTAGATGTTTTTGACATTTAAAATAGAAGATTTTATTGGTGCAATAAAATCGAGTGGTTTGCAACAATATTTTGCTATAATTTCTGAAAACATCTGTAGCTTTACTCTCTATTTTTATATGAAATAGGCACATCATTAATTCAGCTAAAATAACACTGAAAATTACATGTAAGTTAGCAGATAATATTTAAGGTCATGTCTTCATAGTCCAAGTGGAAAATGGATGCAATGAGTTAGATGAATATAATCTTCATAACTGGTTCTGACGCATTAGGCTGCATAACCAAGCTGAGAATGAACTGTAAGCAGTAGGCGATTTTAATCAGATACTTTGGATTTGCTTCCATCAGGTCAAGTAGGATCTGTCAACGTGGAAATAAGTGGCACAAGGCAGGAGCACACTGCACTGACAGGTCTCTGGAAACAGGCCCAGCCTGACACAGAGGCTCCCTGGAGCAGCCAGGCTTGCTCGGGAGGCAGAGCCACGAGGGGACACCATGGGCACCTCTGATGTGGTCTCCATGGGAAAGAAGAGCAGGGCAGTGTACGCAGTGTACTGCTGGTCACTTTGAATAACAGCTCTGGCCGTCAGGGACTCCGCTGGTTGTCAGGGGCCTGGCCCTGGGGTGACTAGGGCATGTGAGGCTGATGGAAAGACGGTCTGAGGTGTGGGCTCGGGATTGGCTGCCTGGCACAGGCAGGTGAGCAGCTGAACTGTTCACACTTGAGGCACTGGCTGACCAAAGGAGGGCTGTCCCTTCAGGCTCAGCAAGGCCCCAGACTGCAAAGTGTCCAGAGGCAGAAAATAAAGTCTGAGTTCATATATAAGGTTATGGCAACACTCTTCCTGGACTTCCTTGGGTTTCATATAGAATTTTGAAAATGTTCTTTTTCACACAGTTTCCAAATATTAGCATTCATATTTCTCTCCTTCCCTCCTTACCAAACCATCTCCGGTCACGGTCACTGTCTCTTTGGACTGTATCCATACGCTCTCGCCATGCTCCCAGCCTGCGTCTTCCTGGCTGCTTCATTGCTCAGTGGAGCTCACGGCTACCCCTCACCTGGACCTGCTCACCCCCTGCCTCCAGCTCCCAGTGGGGCTGCACCCCTGCGGCAATCTCCTCTGCTTTCAACACTGCTCTCTCAGGCTCCGTGGCTGTTTGCAGGCCTGTAAAAGTAACCTGTTTTCTTCACACCAACTCAAAAGTTTCCAGCCAGTATTAAAATATGTCTTCTCTATCCTTCTAATTTTCTCAACTATCTTCTATTTTCCAGACTTTTCTTTATACAAGGCCATTTCCTTTGCAAAGCACTAGCCCTTATTCTCACCAAAATCCCCTTCCCACAGATTTATAAATGTCAGCTCCAACTGGATTCTTCTGCTCTTTATCATAAGTGCATCAGCCTTCACTTACCTTGGATGCCCCTTGGGGGCAAGACTTCTCTTTTCATCTGCCACCAGGCCAGGTCAGTACTTAATCACTCCTGTCATTCTTCATACTGTTCTGTCTGCCGGAATGCTGTCCAGGCCCTATCTGACTGGAAATCTCTACCTGTGATCTGAAACGCAGTTCGTTGAAGACCACTGTGCAGACGCCAGGTAGTGACCGTTCGTCCACAAAGCCACAGTGCTTTTCTTAAACACAATAGCGCGCCAGGACTGGCTCTCAATCACTTACTTCCACATCTATCCCCACCACCAGGGTGCAGAGGCAGAAGCCACCCTTGCCCTTGGCTGCATCTCTGTGGCCTAACTGACTATGCTGTGGGTGAGAGGCGCCCAGCACATCTGAATCTGTCTATTCCATACCAGTGAGCACAATGGCAGCACTTCCTCAGCAGACTCTTCCTGGAAAGACTGCTAAAGTATTTAGTTTGATTTCTTTTTCTGCATTTTTTTCCCTTAGAGGGCACTTTACATTTTACTTACTAGTTAGCAAATCCAATCTATTCATTTGAGGTGTTAGAACTATTAGATAATTCACATCACCTCCATAATAATTCTTACAACAAGTATATAGATTTTCTTGGCCATTATCTGTCTTGTATCTCTTGTTCATAAGTTTTTGAAGCAATTTAATAACCATTTCCTTCTAGTCCGCAACCAATATACTCTGCTAATTGCAATAGACATATAATGGATCTGCTTATTTTTCTCTCTAGATCTATATTTAACTCTCTATTTATAGTCTTTCAGTGTTGGGAGGTGTTATGCTTCAGCATTTGAATATATCATAAAAAGTTCATTTTTAAAAAGTTATGTATATAAAATTTAGAATCTTCTCTTTAAAATGTTGTACATGAGAGATATTTTCAGCAAAAGAATAAAACTGAAAAACTACACAATTTGAAAACTCAGGTAGCTTGATTAGTGACTATATTTTTATATTTCCATTTTATACCAAATCGCAAGAAACCAGTTTGAATCCTAGACCCATGCCTGCTTGCTAAGGAAGAGATATCTGTTTAGGCCATGTCAGGATGCCCTTATTTGACCCCTATGTCCCAACAGCAAGGCCTATTTGTATAGTTAAACTGATTTTTATTTTGTAACAAACTCTTTTGCATATTTTGAACACCTTATCTGCATTCCTAGTAAGACACATATATTTGTAAAATCAAAGTCTAGTCACATTAATCATATTTTTCTCCCAGTCCAGAATCTTTCTGTGGTCTCCCAATGTTTCATCGTTGCTTTTAATTCCTCACTGTGTCTCACTCTGTTTTTCCTTTTCACCCAGCTCCATCTCCCTCCTGTGTTCCAGCCCTCAGCACACCTCCAAGAACCCTCAACAGTCTGCCCCATTCTGCAGGCATATGTGGCAATGCCTGTCTCACCTACCCATTGGGCTTATTCCTAATCGTCCTTCCAGAATGTTCTCAGTTTCAATCTTTCTGCAAGACGTTTCCAGCCCCTAAGGAGCCATGACAGTTTCCTCCTCTAAGTCCCGTGGTGCTCTGTTCATACATCTATTATGACACCTGATGTGCTTTATCCATTAATAGCTATTTGTCTTATTTGTACTGAGTACACTCTAACTGCATATGGCCTGGAGCTGTACTCATAGTACAAGTCAAGGAGGGTTTCCTGACACTTCAGTGGAGGTAGACATTTTGTCACACAAATAAAATGCAACCTAACAAGCACAGACATGGCCAATATGCATGGAGAAGGACCTATAGCTCTGGAAGTGATATGAGGCCATTTCAAAATGGCCAGGGCTTGGTAGGATCCTAAATCCCAGCACTGTGAGTAACTGAGAGAGATATTTGCCTACAGGCCACGAACACTGAGCACTCTCTAAATCCTATGCCACTGCTCCTTTGCTGGTTACTGACCATTATTTGCATAGACTCGCAGAGGCCCATGTGACTATCTTGTGGGCAAAGATAGAAGAGAGGTAAGACAAGTGCAAAAGCGAAGCCAACAAAAGCAGCTGGCATGAGGGGTAAGCCAGGCAGGGGAGGCAAGAACTTTTGTTAAAGTGCCCATTTCAAATGCCAAGAAATATATTCTGATAATTTAAAATAATAGAGTGTCACCGCTGGGACACTCAGAAGTGTGTGTGGCAGAAAATGGCTTAGAAGGTGAACAGAAGCAATGGGCTGTAACTTCATGACTAGATCTTGGAAGGAGTGGTCCAGGTGGGGCAGTGTGTACACTGTTGGGTTGGGCAGACTCTTGCAGAGAGGACACAGCATCACCAAAAGAGAATGAGGAGGACAGAGGATCAGTAACAATGCAAATGCCTGATAAAATGAGAATAGAAAACTTCTAGAAAGAAAGAATGGTAAGAAGCTTCAGAATCTATTGAGAGATAAGGTGTTAGAAGACGTAACAAGGCCAGCATCCTGGACGCTGACAGCCCTGATCTGCTCAGATTCCATAAGGATGGGTGAGAAGCCAGTGGTACATGCTGTTTCCAATGTCTCAATCCTCAGAAACACTTGCTTCTGAGCTCTTTTAAATACAATTTTGGAATGTAAATTATAGGGTTATTATTTTCATAAGAGGATAGTTTTATATTAATCCTTGTAAACAAGTGATGAATAACAGTTAGATGGTAAAATGTAAATATTTCTTGAGTACCTGCTACAATCTAGCCAAAATCTTAGGTGCTGCAGTTAAGCTAAGAAATGCTTAAGCAACTCCAAGAGTTAAAGGTCTAAATGCCAGAGTTAAGAGTCTAAAACTGAAAAGAACAATCCAATTTGTGGTCCCCAAATAAACACTAGCAATAGCCACTAGTGGTCAACAAATGTCAAATGTTTAACGTAAGTGTAACTACAAAGTTTTCTCTCTCTACTAATGTCAGGGACGGTGAAAGCTATTTTTGAATCTTACTTCTAAGCAAAAGAGAAACCTTAGAACAGTGACCTATTCCCATAGTCACTGTCTTGATGTATTCTAAAAGAATACAGTTGTCCAGACTGCCCTGTGCATCCTTCAGGGAGCAGCAACCAGGGCAGCACCTCCCAGCTGCACATTTTCAGGGTACATTGGATAATATATGACACCTAGGCATCCCAGATTTTCTCGTTAAAACTGTATATAATAAAATGAAAATAACGTTTTACCTACTGTGTAACCACCTGTCAGAAAATTTATGAACAATTAGAAAATGAAAGAACTTTCCAGGGAACAATTTGTAGAAGCAATAAAATGCTCACTTTTTTCACAAATATAATAGATAACAACTTTTCACTTTTCTACCTCAAAACAGCTTTTGCAGTAATTAATCAAATCTGTTTTGCTGTTGCACCAGGTAGGCACAACTACAGGCAATGAACAAGCCACTTAAAATTTCCAGGAGAATCAAAGCTTGGAGCCTGGGCTGTTTTGCGTTTCACAGAGAGTCACACTGCTCCCTAAACTTCAGTTTATTAGCACAGCTTTTCTGGGGTTTCACCACTCAGAGACAGGTGCCGACCTTTCTGTTAGTAAACCAAGCAGTCAGCTCAAGGCATCCATGCAGAATATCTCTGCTTTCCTTGTTTTATTTTATTACTAACTGATTTGAGGCTCCAGTCACCTACATTGGCCAAAACTGATAGCAATAATTTCTAAAATTTATATAATACTTTATGTTGGATGAAAAGTCCTTCTGCATTATCTCACTAACTGACATCCAATATAAGTTATTGTAATCCCTTTTCCTGTCTTCCTCATGGTCCAGGAAACTTAAAACATTATTGGAATCCTGGTGAGTTAATTCCAATCTACCACCTCCAGCGCAACCCATGGTGAGAATAAAGACACTAAGACATATTTATAGTTACAGGCAGCCAAGAGGTCCTGAGTCCAGTCCAGGTGAGGACTCATGGAACAAAGGCATTGATGCAGGACCTCACCCAGAACTTATTCATTTGTGAAGAAGGGAGTGACTTGAGGATGAGTGAGGAGCATGATGGGAACTATGTGAGTCCGTGAGCTGGGCTTAGCTAGGAGGCCAGAAGGTACCTCTACAATGTGCAGAGAGAAGGATATACAGAAAGACCAATCTGCAAAACTCAATAGGGGTGGCATTTGAGTGACTTAGGAGGCTGTTGCTTCAGTTTCTGATATGTAAACTTTTGTGCCCTGGGAAGTCAACCTCTCTTCTTGAGGGTTGAACCCAGTTGACATTCCTGGAGCTTTGGGACTCTGCATCCTGCTGTGCTCAATCATTTATAGGGAGGCACCATGTAAAGAAACAGGAAACTGTCATCTGGCTTTAAATATTACATATCAAATTCGGCCTGGCAAGCCAAAAGTGTGCGCAGCACTCTCCAGCCCATGAGGAAGCTTTGGTGCTTCGCTCTGAGACTGGTAAGACCCCACCCTGCCTCCCACATCACCAGAGGATGCACTGGGAGGTCCCTCTGGGCCTTTCTTGGCCCTGCCCAGCAACTCCCGAGCTGACCGCAGCTGCCTGCCTTCGGCCTGGTGAACTGAAAGTGTGTGCAGCACTCTCCAGCCCATGGGGAAGCGTTGGTGCTTTGCTCCAAGATTGGTAAGGCCCGCTGGGTGACCCTAAGTGGCTGGAGCTATCTGCTAAGGTCTGTCTAAGGACCTCCACTTAACTGGGGAAACTCCCTGCAATAGAGATGGATACTCTGAACCCAAGAAACAACTGAGACCTTGCGTTTGGCTTCCCTAAGGGAATATAGGAAAATGTCAAACAAAAGAGCAAAATGCAATCTCAAACCTCCAGCCCATCCCAAGCAAGCCTAGGAGACATGGGCATAGAACAAAATGTAAGCTATATACCTGAAACTCCCAAAATGATAGCAATTGAAGTAAAAAAACAACTTGGCAAAGCTATATAAGAACTCAGATCAGAAATAATCTCCCAGGTAAAAGAAGAAATGATAAATGTAATGAAAGAAATGCTGAACTCATCTAAAGAAGACATAGTTAAAAAATTAGAAGAATAATGCAAAAAAATGGAAACCTTGAATGCACAAAATAAGAAACAAAAGGCATGAAACAGATTCAAAGAGATATATAGGAAATAAAAAATTCCATTGAAAGTTGGCAAAAATGCCTCAATGAAAGTGAAGATATACTTTCAGACCACAAAGACAAGATTGCAGCTAGTGAACAGGAAAGGAAAGATCTTTTAAAAATAATAAGGAACCAGGAAATAACAATTCAATGGCTCCAAGATAATGCAAAGAAAAACAACATAAGATTGATAGGTATAAATGGAAAAGAAGTGGACAACACAAATGATATCAAGAGGCTATTTATAGAAATAATAGCTGAAAATTGCTCAAACATGAGAATGGAAAGTGACATACAAATAGGTGAAGTATACAGAACTCCAAATGGGCATAACCAAAATAAAACTACACCCAGACATGTAATAATCAACATCCAGAAATCCAACATAAGAAGAGAACATTAAAAGCCACTAAAGAGAAGAGATAGATCACCTATAAAGGAAAGTCCATCAGAATCACAGCAGACTTCTCAACACAAACAATGAAGTCAAGAAGAGCATGGAGTGAAGTATTTCAGATCCTAATGGAAAACAATTTCCAACCCAGACTGATGTACCCTGCAATACTGTCCTTCAAAATGGATAGAGAAATAAGATACTTCCATGACAATGAACATCTGAAGAACTTCATGACCACCAAAACAATTCTGCAAAGAATACTGAAAGACACTCCAGATAGACAAAGGAAAAATACCACTAAACAAGGCAAACAAACAGAGTGGAGAGGTAAAGAATCAACAGCAGAAAGATAACATATCAAAAATAAACCAATATATTTCATTTATAACCGTTAATGTAAACAGCCTCAATTCACCAATTAAAAGAAACAAATGGCAGAATGGATCAAGAAACAACATCCAACCATATGCTGTATACAAGAAACCCATATAAACCAACAGGAAACTCAGACTGAAAGTCAAAGGATGGAAAACAATACTCCATGCAACAGAATCCCCCCTAAAAAGCAGCAGTAGACATTCTGTTTGTAGACAATGTGAACTTCAAACCAAGGATGATTAAAAGAGATAAAGAAGGTCACTATATACTAGTTAGAGGAAAACTTCAAGAGGAAGAAATAACAATCTTGAATATATATGCACCAAATTTGGAGGCACCCCGCTATATAATACAAATATTAACAGAAAACAAAAATCAAATAAGCAATAACACAATTATAATGGGAGACCTTAACACCCCACTGATCCAAAGAGACAGATCAACTAGACAGAAAATCAGCAAATAAATAACAGAACTAAATCACACCTGTGAACAAATGGACTAGGTGGATGTATACAGTGTTCCACCCAACAACATCAGAATACACATTCTTCTCAGCAGTACATGGGACATTCTCTAAAATAGACCATATACTAGCCCGCAAAACATGTTTAAATAAATGCAAAAGAATTGAAATTATCCCATGCATGTTATCAGATTATAGCACCATGAAACTAGAAGATAATGACAGAAGAAACTGCAAAAACTCCACAAACACATGGAAATTGCATAATGCACTCCTGAACAATCAGTGGGACACAGGCAATTAAATAAGAAATTAAACAATATCTAAACACAAATGAAAATACAAATACAACTTACTGGAACCTATGGGATGCAATGAAAGCAGTCCTCAGAGGAAATTTTATTGTGGTGAATTCTCACATCAGGAAAACAGAATGAACACAAATAAACAACCTGATGTTACACCTTAAGCGTCTAGAAAAAGAAGAGCAAGACAAGCCCAAAACCAAAAGAAGGAAGGAAATTATAAAGATCAGAGCAGAAATCAATGCCATAGAGACTAAGAAAACAATACAAAGAATCAGTGAATCAAAGAGTTTATTCTTTGAAAGAATAAATACAATTGATAGGAACCTAGACATCCTTATTTTAAAAAAGGAAAGAAAAAACTCAATGCATGCAATAAGGAATGAAAAGGGTGAAATCACTACAGACCCTGTGGAAATACAGAAGATCATTAATACCTATGTCAAAAAGCTCTACTCTCATAGGCTTGATAACACAGAAGAAATGGACACATTCCTAGAAACATATGAATTACTAAAGTTGGATCAAGAAGATGTAAAACTGCTGAACAACCCAACTTCAACTAATGCAATGGAAAATATAATTAAAACATTACCAACAAACAAAAGCCCAGGTCCAGATGGATTCACTGCAGAATTTTATAAGAATTTTATAAGAAATTCAAAGAAGACTTAATGCCAACACTCCTCAAACTGTTCAATAAAATTGAAAGGGAATCAATTCTCCCTAAAATTTTCCTGGAAGCAAGTCTTACTTTAATTAACAAAACCAGAGAAAGATCCAGCAGAAAAAGGGAACTATAGGCCAATCCCCTAATGAACATAGATGCAAAAATTCTCAATAAAATATTGGCAAACGGAATGCAACAAATCATCAAGAAGATTATACACCATGACCAAGTGGGCTTCATCCCAGGAATTCAGGGATGGTTCAACATATGCAAATCAATAAATATAATCCACCACATTAAAAGAACCAAAAATAAGAATCACATGCTCACTTCTATAGATGCAGAAAAAGCTTTTAATAAGGTCTGACACTCATTCATGGTAAGAACCTTATAGAAAATTGGAATAGATGGTCTTTACCTCAATATGATAAAAGCCATCCATGACAAACCAACAGCCAGCATCATATTAAATGGCTAAAAACTGAAAGCCTTTACTCTAAAACCAGGAACAAGACAAGGATGTCCATTATCACCACTGCTGTTCAATACAGTGCTGGAAATACTAACCATAGCAATTAGACAAGGGAGAGAAATAAAAGGAGTAAGGATAGGAAAAGAAGTTAAATTATTATTATTTGCAGATGACATGATACTCAACATAGAAGACCCCCAAAACTCTATTGAATGTCTCCTAGGTATGGTAAATTCAGTAATGTAACTGGATACAAAGTCAACACTCAAAAATCAATAACATTCCTATACACAAACAACAAACTCACTGAGTGAGAAATAAGAGAAGCCACACCCTTCACAACAGCATCCCCAAAATTGAAATACTTATGAATCATCATCTAACAGAAGAAGTAAAAGACCTATTCTGGGAAAATTATAATACCCTAAAAAAAGAAATTGAAGAGGATCTCAGAAAATGGAAAGACATTCTCTGTGCATACATAGGAAAAACAAATATTTTGAAAATGGCCATTCTCCCAAAATTGTTATACAGATTTAACGCAATTCCCATCAAAAATACCACTAGTACACCTCACAGACCTACAGAAATCATTCCTAAAATTTATCTAGAACCAGAAAAGACCTAGAATTGCAAAGGCAATCCTGAACAACAAAGGCAAGGTAGGAGGCATCACAATTACTGACTTGAAGTTACACCTCAAAGCTACTGTAATAAAATCAGCATGATACTGGAATAAAAACAGACCTGAAGATCAATGGAATAGATTACAAGATACAACTACAACTACAGACACTCAGCTACCTTATCTTTGATAAAGGGGCCAAACACGTTCACTAGAAGAAAGACAGTCTCTTTAATAAATCGTGCTGGAAAAACTGGCTCTCCATATGCTGAAAACTAAAACTAGACCAACGCCTATCACCATGTACTAAGCTAAAGTAAAAATGGATCAAAGATCTAAATATTAAAACAGAAACACTAAATCTGCTGGAAGACAAAGTAGGTAAAAATCTTGAAGACACAGGGGTAGGTAGAGAATTCAAGAACAAAAATCAAACCATATGGGAAGTACTTCCCAGAATCAATAACTGGAATCTCATCTTATTAAAAAGTTTTTGCATGTCAAAAGAAATATCCAACAGAATAAAAAAGAAACCCATGAATTTTGAAAAAATGTTAGTGAACTGTTCCTCAGACAAAGGAATTCTATCTAGAACATATAAAGAATTAAAAAAGCAGACCCCCCAAATTTAAAGACCCAATCCAAAAATGGGCATCTGAGATGAATACACAGTTCTCAGATGAAGAAATACAAATGGCAAGTAAATATATGAAAAAATGTTCAGCATCATTGGTCATTAGAGAAATGCAAATTAAATGCACTTCTGAGTATGGTCTCAAGTTGCATCATCTCATTTGAGACAGAATGACCAGGATAAAGAAAACTACCAACAGCAAATCTGGAGAGGTTGCAGGGGAAAAAGAACTCTTGTGCACTGTTGGTGGGAGTGCAGACTGGTGCAACCACTGTGGAGGTCAGTCTGGAGATTCCTCAAAATTTGGGATTGGAAGTCCCATTTGACCCACCTATTCCTCTTCTGGGTATATTCCCAGAAGAATCGAAAGCGTCATATCACAGTGATATATGTGCACCCATGTTTATAGCAGCACAATTTGTAATAGCCAGATCTTGGAAAAACCTATATGCCCATCAACTGAGGAATGGATAAAAAAGATGTGGTATTTTTATACAATGGAGTACTACTCAGCTATAAAGAATGATCCCACTGAGATACTTGTAAATATTTGGATGCAACTTGAGACCATACTCAGAAGTGAAATAAATCAAACTCACATGAGTAAATATCATACTGTCTTCCTAATTTAACAAATGGTAAGAGTACATAAGATACAAAATCCTCAATAAATACAGTGGAAGGGTATGTGCTCAAAGCAGAAAAAATAATATCTCAGGGAAAGAGAGGAAAAAGAGAAAGGGAAAATAAAAAATATCTAAATTTGTATAAACACACTTAGGATAGCTAAGCTGATTATGCTACAAATTCTGTAAGTTCGTAGAACAAAGCAGTTAATATTCATAGGATTGGAACAATTTTGCATGTTTGTGTCAGGCAACCTGAGGAACTCTTGAAGATCACTGTGTAAAATATCAACCTTAGTTCTGTTCCTACCACCATGTTCTGAAAGCCTATATTGTCATTGTTTTGGGATCTTTGTTATTGTTATTTATTTGACTTTTCTGTTTCTTATTTTTCCAGCAATCTGTTTTGTTTTGTTTTTCCCTGTAAGGCAGAAAGCATAGGTATATATGTAGAGGCTTATACATGCCTAGAATTTCTCCTAAACAGTTTATGAGAACTGATTATATTATGTATGATGAAATGAACAGCTACTTTGAAGAAAAACAGAAATGGTACCCATTGCTGATTCCGTATCATCATGCTTTGAAATCCAGTAATGCTTCTATTCTTTGTTCAGAGTGATTTAGTCTGTTTTATATTGTGTAATTTCAATATACACAAAGGTATGGACAGCTATTTTGAAGAGAACAAGAGACATTATGGCAGCCATTGTTGATTTTCATATTGTCTGGTTTTGAAGGTCTGTAATACCTTCATTACTCTGTTCTGATCAGTTTTATTCTATTTTGTTTTTTATGAATTCATTTTGTGTGAAGATATGGACAACTATTTAGAAGAAAATAAGAAGCATTATGGTAGCCTCTGTGGATCTCCTGTTGTCTTGCTTTGAATTCACTTACATTGTTTTGCTTCTGATCTGCTTTGTTATGTTTAGTTTTACCCTTTTTTAAAATTAAAGAAAAAACATAGATTACACATCAGTACCTCAGCCAGCCCTATTTACATTGCTTAGGGCCAATTGAAAGGAGCAGGAAGTAGTTTATATAGCTCTGCTCATATCAGTACGTGGAGATGGGGCCCAGTTTAACTAATGCGGAGGTGATTGTTCAGCATTCAAGGAGAGCCATTCAAATGATCTTCTCCAATAAGTATTATTTTCAGTTTAGAGTTGATGAAGTGGAGACAGAGATAAAATGAGTTGGCCTTGATTTTTTCCCTCATCATTCTTCTTGGAGCAAACAGCAGATTCTTTAAGGAACATATTGGATTCATTGGCAGTTTGTGTTTGTCTTAAACATTTGTTCTCTGATAATCATTTTATTGTAATTGTCAAGGTTTAAAGATTGAGATAATGGAGTGTCTCTTTCCTAGTAGTTGGAAAATGTTCTTTTTCTTATAAATCCTAAAAGATACCTATAGGAAAACCTTATTCTGTGACTCCTAAATTGAAGGGCTCACTGCACAAATCCTGAAGCTGTATGTTTTGGTGTTTTAGTGCTCTTACTAATGTGTTTCCGTAGCAAACATGAGACTGGCTTCATAACATCTCAGGAAGGGAGGTGTGTGTGTGCATGTGTGTGTTACTGAGGAATTAGTTGCCTTTGGAAAGGGACACAGATTTTAAACATACAAGATGAATGTTCCTATGGTTATTAGCCCATGCACCCACCATACAGGTCAAGACACAAACATTCCATCTTCCAGAAGGTTCTATTATGTTCTTTCTCACTTAACACTTCTCAAAAAGATTGCTGCTGATATGATCCTCTTGAACTTCACACAAATTAGTTCATCTAGCAAGTATACTTGATGTTTGGATTATCTCAATATATATCTGCGACATTCTTCCTTATTGTTTTGTGCTTAATGGTGTGTTCCTATTTTATTTCCATGTAGCTGTTCACTATACACATGCTAGAACCTACTTGTTCACTTTGTCAGGATGGACAGTGGACAGAGTATGCACCTGAGACCACTCGCTGTCAGGAGGAACAGAGCGTAGCGTGTGCACCTGCGGCCTTGCTCACCACAACCTATTTTCTCTGGGTGCCAGTGTATTCATTCGCAAGGAGTGAACTCTGCAGATCATTGTTTTAGGCTATTCTCAATAAAGCTACTATGGACACTTCTATTCATGTCTTCTGCTATATATACACACCAATTTGTACTTGGAAAATACCTAGGAGTTGAATTTGGAGCTGACAAACTGAAGTTGAATTTGGAGATATCAAACAGGTGTACAGTTCAGTTTCTTAGAAATTATGAAGCACTTTTCTAACGTAGTCAAGCCAATTCCCAGCAGCAATGTTTGAATGTCTCCACTGATGCTCATTCTCACGGAGACAGTGTTGTCAGTCTTTTTAAATTTTAGCCATCTGGTATGTGAGAGAGGAGGTTAGAATTTAAACGCTTACCATATTAAATATGCCAGTCTTCCCAAAGCGCTGTGCACCATGCATAATTTTACAGTGGATCTTCAGATTCTTTTGGCTTCCTTGACTCTTAAACCCTAGGATGTCTGCTCAGCCTCCTCTCCCATGGAAGCTGCCCAGCTCCATGATAATCCTGGGGCTCCATCATCTAACATGACCAGCTGTGCCCCAACAACCCTTGCACCTCTGCCGAAACCAACCTTGGGTGAAACACAGCACCTTAGGACATGAGCTGTGACTTCCTGAGTGTCCTGGCAAGACCACACCCAGCTGTCCTGGACTCTGAGGAGTTCAGGCCTTGCGAATACACTTTCACCTAGGGAAGTCGGTCTGCGACGCGCAAGACCCCAGGTGAACACGTTTGCCTCTGTTCTTCCTGACAGTGGGTGGTCTCAGGTTCACAACTGCACACACCACAGCTCTTCCTAGAGGCTGGGCAGAGCTTTCCCCACCAGTGCGCAAAACCACTGGAGAAGTTGCCCCTGCTTTTATCCCCTGCCCTGTGGCATTGCTTTACCTTGTTCCCCATCCTCCTCCCCATTCTCTCCTTCTTCATTCTCTTATCCTGGGATTTGGCATCGACATTTAATTGCTCCCCTGGGATCTGTTTTATAAGAACTGGGAACTAAGAATACAACTAAGAAAACATTTCTTAAAATTTTAAATAAGCTTGATTAATACTACCAATTTGTTCAATTTCTAGGGAAGCACAACGGTGTTCACTGGATACCAGGATCAAGACTAAGTAACAAAACAAACTTACTTGAGATTTTGAAAAACACTTCCCTTCTAGACTTGCTTCATTCATTACTTTGTGGCTCAGGCTCAGGCTCAAGTTTATGTCCTGGGATGCAGCAGACTTGTCAGAGTTATGTAGGGTTCCACTAAAGGAACCTTAACAACAACATCTATGCTGTGAAATTGTCTACTCATGGTCACCATTCAACAATATCAGTTTTTCTTCCTTTTCCATTCAAAGAAGCCATGCTATAAAATTAAGACATTGGTTTTATTTTCCCCCCAGTAGTATCCTGAGAATCATACCATTATCAGTAGAATCCCTTCTAAAGTGACCTGCTAAACAAACCTGGCAAGCTAATGGGATTTGACGTCCAATGAATACCATAGTAAAGTAGCAGCTTAACTATGCTGTCTCCCTCAAGGAGAGGGTCCTCCATTTGGACTTAGACCATTTTTTTCAATGTTTTCATACTCTTTCTTCTATTTTCTCCATAGACCTGATTTCAACCCTTCCTGGAGCTGTCACCATTCACCCGCTCATTCATAGTTTACTCTTGAAGAACCTGTTAGACACTCTGCACTGTGTTTGGCACTAGGAATAGCACAGTGTACATACACACCACAGTATCTAGTCTTATGGAACTTGAGGTCTAATGGGGAGAGATACTGTTACAAAACTAGGAAAACAGAGATGATAATAGAAACATTCCTCTGAGAAGACATGGGAATGTTACAGGATTGTACAATGGAAGGTTTTGTCTACTAGGGAAATTCATAGGAGACCTGTGATAAGGCAGTGATAGGTGGCATGAGATATGAACGGTACTAAAAAATCAACCAGGTGAATGGGAAAGGACAAATATTTAGGGAGGAAATGGCAAAAGTGCAGATCCTGGGTAGGTAGGAGCTGGAGAAAGCAATGAGAAAACAACCTACAGAAAGAAGTATGGGACCTGCCAAAGGTGGTGCCTTCATATCTGCCCAAGAGGCTGCTTGGGTCACTCTTCAAGGAGGGAAGCCACAGTGGGTCTGTCGGAATTTTACAAGAATTTATATGCTATGCACTCTGCATGTGTGCACAGGAACACATGTGTGCAAGTCCACACGATGACTAAATCATGAGATGTGATTGCTGGAGACCATCTGACTGCACAGGCACCTGGAGATGGTTAACAGGAGACCTGCACCTGTTCTTAGGGGATTTGTGGGGAAGTGGGAGAAACAGGCTTAGTGGGTTCTGAGTTTGGGATGACTGGGTAGTTCTGGAGGTGAAAAGTGGAGATGGCTGCACAATCTTTTCAATGCACTTCAAGCCCTGGACATATGTACTTGACAAAGGCTTAAACAGCAAAACTTACATTATACATATTTTAATAAAATGTAAAAAATTGGAGATAGATTTGGACAAACAAGTTAGTAGGTTTTTGCAGTTATTGCATGAGTGACCATGGTATCCCTATACCAGATTGTTGGTTAGTGCACTGTAGACAGGTGGACAGAACTGAGAAACACATTTGAGGAGTGAATGGTGTCCATTTGGCATGATAGAGACAGACTAGTTGCCCTAGTGACTAATCCACACTTCCTACATTGCAGGCTGTATATTCCAGCGGGTCTGAGATTTGCAGCCAAAGAAATGTGAAAGGCTCATAAACATCCTTTTGGTTAGAAATCTGGTCCATGAAAGAAAACATCCCCTCTCCAAAAACAAAAATACACCTTTGGCTTTTAACCTCTACCCCACTCTCCAGTCTGCCTACTACTTGTCGATGACAAAAGTCAATATTGTCATCATGTTTGAAGATGGCAGTGCCTTTACCAACTTGTACCCTGGAAAGACAGCATGGACCCTGTACCTCGGCCTCTCCCACCTCCCTGAAAATTACAACAGATGAGGTGTGATCAAAATATATGATGAATGTTTAAATTTTTAAGTATTGTCACATATTGATAATAATCTCCCTCAAAATACTCCCCTTCACTTGCACTGTATCTATCCCACCCCTCTTCCACTTTCTGAAGCAGTTCTGGGAGTCCTCTTCCATAAGTGTCTTAGGCGTGCTGTTGTGGCTTCCTCAATATACTGAGTCAATTCCAAACCTTTACTTTCTTTCATCATTTTAAATTTGAGGAACAGTCAGAAGCTCATGGTGCCAGATCCAGTATACAAGGGGGAAGGGAACAGAGGAGAATATTTTTTATAAGCCTGATTTTCTATTGACCACATCTCATAAAGACACTCCCAAGAGAGGACTTCCAGAACTTCTTTGAAAAGTAGCAAGAAGGACAGGTTAAGTGCGTTAAAAGTAAGGGGAGTATTTTCATGGGTACTAAGGGGAGTATTTTCATGGGTACTAATGGTAAGGTACCATTTACTATAATATATTTTTTAAATTTAAATATTTAAATATTTATATTTTGGATCCCAACGCATGTGAGCAAACAACATAGTTTTACTGTTTCTAGTCAAGTCCTAATCTGTCCGAAGTTCAAGTTACTTTACTTGGTACTTGCTGTGGACTGCATTGCTTCCCTCCAGATTCACATGTAGAAGTTGTGACTCCCAAAATACCAGCTTTTAGAGACAGCCCTTAGGGGCCATGACTAAGGTCAAACAAGGTCACAGCAGAGGGCTCAAGACAACTATGTCTTTTGAAGGAGTCTTAGAAAGGTCCAATAGGACCTTCCTTTCTAAGAAGAAGAAAGGACTCTACATCTCTCTTTCCCTGCCTCTCCCTCCCTCCCACCTCCCAATTCTGCATAGAGAAAAGCCCATGGGAAGACACAGCCAGAAGGTATGATGCCAAGTCAAAGGCAGATATCTCTCCTGCCTTTCCAGCACCTTGGTCATGGCCTCCCAACCTCCAGAACGTTAAATGCCGTTGGACTCACCTAATGTGTGATACTTGTTATGGCAACCCAGGCACACTGGCACAGCATCACTGCCTAACAGGACAAAAGCAAGTGAGGTGCACAGCACAGTAGTCCAGCTTCTGGCTGACGGTCCTGGGTGAACATGCTACGGTCGCCGGGAGAGGGACTCTGGCTGTCGGTCAGGTCTGAATCCAATCCCGGATGTGCTGGTTTGCAAGCGGCCTCAAGACACTCCAGAGAAGACGTCAAGCCAGCCTCCTTGGAAACTGAATAGACTTGGGTAATCCACACTTCAGTGTATTTTACTTGCTAATCAGTTTAAAGTTTTCTCTACTTTATGAATGCATTCTTTCTCAAGAAGGAAAATTCATTTGTACTTTTCTCTATCCTCACCTCCCCAAGTTTCTAACATATGACGAGATAATCAACATACAAGAAACAAATAATTCAATAAGTAGGTAATTTAACTGATTTCTTAAGAAGTGGTGACTGAAAAAGTGGTGACTGGGTATCCAGAGGGTGTAAACCTACTCAAAGCCCTGAACCTAGTGTGTTCAGGGCAATGCTAGACGAGTAGTTCTGCCATTATGTTTCTGCAAGTGATGTTTTTCTTTCCAGTTTTAATGAAGAAAAAGAAAGTTCCATATTGTGACTATTGTTTTCTGTGTCAAGGACCCTGGTCTCCAGTAAAAATAAGAACCAATAGTACAATTAGAATAGGGTTCAATATAATTGTTACATAAATGTTATTGAAAGATCTTATCCACTCTGTACGTTTTAGGTGCTCAAGTGGATAAAACCAATCTCCCAAGTGCTTAAAATAAAGTATGAGAGGGTACAGAAATAGCCTTACACAAGGCAGAAGATGGTGCTTTATACAATTTTATGTTCTGTGTATAATAAAATATGCAATACAGGAATGATGACCTCATTGAATACACTTTCACATAGAATCACATTAATAAATATTTGGTGAATGAACACACGAAGAGACTAATATAAAGCTACATGTTATATATACATACATAATGATAAATAATAGGTTAAATATTATTTTCTATTTGTAAAGGAATAAGTATTGTATTATAGAATGTGTACTCTAAGGAATCTAAATCTAGAATTTCAGAGCCAAAATTGACCACCTACTCCAAATTTATTGTTTTATACAGAATGAAACAGGTGCTAGAAAGTTGATTTCATGCCTGTTCAGTACCCGTAATGGATACCGGAGTCACTTTTTAGATATTTTGACTCACCACACGCATCTGTGTAACCTCCATGAAGGGAACTCAGCTCTTGCATTTAAAAGGCTTCTGGCATCAGGGCACTGGTCTGGATTGCTCAGGGACCCAGAGGAGGCTGGCTAGTCCTCTGAAGATTCATTTCAGCCAAGAGATGTGTCCAATTTACTAAGAGATGCTGACGCACTTAGGAAACAGGCTCACTGAAGAGGAAGCTCCAGCAGCTTGCCTGAGGCAAGCCATGGAAATTGAGAAGCAGCATGCAGCTTGTCAGCTCACTGCAAGGCGGAGCCCAGCTGGGCCGCTTTGGTACTTGGAGCTCTCCTTGGGACACCTGGGTCCATCATGCGTCCCCGTAACTTACACTCCCACATCTGCTGGGAGAAATCACTCAGCATACACTGCCTCACCTGGTAGTGTTCTATAGGGCTTAAAACTGTCCGGAATCCAAACAGGAGCTTTTCACTACCAGGAATAGAGCTTTGCATAATCGTCATGTTTGCAGGCCAACTAAATGTAAATATATGCAAATGAATTGGCAAAGTTGGTTTGGCCCTCAGGCCTTCCAAAGAGCCCTTCCCTGCTGCAAAAGTTGAACACTGCCTGTCCAAAGGAAGAAGGATTAAAACTGATAGAAAAAGAAGGAACAGCAGACAATTTCAGAAAGTAAGAGCAGAGAAGGAGAGGTAACTGTAACTCTCATGTAAATGAAACCAAGACTTAGGTAAGCAGCAAAGCTCTGTTAAGGAAGCTCTGCCATTGCTTTTGTCCACTGTAGCTGTGGCCTGGGGAGCATTTACTCACCAAAGACAGAAAATCACTGCAAGGCAATAGTTTCTGAGGAAAACGGGAGCACCGTCCTGATTGCATTACACCCAGAGATTGTTTTCCCTGCCTAAAGTCAGAGAAGTCTATAAAACCACTCTGGCTGCAGCCACAATAGGCATTTGGTAGCTGATATTTCTGCTAAACCTTAGAAGCCTTTTACTCTGACAAAGTTGTCTTCCCAAAGGGTTTCACAGACTTGGACCAGGATATCATCTATCTACCTATCTCTCTCCATCCTGGAACATGGAAGCATGGAATATATGCTGAAAACCCTCAAGGATTCACACCTCGTCTCCAGCATAAAGCAGTGAGCCAAGTGGGTGGGGCTGTAAATACTGGTAGTTAGCTTGGCGGGATGGAGGAAAGGATCAGAAGCCCCCAAATCAGGAAAGAATTTCAAGAATCATGTTTAAAAAAAAAAAGAAAAAACAAGGATACAAACACTATATGACCTTCCTCATAGATAAAATTTTGAAAACTTGATCTCAAGGAAGTTGAGAGTAGAAGAGTGGCTATAAAAGCCATGGTAGGGAAGTTGAAGGTGAGGAGAGGTTGGTCCATAGGCGTAACATTATGGTGCCATAGGAGGAATTAGTTCCAGTGCTCGCTCTCTGGCTCCTTGGTGGATAGCTAAGACTAATGTGCCATATATCTCAAAACAGCTGGAAGTGAGGTTTTTGAGTGCTTTCACCAAAAAGAGATCACAAGTATATTAGGTAAAAGATACACTCATCCCCTGGATTTGATCATTGCATAATGCATGCATACATTGTACCCCATAAGAATGTGCAGTTATTGTATGTCAAGTAAAAAGAAATGAAAAGAATTTACAGCTTATTGAGGAAGGACTAGAAGTTAACATCAGCCACAAACTATAGCGACATCTATATAATATGTGATTTGTAGATTATTTTTGCATGCACACATATGCCTAAATCAATTTGCTTCAGTTCTCTTCAACTAAATATTTTCATCTCGCTCATCATTAAATATTTATTGATTACTAGTGATGCACCAGACACATTAATAAGCATTTTGGAGCATCTAATTCACGGTGGCCTTAAGTCACAGTGTAGCAGTTATCAGTTTGGTCTACGCAGTAGTAATGATTCTGCTCCTCTCTTCCTGGCCTTTGGGAGAGTCACTCATTTGACGGTGGTCACGGCATCCTGTGACAGAGCCATCCCCAGGAAGGAAGAAGGTCGACACAAACACCAGGTCCAGGCACGGGCAAGGGAAGGCCTTGAGTTGGAAAGGTGGGACCTGGGCACTATGTGGTTCCCTGAAGGAGGGGAGAGGGCGGGGCTAGTGTCAGTGGGCTTTCTGTCAGCAGAGGAGACCAGAGCTAATCAGGGCTGTGGTGCTTCCTCTGTTGAAAGGTTGAGGGATACTGCAGAGGCCCTGTTGCTTTGGCCTGCAGTGAAGCAGCACATCGTGGTGCAGGCAGGTGGCAGAGCAGAAGCACTCCCTTCCATGCTAGGAATCAAAGAGGAAGAGCTTGGGCCCCACAGTCTGCTTTAAGTTCACCCTCTGTGACACAAACCTCGTACTAGGCCACTTTCTTAAGGTCTCCACCAGCTCACAACGGGCCCACGCTGGGTTCTAAGCCTGAGGGACCCTGGGGAGACACTGAAGGTCCAAACTACAGCACTGTCACATCACCTTGTGCCTCCTGTGGCCAGCAGGATAAACTACCCCACAAGGGGAGACTGAGGAGAGCACTGTTTGCCTGACATGACCATGCTGTCGCTGCATCTTCTAATGCAAAGACAAGCTGAGCTATTTATTAAGGGGTTGGTACCACGCAGACCTCAAGGGCACGGTCTTCGCCAACTCACAATTGGCAGGCAGGACCAGACGACAGCCGGTGGAGACACCCAGGCTGCCGTGCTCAGAACACACCCAGAGAGATGCTCAAGCAGAGTCAACCCCTGAACAGGTGAGCTCCTTGCAAAACTATGAGCTGAGAACAAGGGCCTGGGACAATGAAGCTGAAACGAGGGTAAAACAAAATGCTTACAGTAGTAGGTCAGAAGCCCCTGTTGTCTAATGTGAGGGACTCCAGCTCAGCCCCTTCTCCCCACCACAGTTTCCATCGCCTCTCCAGGAGGCTGCAAGACTGCCAGACATCCTGTTTAGGGTCTGACCCGCTTCCTCCTGCTTTCCGTACTTTTTCAAAGTGAGTTTCCTTTCAAAGTGGCCTGGCACCCACTGATTACCCCCTGGTCTTTCTCAGAGCTATCCTTGGGCGTCTTTTTAATGGCCTGACCATAATTGCATTTCCTTGTATGCGCTGTGACAGTCCGCATGCAGTTTAATAAAACATTTTCAAGCTGTTGGGCCCATTTTTCCCTCCCCACCTACATCTTAAGCAGTGGAAGATTTTAAGCCTTATTTTTAAGGTGATTGATTTGGTGTGTTTTCCACTTTCTTTCCTGCTGTGGGGACATTTTGCCTCTATGTGTGATAATTTTTTTAAAGGAACTTTGATTTTCCTGTCCCCTTACTCTCCACCCTGCTGGTGCAGAAGCAAGGACCAGGGAGCTTTATTCCTCCAGTAGCTGTTTTGCCTCCTCTGATTCTGTTAATAGTTGTTGGTGCTTTAGATGAGCCGTGGCCAGCGCTGGGGTTGCCCCGCCGGTGCTCTCATCGGTGGGTGTGTAAGGAGGCCCTGGGGAGGTGCGCACGGCAGCTGGGGCTTGCTTTCTGCTTTAAAGCTGAACAAGAATATTTTATTTTACTTGGGTATAATAGAGGACACGCATTCATTCCAAATAAACCCTGTACGGTATACAGTCATGGGCCTTTACAGGTGAATTCATAGCAAGGTCTCTAATGTTTTATTTTTTTCCTTTCATCTTCTTCATAGAGTGGAGGAAAGTTTCTGAAAACACAGTTTTTGGCGAAAGCCTTGATGAGGACCCAGGAAGCGTTTGTTTTTTGGCTCGCAGCTCTGTGCTTCTTCTCTTGCTGGGCACAGTGAGTTTCCCACCTGCCCCAGTCCTGGAAGGCAACCTCAGAACACCATGCCCTGGCTGACCCCTGCTCTTTCCGTTTCCTCAGCTATTCTCCACTTCTCTCTACTTTGTTCCTTCTCTGTCTCATGCTATATTTGTGGTTCTGGGGCCTTGTGCAGAAATCCTCAGCTCTGCCATCTCTCTTCTTTTCCTCCTCCTTTGCTGAATTTCCCAGTCCCAAGCCTGCCTCTTGCACCTCCCCAGCTTCCTGTGTCTGTGTCCCTGAGGCTTCACCAGGGACACAGCCTGCGTCAGACTCTCCCACTGAACAAGCTCAGGTCCACCTGAGAGGGACAGACACATGCCAAGAACTGTGAGCCTCTTGCTAATAGGACCTTAAGTACAAAATCTATATTCTGGGTCAGAGAATGGACTGGTAGTGGCGCATCCAAAGAAGACCAGACTTTACCCTCCAGCCATTTGCACTTTGGAGATGGTACCCGTTCCACCAGATCAGCCCAAGATAGCCTTTGCAAAGAAGACTTTTGGTCCTATTTAAGATTTGTATTTTGGCACAAAGAAAATCTCTTCTACCAAACTAAAAATTCATTTAAAATATGTGCTTCCCCCTAAAAATTCTAATAACTAAAAGAGCCAATATCAATCCTATAATTAATTATTATCTCTACTATAAGATACGGCTTATTCTTCTGGTCCCGCCCTCAGCTTAGGTGGCACCATGAGTGCAGTATTCCTGCACCTCTTTTAATCACCATTCACAAGCTAGGTGTGAGGAACTCTCCCCCGTCTCTGCTAACCAAAACCCCCAGATAACGCTCCAGCTTCCTGGGCTTGCGTGATTCCCTGACTCTGGGAATATAGATCACTCAGCTGCTGCTACCTTGTTTCTGAGGGGGCAAAACCCACTTGAACAAAGATCAAGCAGGAATTAGGAAGATAAAATGGAGAAAGAAAATAGAAGAAAGCAGCAATTGAAGAGAAGCAAAAATGTCTATTTCAACAATATCTTCTTCTAAAGCTGTTTATGGAAAAAAAAAAAAAAAGGACTAGGTAGCCTGAATTGCAGCCACATTAAATTAAATCCCAGACCCCTTTTCTCAGTCCCACACAGGCCTTAGGACATCAATCCCTTCATGGCAAAATAGCCCGTGGGAAGAGAAATCCTCCTGGCAGTGCTCTATCCAGCTCTTATGAACTGTTAACCATGGTAATGAAGCAATCCTAGACACATATATTAATAATGACATGAGGAGACACATTTATTGTTGATTGTTGAGATGGTGGCAGATTTATTGCTAGCTTGCCAGGAGGGAGGGCTTGGCCCAGCAATGGTGCAATTAAAAACAAATTGAATACAGGGACAAAGAATCAATAATCTAACAGAGCAACTTTTAGTTTGCAAAATACAAATATAAATTAATTGACCTGAACACAGTTGCTAACTGGTCATTAATGCCAGCTTGCTGGCCAATGGGACCACATAATCCAGCCCATTAGACTGACTACAGAAGGCTGAACTTGCCTTTCTCCCACTCCACCTGCTGGGACTGCCACAGGGCCCCGCATTTGGGGTGATTTCCAACACTTGGAAGGGAAGGGGCAGTGTCAGAAATTGGCACAGAAGCTCTAGGCTATGAAATCTTTTTACAGGTTTCACTGAGAACTTGTTTATTCAACAGTTATAGTTTTGATCCCGATAGTTTACAGCAATCTGTCCTGCACACAGGAAATCGAAGGGGAGAAATCAAAGCTATATGTCGCTTTTTGTGGCGTGGTCATCTCCGGTGCCTGTTCCAGTAAAGCCTCAATTTGGGATGCTTATTTTTTCATAAGAGCAGTTGACATTTTTCTTTATTTTGTATAAAATGTGAGTAAAATGTGTTAAAATAGTTTGTAATTATTGTAATGGATTGATAAAATTTAATATGTGTCAGAGTTACCTTTGTGGTCAGGCTAATTCAGGATGTTGTGGCTATATGAAAAACTATGAAGTTATTTGTGACTATTGTCTAAAAATAAATTTATAATCTAGAGGGAAATAAGAGCTAAATTTACGAATAACCAGAATGTGCAAAAACAAAACAAACTTTTTAAAAAAGGTAAGATGGTACCGATAAAGTGATACTTGGAATTTCAAAAAAACTCTTTGGTTTTGGAGACTCAGCAGCTGGTGGACTGTGTCCTGCAATGTGATAGCCACTAGTTAATTAAAATTAAATAAAGCCAACATTTGGTCCCTTATTTGCACTAGCTAATGCTCTACTTCCCCAGTCCTTCTGTTTGGTGGACAGCCAGCACATCGTAAGTACAAACACAGACCACTTTCCCTCTGATGCGAAGATCTCCTGGGCAGCAGTTTTATTCAGGATTTGGAAATCCAGAGTGAAGAAGAATATTGAGAGCAGATAAATCCTGTGAAAAATGGGGAAGTTCAAGATACCGGAGATGGGGCGCTGGACAAGGATGCAAAAATGGAGACACAGGAACTAAGCCTGAGAGGAAGGACAGCCCTGGATTGTTCAGCAACTAGGAAGATAATCTACATTTTGCTAATTTATTATAAAAATCATCAATAATGATGAGTTATATATTTCAGAATAGCTAGTAGTAAAGATTCTGATGTTACCAAAACACAGAAATCAATGGCTGTGTGTATCCAGTTACACTGATTTGATCATTGTTCATTGTTTATGTATACAGGAATGTCGCACCATTCCCTATAAATACATATAATAACTATGCATCGCTTAAAAACAAAAATCTATTTACAATATCACAAGTGAGAGAAGTGACATGATCAGATATATGCATCAGTAATAGTTAGGGAGTGCTGTTAAAATGAGTAGGGACAGAGAGTGATCAGGATTGGGTGTCTTTTTTTTTTTGTACCGGAGTTCAAACTCAGGACCTTGTGCTTGCAAGGCAGGCCCTTATGTCCCTGAGCTAAATCCTCAGCCCAGGCTTGGGTGTCCTTTAGGAGGTAACAGTGACAGGCCAGTAGGGAATGAGATTCTGCATGAGGATGGTGGTAGTTGTGGGAACAAAGAGATGTCAGTGATTTCATGGGGCACATCTGCCTTGGCAGTGAAGCACACAGAGAGGAGAGCCTGGGGCAAGGCTGTACCTGAGGGTGGTTTCCCGTGAGCAGGAACGGTAATCAAAGACAAAGAGCGGGTTTTAGAGTAAGGAAGATAAGTTCAGCACGCTGACTTTAGTTTACCTAAGTTTAAAAGCTCAGGCCAGTCTCAGAAATAAGAGGTTGAGATTAGGGTGAAAAACTGGGAGTATAGAATGAGAGCTGAGATCAACTCTAAGAATGGAATTGTATTTACTGTAATAGTAACACAGATGAAGGATTGCAAATCTTGCCTGAGAGGTGTTAGACAAGGGGTGAACCGAAACTTGTGGGAAAGGTGTGCAGTGGAAACAGACCCAGGGAAGGGGCTGAGACTGCCTGCACTGCAGGGAACTGAGCCCAAGCCCCGCCAGCGCCTTCCAGCTGGTGACTTCCAGCACCGTCCTCAGTCTTGCTAACCCTCAGTTTCTTCATTTGAGAGTTAAGAAGGTGATTTCTACCTCCTGGGCTTCCCTGGAAAGCAGAAGTGGGGGTGTCTTCAAAGCGACTGCCAGACAAGTTGCTCAGTGAGAGACAGCCATGGTTCCCTGGTTCCTAATGACTCAGAAAACAAATCCCTGGGCGTTTTCCTTAGGGTAATCTCACCCGTTCTCCACCTCTACTGTTCTTCACTTTTTATAACTACAGAGAAGGATTATTAATGATAAAAATGGTAAAGGCTTTTGGTCTTTGGGAGAATCCAAAATAGATAGTTATTGGAGTCAAATAACATGTTTGATTTTAAAACTTGTTAATGAAGAGCTCTAAACAAGATTGGAGAATGCAAGTTAGATTCTTCACATATGTACACACTGCTACCTGTATGAAAATATCCCTTACTACTCTGGCTTCAGCATTCCTGAAGCTAAACTATGATTAACTAAACGTATGGATTGCGGGGTTTGAGGGTTTGCTGGTATGCTACATATGGGAAAATATGACTACAGCAGCGTCACGGTGAACTTCTGTCTCTGAGAATTTACGGATATTTACTAATTTACCCTCCCTCTGAGATATGACTGCCCCTGTGCTCACCACACAGGAACATCTTTGTTATTTACTGGAGCTATTGGTAGAGCAGCTTCTTAGGAAATAAGCTGAGATCACCATGTAAATTGAGCAGAACATAACAGGCATTTCCTTTTCTTTTCCATCTCCACATCAGCAGTTATTTGGAGAGCAGGCTTTATTACCACTGTTCTGTTTATTTAATTCTATTGCAAATAAGGCAGATGACAAGCTCAGGCCCTGCCACTTCTCTCCCTGGCTCCTGTTTCTGTATATATTACCAAAGCAGGTGCAGAGACTGGCAGTGCCTCCTTGGATGATGGTGAAGACTCTCTCCACCTTTGTTGCAAAACACTTTCATTCATTCTCCACTCCAGGATCACTCACATAGAAGGGCTGCCAGCCCCAGCCCATGTTCAGCTCTGAAAAGGAATTTATGCAATGGCAAGTTTTGCTTTGGTCTCTATTACCTTTAAATACCAACTCCTTCAACTTTTACAGTTAATAAACTCTAATAAGAGAAATGAGTGTATCTCTGCTTCTCTGCTAGATGGGGGCTGAACCTACATGCTGAGTGGAGGGGGGATAGAACTATAGAGGGGACAGGAGAAATAGTCATGGAAACTATGAAGACTGTATGTGGGAGTGTGAATGCATGTAAGGGTATGTGTGAGTATGAATGTGTGTATGTGATACAGTCTTAGCTCCTACACAGAGCAGAAGAGTATACCCTATTTCTCCTTATGATAATAGCAGAAGAGACCTGCTAAAGGGAGAAATCATGTTTTATAAATGTGGTTTGCACTGCATCGTCTCCAACTGCACCTCACATTATGAAAGGTATTACAACGGAGGAGACTCAGTGGTGCTGAGTGTCAGTTCTGTTCTAATTACACTACAGGCTGAGTAGCACAAGCTGAGGACACATACAGAGGTTGCTTGGGAAGCACATGTGTGGGCCTCCTCCCACCCCAAGGCATGAGGAGGATCTGGCCTGGAGGGAGTTTGCAGGGGGACACTTTCCTCAGGAATGAAGATTGTCACAGTACCTTCCTCGACTGCATGCAGAGGTTATTCTGGAGGCAATGGTATTCTTGATTCTTTCTAGGTTATAGCTGCCTCCTTAGTTACCATAACCCTTCAGTAAAGCATGGATGGAAGAGCAGATAAATAGGTAAGGGACACAGCTGAATATACACATACACACTTGTGCATGTGAAACAGTGTGATGCGGATTGTAGAGATGAAAAATGTCAGGGAACACCTGGGCTCATACTCAGATTTACCAACTGTGGCTAGTAATTAGCAAGAGGACCCCAAATCCCAAGGACTAAAGAAAATATAAGAGATTAGAAGCAAAGTGTCCCGTCAGTTGGTAAAGGTATAAAAAACAGTGTGCAGAGAATCTTGGCTATACAAAAATTCAGCCAGAGAATTGACATTTAAACGTCATGGTAAGATGCAGTAACTAGAATGCACTCCCATGCCATCACCGCAACTATTCCAATTCAAAACCTTTGAAATGAAGCCAGAAGAAATTCTCAATTCTCATACTTATTTTGTACTATGGATCCTTTTGCATGTGTGCTGCATTGGCACATACATGTAATTTGCAGTTTAGAAAACCCTTTGTAGAATCTTACATCCAAAGGCAAAGATCTCTATATGAGTATGTGTGTGTGCATGACGGTATTCATATGTATGCATAAAGCAAATCATTCCATTGAATTCTGTTCTGCATTACAGGTCAGACTAGACCAGACCTCCGGGAAAGACAGTCCTGCACACGGAGGCCTGTGGGACTCAGGAGGAGACCACAGCCCGTAGAGAGAGTGTTCTCACACCCAGAGATGTCCTTTTCCACTCTTCCACCCTCCTCTGTGAGGAACAAGTGTGGCTATAATTAAAATAAAGACTGAATAAATTAAATGTATTTCAAGTTGGCTGCTTACTTTTCTTTAAGCTCATAATTATACATGTTAATTTAAATGACTTAGTAATATTTGGAAGAAGAGGGGAAACCACAGAAAAATAGGGGCTTGTTAAAAGGAAGATATTGCAATAGTCCAGAATTGCATGGAGGGCCAAGGATTTAGCACAGTGGTTCAAGCACTTGCCTGGTAAGTGTGAGGTTGTGCATTCAATCTCCAGTACAAAAACAAAAACAAACAAGCAAACAAACAAAAAAAAAGAGGCAGAATTGCATGGAGGCCCTGCCTCCTCCTCTCCTGTAAACACTTCCACTGCAAACCTCCCCGGGCACCCTCTCCCTGCCCAGAGAGTGGCCTTGGTACCCTCCCTCCTCTTTCATGCTTTTTGCATGTGTGGCAAGGTTCACCTCCATTAATGTATATCCGGGGTACCAGTATGACTGGCTCAGGAAATGCAGTACTGCGGGGGACAGAGGGAAAAAGCTGCCTGAGAGGTGTTTGGCCACATCTTACCCAGTCTAACTCCCTCAGATCACTTCCAACTCCCTAACCTCACTTTCTTGTCTCATTGAGTGGTAACTTTCTGCTCTGTCTCCCAGAGCTCCTGAGAAGGTTCGTGTGAAAATAATCAAAAGAAATCACACATGTAAAGTGTCTCGTATTTTGATAGCCTTTTTCCTGGTGACAAAAGTTGAATCCAAGGAGCGAGCATGGTGCAGCAAATTTAAAGCCTTCAGCAGTTCCATCATGTCTGAGTATGTCTTCAGTCTTTCTAGACCTCAGTTTCTTTATTTCTAAGATGTGAACATGGTATGTGTTTTGTAGGGTAGATGTAAGCACCAACTGAGATTAGGTTTATACTTAATTCCAATGCCAAGGTTGACTGGTGTTTCATACAATCTAAGATTGGTCTAGTTGGAAAATGGATGTTTACATGCTAAACAGAGTATGTATAACAACCAGTGACCCCTGAACAGAGTCCAGAATAAAAGAAACCAGTCTTTCGTGTAGATAGAAATTGCATAAATTTGCAGTGGAGTCTCTTATGCAAAAATTTAACATAATTCATCACTGCTAACCCTGTGCATAAATCTGAGTTCTGCAAAAGGTGTGCATTTCATGAAATATCTTGTAGTAAACAGACACTGCAGCTAGCTCAGACAGCAGGTGGAGAATATCAGCATTCAAGAAACAAAGATAGGCCAGCTCTTCCTCTTTTATCTGTCCCTAACAAACATCAGTCCCAGCACCACAGAGATCTCTGAGTAGTGTTTTCAGAAGGCTGAAGAATTGGTAATGATTAGAGTGACAATTGGATCCTGGCCCTCAAAGGGGCCAGGGTTTTCAGGACTTACATAGGATAAAGTGATAGCATTTCCAATGTGTATCCCTGAAGGGATGAGCTACCAGAAAATTAATTATCTTCTTTGCTGCCTCTCTCAGCCTCTCTACACCATTTATGGTAGCTTCCTTGAGGTTGTCTTTAATTTATGGTAGTACAATGTGATATCCACAGCCAGGGAAAAAATGGAAATAAGGAAAGTAAAATAATCTGTATGAAACCTGGAGGTTTTCCAATAATCCAGAGCAGAGAAATAACTAGAAATGGTCGACATCATAGTATATTGGGAAGACACTTATCGTGAAGTCAGTTGGCCAAGGTCCAGGCCTCAGCTCTGCCACTTCCTTATGGGGACACTGGCAGGTCTTCAGGAGCAGCAGGTGGCTAATGTGTACACGGCCACTGTTCTGCAAATGCGGCAGAGACTGTGACCATCCCTATAAGGCACTGAATGAGTGCGCGGAACCCGTGTAATTCCTGTTACACCCTTCCCCCAGGGAGCTTTCCCCAGGACTGTCCATGCTGAGCCTCGGGGACAGCTCACTCCTGCCTCTGTGGGGGACTTTGCGAAAAAAATGGAAATAAGGAAATCATTGCACTCCTGCTGTTTCAGGTTTCAGTTGCTGAACCAATCTGTCTCTTTCTGCTCATCATCAAACAAACATCTGCAGAGAGCCAACAGCGCCTTGGATAGTGAGCTAAGTGCTGAAGGTCAAGACACATTATAATTTTGGCTATTCTCAGGGAAAACCTAGCCTCAGCAACTTACCTGCTCCCAAGCTGGTGAGCGCACGCCGACCCTCAAACATCTTGCTGGTGTTCAGTTCCTCCGCTCCCTTGTTCTGCAACATCTCCTTAACGTTTGCTTTCCTTTATTCCTAAACCTAGCAAGCTGAAGGCTGGTCTTTCCAAGTGTCACAATGTCCTACCTCTCCACCTATGACAAAGGCCACAGATATTTTCCCCAACTCAAAAACACAAGTAATACATTTAATTCTCCCTCTTTCAAGGCATTACGTTTAGTACTTTCCAATTCCCTTGGGCAAAGTGTTCACTTCCATTACTGTGACAAAATACCTGGTAAAAACAACATAAAGGAAAAATGGTTTAACTTGGCTCTTGATTTCAAAGGCTTCAGTCCATGGTTACCTGGCTCTAGGTCCGTCACAAGGCAGAAACATCACAGCAGAAGAGCAAAGCTGCTTACCTCATGGGAGCCAGAAACCAAACAGAGGGAAAGAGCTCCAGAGGAGAGGGTCAAAGACAAGCTATAGTTCCCAAGGTCATGCCACTAGGACCACTGCCTTCAACTAGGCCATGCCTCCTGAGGCCACTGCCTCCAACAGGGCCATGCCTCCTGAAACCACTGCCTCCAACTGGGCCACACCTCCTGAGACCATTGCCTCCAACTTGGCCACGCCTCCTGAGATCACTGCCTCGAACTGGGCCACGCCGCCTGAGTTCTTGTCACTCCCACAAATGCCATCAAAGTTTGAAACCATCAATGGATTCACCCACCAGTGAAGCGAGAGCCTTCGTTTGTGTACTGATACAAACCCTCCATGGAAGATCTGATCATTATACATGGCAAACATGTACTAACAGAAAAGGGAAAAAAGAAATGAGTGCCCTCAGGGTCTGCTCACTTTCTGAAAGTGCCATCTCTGATCAGATGAGACTTTTCGGGGGGACATTTTATACACAAACCACGGCAGACCACATCTCTTTATTTCTGCAGACTCATAGTCTCCTATTGTCATATGAGTCAGGTGACAAGGCCAGCCACAGCCTGCCCTTGTTCCTCCAGCTTGTCTCCACTTTAGCTTATCCTGGACAGGGATGCTGGTCCGATTTTCCTAACATCAATTCGACCCTGCTCTGAGGATTTCTGACAACGGGGAGGAGTGTCCAGTGAGTTTACCCCACACACATACGCCCTGACTCAACACGATGCCCTCAGTAGCTGAGCTGTACCTCGGTGTCAGTGACGGTGTTTAATGAAGGCAGCTTTGTTTTGCAAAGATATGGACTTGGAAATTAGCAGAGCTATGGCAGAGGCCGCCTTACATAACAGTGAAGGACAGGGACTGAGGTTAGTGACAGCCTCTCAGTTCTTTATATTGCAGGAAACAGCGGCGCTGGGAGCCTCACGGGACTGGTCTCCTCCTGCTAATGGCACTTGGTTGGAGGAAGTAATGAGATATTAACATTCCCAAATGGACAGAAGAGAAATAAACACTTGCTTTTTAAACAGGCAAGTTGCAGCACGGAAATTTTTCAGTTTTTCTCATTGCAAAATCAATACCCATCAGCAGTTTAAAATTAAAGGCAAGATTAGGCCTCAGTTTTATACATGCCTTATTGTATTCCAAAGGCTTTCTACTCAGTCAGATAAATCTCGTTTAAGAGGATTAGAAAACTTTCATTATCTTTATCTAACCTGAACTAACACTAAGTCTAAAAAATTAATCTATAGACTGGACAAAAGCCGATAGCTACTGGGAGGCAGAGCCTGAGGCCTCTTTCTCATCTAGAGCTGGGGGTCTCCATGTGTACCCCTGGCAATTCAGCTGTTTCTAAAGGAAGAGTACGTTGCTGTGCGGTCAGCTGAGAGGGAGCGGAGACCACTCCCTGAGCTGCTTCTCTGTAGATGGACAGAGCCACGTGCCAGACGCCCAGGGTCAGGCCTCTCCTCTCTCCACCACACACCCATCAGATGGCTGGAGCCAGTGTGGGCGGCCTCACGAACCTGGTGAGCACAAGCTTCTCTTGGCCATGCTGGACTGCATGTTCCCCATCCTCTGACTCTTGCTGGCTTGAGACTGGGAGGGGGACACCCGAGTTTGTACATCCTGCCCAAGGAATGGCTCAAATTACACTAACAGGGAATGGCTTCAGAAGCCCCGCTCCAGGAGCCCTTGATGGCCTGCATGGATTTTGACTTTGCCTCCTTGAGGAGTGATAACCTTGCTCTGTTCAAGGCTGTTTTTGCGCAGGACTTGACAGTTTTTTTTTTTATTCCATTGCCACATCACCAGAATATGAAGACAATTTTGCTGTCAAGGCCATGGAGGTACCACTGACATGTCATTTCCATTGCTGAGGATCTCGGCTAAGCCCAGTGGCAGCTGGGATGGTGAGAACTCACAAGTCCTTGATTCCTACACCCCCAACTGTGTCCAGTGTCTCAGCTGACCATGTGCCTCCTCCATCCTTTAAAAAGAAGGATCAGATGTGACTCTTATTTTCCTCCCAGGTGGGGGCACTCTCCTGACTCCAAAGAGTGATGGTCGCCAAGGGCCTGGGCAGGGTATGGAAATGGGACTCTGCGACATCTCTAGATGTACCACTTAGGGCCCCACTGAGCCCCTGAAAGCATGTGGGAGGGGGAATGGCTCGAAGACTGGATGGGCCAACACGGAGGTCCCAGAGCCTCCTGGGGAACAGAAGTTGCATTAGACAGATCTGTGGCCCAACACCCGCAGAGCAGTTAGGGATGCTGTGTTAGCAAAGAGC
The DNA here is from genome assembly GCA_004027295.1 of Dolichotis patagonum. Lineage (NCBI taxonomy): Eukaryota > Metazoa > Chordata > Mammalia > Rodentia > Caviidae > Dolichotis > Dolichotis patagonum. The sequence continues at coordinate 308,436 of PVJX010000023.1, read as the reverse complement.
TGCTCCAGCCGAAGGGAAGGATGGGCATCCGGAACTGGGCATGAATAGATATTAACCCCAATCAGCATTTCTCCACAAGAGCAGCGAAAATGAATGGCATCATATTTGTTAAAAGTAGAGATGAAAAAATCTCTGAGCTAAGCAAGGGTGCTGTACAAATTTCATAATCTGAAAATTAAAAAAATCTTTAGAGTCTATGGTAGATGGAATCAGATAAAACTGGGAGACTAAATTCCACACAGGTATGCTTTCTGGGACAACACTGCCTGTACCCAGGAAGTTAGTAAAGGACACTCTGAGAAAGGTCCACCGAACTTCTCATCTGGCAGAGGAAGCATGTGTCTCTGTGGACAGAACTCACCCTTGAGCTGCATCCCCCCCATGAGACACTGTCCTGCAGAAGGTGCTTTCTACGGCGATGGCAGCTGGCTCAGTCCAACATAAGTTCGTCTGGATCGCTGCCTTGTCTTAAAATGGTTCTCATAGTCTCAGAACTGCTCTCTGTATGGGTTTGTAATCCTTAATATTTAATATTTAATATCTAATGTCAGTAATCTGGGATTCTGATATTTCTTCACTTCTGCTTCTTAGCTAAAAAATGTAAGTTAAATTAAAAACTAGTTTTTTAAAAAAAAAATCACATTGATACTGTGCCCTGGGTGTACTGATTCAGATTTCAAAGAGACTAAAACAAGATGTGAAGCTATTCTCCCCTCACGCCTCTTTAATTACATGAACTGATTTTCAGCAGTGAGTGGAGACATCATTAGGACTCCAGCCTCTAAGCCCCAGCCCCACCGTGGTACTGAGCATCACAGCGGCAATGGCAGCGCTACCTGACCGAGGCACGCAGAGCCCCACCCAGAACACGCAGGACCAACCAGCAACTATGCAAAAACACCTGGTCACATGCTGGACATCAGTATCGACTTTTTTTAAAAATAAAGTAGGATCCCCAAAAGATCCTTAAGAAGATCTTTGATTAGCTTAGTGCGTATCAACGTTTGATATATCTTGATCCAGCTCCAGAAAGCTGTTACCTAAGAAAGTTCAACCAGATCATGCAAAACAACTTATCCATGAAAACATATGTGCTAGAGACAACACCGAGAAGCCTTCAGAAGGTATTTGGTTCTCAACCCATGGACTCAACAGCAGAAAATGACCATTTGTGTCTTCCTACATGGACAGAACAAAGTCCAAATCACTCCCACCCTCCATCACTAAAAGGAGCATCAACTTCTGAGTCCAGTCGCAACTCACCTTGCACTATGAGATGGACTCGAGAAGTTTTGGGGTGGTTGTCTGTCTGCACGGAGCAGGTGTATGGACCCTCGTCGTACACATCCACGTTCTGGATCATGATGCTGTACTGCGTTGGTGTGTTGACCAGGATGATCACACGAGGGTCTATGGACCACTTGTCATTCCCAGCATAGAGGATGGTGCTGCGGTTTAGCCAGGCTACCCGGGTGACCCGGTCATCTATGGTACACCTATGAGGGACATGGGGCAAGGATGGGAGAGGAGGCAGGGAGATGGGAGAGAACAGAAAAAGAAAGATGGGACTGTGTCTTAAACGTAGTGGAACACATCAAGTAGTCAGTGAAACAACACAGTACTAAAAGAAAGCATCAATTACTGGTGAAATTCCTGCATACACTGCAAGTAAGGACTGAATCACCTTCAAGAACGGATGATGCAAATCATTTCCACTTGATTTAGGGCCATATTATGTGACTATCTTTGCTGCATATTTGCTCCCACCCCCAAGTTTACATGAGAATTAGCTGATATTTCTTCAACACATTTGTCACCTTGTGGGAGAAACGGCCCGAGGCACAGGGGAAGGAGAGTGGATCACTACAGTATTTCCCATCACACAGACTGAAACCCACAAAGGCCCCAAATAATCCACAAAGCAAATACTTAACTTGTAGTTAATCAAAACTTGAACTTATTTCCTGCCAGAGCGCCAGGTGATGGTAATCTCCATGAATACCCAACTCACTGAGAGTCTGCAGACTCCAGGCTGTGACACTGTAAAATTCACCCTGGAAATGCAGCAGTGTTTAAGTCAAGGTTGCCTCTCAAAGTCTCAGGGGAGAGAAGAAGGACATTGTCAGAAGTGCCCCTGTTCCTTCCTGATTCCTCCCTCTGCCCCATGGAGAGAAGAACATAACTGTCAAAGCGGGGAGGGCATCTCACCCATTCTCCTCAGCCAACAAGGCACCCGCAAAAATGACATTTGCTTGTCTCAGTGTGTGAGCTGCAGAGCACTAGGAGCCATGCAGAGATGGATGCAGTTCTTGGTCAGGAGGAGCATGTGCAGAGGTCCTGGGTAGCTGAGAACCCGAGCACAGAACCAGGAGAGACTGGCACTCCAAAGGGCTTGCGATGACGGACAGCAACCTGCTGTCCCGGCAGTGAGAGGAGTGTGAGTCCCAGGCCTCTAAGAGCACAGGAAAAGAAGGCCCTGCCTCATTCATCCAGCCTTGTCCCTGGCCTGCAACAGAGAGCCCTGGACAAGGTGCAGCAGACAGAGGAGCACCAAGGAGCGAGCCCCAGCAAGGCCACGCGGAGCGTGCAGAAGACAGCTCCCTCGGCAGGGTACGCGCTGAGGCCAGGGCAGCCCAAGCTCTGGCAGGAGGGCAGGATGAAGATGACACTAGGCCTCCTTCCTCAGGCCCAGCAGTCATGCAGGGGCAGGCGCAATGACGGGAAGCAGGGGTGCAGGGTCTGTAGGGTCTTCTGAGTGATAACCAGAGACTGTTCTAAGGCTTTTAATGTTTTTGCTCTCTCAGACTACACAAGCAAGATCAGCATGTTTTCACATGTGAACACACTAAGTGAGTAAGAAAGGAGGGTGTTATGAAGATCATAAAGGGCCAATCAATCCCTCTCCATCATTCCAAACTTAGTAATAGCCTTTACTTTTTTTCTTCACAGACATCTCCTCACACGGATAAAACCAGTGAAGATTTATTTTTCCCGGCATAGACCCATACACTAATGAAACCTTTCTAGCTTTTAATGACTGTGAGCATCTCTATAGAGATATAATTTACTCTCAGCTCCACCCTGGTTCAGTGCAGTGAGCCCAGCTGCATTCACCTTCGGAACTGATATTAAGGTTCCACTGAATGCTTCCTTCCTGCCTCCGTGGCCGCGTGGGTACCAGGCGCCCCTCCCCTTCCCAAGGCCCTTGTTTAATTTTCTGCTCTGTTTACCTCATTCTATATAATTTTCTATTTTCCTTGTGAAAACTAAAACCTTAAGGGACCTCCTTGCTCCTCACTTGCAAAAGCGTTTCTTAGGGGAACACATGGCGATCCCCATTTGAAGACTGAAGCTCAGGTGGTAGAATTCCAGGCAGCAGGAAGCCTGGCGGTGGAAGGTGAACTGGGCCACAGTGAAGGGCGTCACCTGCCAGGCCCAACTACAGGATCTCAGGGACTGAGCGCAAATGCACATTCTTGCTTTCTTTTCCTATAGGTTCTGCAAGATTTTGCACAATTTTAAATGGACATAAAAGTTTATGTAAGTTATACTTTTAAATGATCCATTTTTGGTCTGTAGAGAAAATCATTTTAAAATAAAAAATGTAACAGAAATTACTTATGTGTGTGTGGGCATACATGTGCACCTATGTACATATCTGTATATACGTACATATAGATATACTACATATGTAGAGGAAATTTGAAGATCATTGCAACTGATAATCATAATTCTGCACATTCAAAGTCCATTGATAAGCTTTTCTTTAAAAGTAAAAAAAGTGCATTGTTCCATTTTAAAATTGAACTTGTATTTCCATTAAATGTTCCTCTATTTGCAGGATATATTTTACACTTGAAAATCTTTTATTGATCACCTAACATTCATATGCAACAATACAGAGACAGATTGAAATTTAAATTTCTTTTATGGGCTACAATCATAAAACTCTAAGTAATACTATTTGCTCTGAAAAGGAGTTATCATTACAAATATAAAATTGATAAAGTAACATAAATCTATTGTACATTTTAATTAATAATTAAACAAAAATTATCTTTTACTGTAAATTTAAGTTTAATTACACTGAAAAGCCTTTTCATAGTACTAAAAATAAAAGTGTTTCTGCTAGAATGAGATAGTGTATAGGATAAATTCTGTTCTTGTATTTTCTTTAAGAGAAACCTCATTCACAAAAACATAGAGATGGAAATAGGAATTTTGTATAGCAATGACACTCAATTCTATGAATGCTAAAATATATGGCAAAAGTCACACAGTAATATACCTTCAAAAATGACTTTAATCATCTCACAGCTGACAACTCAATTAGTTTCTTTCTCAATTTCTTTTTCAGCAATGAATTGGAAAATACCTGACTTGCAAAGAGGTTTGTAACTTAGTATTAAGTTTGTTCAGATTCTCAGTATCTGCAAAGTATACTGATAACATCTTACCCCGTCTTATCCAATGACTATAAGAGATCTCTTTTGCTAGAAGCACCTCGATTAATGAATGGACTCTGAAATGTTGAGGGAATCAAAATGCTGTTTATTTTGATTACTAAACTGTACTGTTCCTGCAGGCAAACACCTCTCATCGCCCAGTTGCCTGCTGATAGCAAACTCACTGGGTCTGCCGTGAACTCACGCAGTGCTACACCACTGCTTTCGGTACCCCTCGGCTCAGCTTTTGTGGGACCCCCCTCAAGGGCAGGGCAGTGGTAATAGGGAGGCAGGGAAGCCAGCAAGGAAAGGCTGTCTGCTGGCCATAATACGTAAAGTGAAAGCAGTCAGCACTGAAGGCAGAATTGCAATCCAACCTCAGGTGTTCTCTCAACCAGAGTTTTAGGGAATTCGAGATGTCAGTGCAGTTCATTGAAGCCATCGTTGCCTTTTACAGGATGCAAAGCTGAAGACTGAAGGTACATGCAGTCAAGGTAATTCACTGCAGAGTCACTAGCAGGGGTTGGCGACTTGGAAACAGACCAGTCCAAATCCACCCTTCCTGGCCAGACCGTGCTCTGAGGGACCTGGCCGCACAGCCCTTGGACAGATGTCGCCTCTTGTGTGAGCACGCCCCAGGTGGAAGGCAGCCTCCCAGCTTACTTACTCTTCGCCCTGGGCCTCATTAGTGAGCATGGAGTGTGAACGAGAGAGAAGCTGTAAAAAGCCACCTCTGATCGGGCAGAGAGGCTTCAGAGAGTTCACACAAATCCAGAACCCACGAGCAACAAAGACACTCAGGAAAGCTCATGCAGCTTGAGGAGAGTTACTCTCCTCCTAACCTAGCTGCGTCTCAGAAGAAAGTAGAGTTCCATGGCTTCTTGCTTTCTTCTCTCACCATAGGACTCCTCCACAGGTCCTGATAACAGCAGGAAACAGCACTCAGGAAAGGAATTTGAAAGCCTGCTGAAGTCTTCCTCCAAACTCTGGTTCCTCCCTGCTGTTTGAGGCAGTGTCTTGGACCCTCTTTAGTAGCATGGAGTGGGGGATGTTTCCAATGGTAACTAAGACAGGACCAAGAGGCCAGTTGAGGAAGGTTAATGACAACTTTCTGATCTCTTGCAAACTCTTTCAGATACCTAAAGTCCTTACACGCCAAGCCAATTCAACCTACAGGTCCTTGAAAAAAAAAATAGAGCTTATGACAAATCTATTACAAATGACCTCTACAGTTAAGTGTTACTTGTACTGCCTCAGGAATAGTTTATGAATTTTACATAGCTAAAAACATTCATTTCATATAGCTGACCTTTCAGGAATAGTCTGCACTATCCACGTTTTATAGATCAGGAAACTGAGGCACAGAGAGATTCAGAAACTACTCTAAAATCACCCTGGTACATTCAGGGCAAGGGACTCCAGTTGAAGCAGCCTGGGGCTGGCGTTACTACAGTCATGGGCTATAAAGGATAAAATAAAGAGAAAAGAAAGGATCTGATGTGATTTTTACACATCTTTAAATCCTCTGTGGTCACATGTCCAGAGTAAGGTAGAAATAAGACTTGGGGAGCTCTGAGAGGTACCTAAGGGCAGGGTCTACCACATCAGAAAGGCCAAGACATCCAGGGACAGGGTCCAGCACTCCAGGAAGGAAACAGGACCAGGACACAGAGTTCTTTCTGAGAACTATTGTTTTTATTTTCAAAAAGATAAGCAGTTAGGAGAAGTCCACATCCTGAAGCAATCCTGTTCAAACTTCCGTGAGCATCAGAACTACAGACTCTTACCATTCCAGAGATTCTGGCCGGTGGCAGAGAACTTGGGAATTCATGCCTTTCTGACAAGTTCCCAGCTGCACCTAGTTCTGCGGCCCAGGAACTCATCTGGGAACCACTTACTCCACTAAAGAAACCAGGTAGGAAATCAGCTGGAATTTTTACTAAAACAATAAATGCTTATTGAAAAGCAAATTAGGTACACTGTAGCTTTTTTCCTTTATGTTCTTTATTCTTGTTTTTTTTAATTTTATAAACAAAACAAAATAAAAAGGATAGAAATGATACAAAATTTCAAAAAAGTAGGAAATTAACAGTAATTAATATATTGCATATTGTTATCTCAGAAGTAGTTGTTCTGATTATAAGATTTAGACACAAAAAAGTGATTGAACAATCAATGAAGCACAAACTGTTCTTTTCGATGCACTCACAGAGATTAGTAGTACAGCTATTCATCATATTTATATATTTGTGCTTTTTATTTTTACATTTGCCTCTGAAATGCAAAAGAGAAGTGCCATAATATATCCAACTGACATTTAAAATTTCCTAACGTGTACTAGGCAACCTTCTAGGAGCTGAGGATACAGTAAGGAAGAGGACAATATAGAAGGGTGAGGGACGGATAGTACAGGGGCTGTACTGATGGACAGCGTGGCCAGGGCACACCCTGCTGTGTGCGTGCCGGGCCTTGGATGTTTGCAGTTCTAACTCAGAGTGCTATGGATGCTGCCTGAAAACCATGTCACTGAAGAAGCAAAGCTGCAGCTCACACACACATACCCACACAATGATGTCGCTAGCTGGAGAACAGGTCTCTTAAACCAGACTCACAGATGGTGTCTGCCCTGTATAGATAACTTTGCAGACGTTACTGCTGAAACAATGGACAATTTTAGAAACTGGAAATCACTAGAAAAAGCTCTGAAATTTCCACCGTGATTTGGATAAAACCTAAAATATAACGCACAGCCCTCCACCTTAGGGAGTGGCTCATGCTGTTTAATTTCTAAGACCAACGCACCCTGCTGCCATGCCATTCCCTTTATAATGCAATGCTAATATCACCAAGTGTACCATGCCTTGTGTGAGGCTCTCTACACCTTCATTTGTTAGGCTGTCCATGCTACATATACAGTACCACATCAGTGCCACTAATTCTGTCACTGGCATGTGTCATGCCCAGCTGGCTATTGGGAGGAGAATGACACTGACTCACAGTGACTGGCCAGTGTTAGATGATGCTTCTCAAGCTGGTCTCCGAAGCTTGTACATATGATGAAGGACATGTCTTCAGAGATATACGTATGCGTGTGCCTGCCTGTGACTGTGCATATTAGACACACACACACACACACACGGACCAAGGGGTCTTTGTGTGTGTTTTTTCAATTTCATGTTCTCATCTCTGTTATAATCTGGAGAATGTGATATATATATCCCATTTAGACTTAAGTGTTCAGATTTGTCCTTGGGTGCACTATCACACTAGTTTGATTCATTGTCTCTAGCTAAGGAGAAAAGCCAAAGGTGACTTGCTGAGCCCATGGTCCACTCCTGCCCATGGAAGTGGAATGTGGCTGGACCTGCTGCAGTAATGAGGGCCCCAAGGGTTGAGATGGCCCAAGTGGAGAGAAGACTTCGTCATCATATGTCACATGCTGAATTAAGGAGCAGTGGCCTACAGCTGTCAGGGCCAGCTCTGTGTTGCAACTTGAGATTTAATTTTAATAAAACTTCATCTGTTCCATTAAACAAATGTTGCCAACTGAAATTTTACATATGTGTGTGTAACTTACATTTTCAGAATTTAGAGTCACACACTGGAATAAACTGAAGGCATTTATACCTAGTCTTATGATTCTGTGTACATAAACATTTTTAAAATGTTACCACTGGGAACTGACAAAAACCTGGTCTCTTCCCACTCTTGCCCTGTGCCTTAAATGAGTCTTCAAGAGTCTTCAATCTAAGAAATGCTGTTAAAGGTGATGGGCTACATGTTAAAGCCCTCAAAATGCACTTCTCTAAATTTTTATATGTACTTTGTTAATATACTTTGCAATATTCAATTCTTTTTGGTTTATCATGTTCTTTGATTTTTTCCCATAAATCAAAAGAGTTTCTGTTTAGACGAAACTTGATTATCAAACTGTATTGTGTTACTTAATTTAATACATCAAAATCTGTTAATAATGCTAGTTCAAAAACGGGGGGAAGAAGATCTTGCTTAGGGAACTCATAGAGCTATAATAAATGAGTTTTTACAGGAAAGGAGAACAGGCAAGCCAAAATGAAATATTTTTAGATCAACTCCCAAGGCATTCTAAATTGCAAAACCTGTTCCCTTGGGAGGATTTAACTCCTTGGTTATTTCCTGAGTTACAAATAGAGCCAACTTCAGAGCATCAGCAAGACTCGAAATTATGTAAGGGAAAACTTTATGATTCAGAGATTCGGAAATTCAATGGAAGTAATAACTCTGCTAGAGCTAATATTTGCCAATAAGATATTGGTTAGAAATAGATCAGAGAGCCTCTGCAGAAGAATGCAGCGCAAGACTGCTCACAGAGAGCGCAGAAATACTCCAGGAGAGAAGGAGGTTGACTTCCAAGGCTGGCATTTACATGCCATCTGCAGCTCGTTCTGTGTTGGGCAGAACTGGCACTCTAATCCCAGCTGGGGTTGCCACATTATCACATAGAAAGGAAGTGTGCATGTGCATGTGTGTGCTGGTGCGTGTGTGCGTGTGTGCGAGCATGTGGAGCAGACGGACTTTAGGAAGAGGTAGCATGCAAATGTACGCAGGATGAGGGCCCCGGAGAAAAGAGGAGCTGAGACTCAACCAAGGAGCGCAAGCAGCCTCCCTGGAGGCAGAAACCAGCTGCAGGACCGTGGTGAGCTGTGGCTCCGCCCTGCCAGCTGATGTACAGGTCCACCATCAGAACAGCGCTCCCTGCATGCAGCAGACAAAGGCAACTTCCCATTCCACTGCCCAGTGAGGCTGCCACCCTCACAAGGGGACCGCAGAGCTCCCTGAGGCAGCGCGCTGGAGTTCAGAGCAGAGCCCCACACACAATGAAGGAAAATGAGGAGAGTGACTTGTGTGGAAAGACGGCTCCACAAAGAGGTGGAAATTATTTACAGCTACAAAAGAAGAGTTAACCTGCCTGGCTGTGGGAGGAGAAAGGAGGAGCATTCTAGCTTGGTAACAGAGGTAAAGCATAGGGTAGCGAAGCACAATTATGAAAAGAAAGGGTAGACAGGAAGGCACGAGAAAGCTCTTTGAACAAAGCAGTGAGTGAAGAAGCTAGCTTATTGCCTGTCTTCAAGTCACGGTATAAATGCAGAGTGTGTTCTGGGGGATCACTTCATAGGGTTCCCGAGGAAATGGAGGCACCATGAGAAAAACACCAACAAAACTATCATATGATAGAGCGTCTGATTTCATGGCACTTTATAGTCTTAGGAAAATTGCAGAATACTCAAGGATTCCTGTATCCTATTATCACATTCTCAGCCACAAAAAATACAAATTCACACTCCCCACATGTAGTCATTTTTATTAAGCACTTACTGAGTGCTAGATACTCTGCCAAACTCTAAGAATGAGCTACAGAGCTCCGAGTCAGTGCTTCTACCCTCATGGTCCTTGCAGGCTAGCTGGAGCAATATGCAAATAGCCAAAGTGACAGGAGTCTGGCATCCGAGGACAATTGAATTGAGACAACTGTTAGGATGGTCAGGTGGACATGCTGGGGGCTGGCCCTGCTATAGCTACAGTGTAGAGACAGACCTCTCAGAAGAAGCAGTTAACCTAGGGCTGCAAATGAGAATGAACCCAGGCATAGACATTGGACGCACAGAGCACAGTTAATGAGGAGAGGAGTGCAGGTCCTGGGGTATAAACTGACTTAGGTGAGGAACACAGTTGCAGCCAGAATGGCCCACCTGGATAGATGATGCACAGGTAGGTCCTGGAAAGCTGAGGAGGGGCCCAACTGTCCTGAAAAGGTTGCATTTGCTGCCTGATGCTATAGGAGACACCTGAACACATGTAAGTAGAGGCATGCTGGGATCCAGTCCATACTGCCCACATGAAGATACTGGGCTTTCTGTGTAAGATGGACTGCAGCAGGCAGAAGGGAATGTTGCAGCCTGTAGACCTGAGGGTCCAGTCAGGTAGCAAGGTCTACTCCTCTAGGAAGTGGGGAGAAGCTGCAGAGGGAAGTGGAGAATCAGTGACAGGGGTACTAGGTGCTGATAAAGTTTGCGGCCAGCATGTTCAAGAACCTTGCCAGCTAAGCAGGAAGAAGAGACACAAAGAGGTTTTTATGGAGCTGTTGATGTTGCTGTCACACATTTGTTTTCATACTGGAAACAGTTGGCCACAAACTCAATTTGCAGAAATTACTGAATACCAACTGGGTACTAGGACTTCTCAAATTTCCATGATCCCCGAGATTAGCTGTGCATCTTGTCAATTCATTATTTCTGAATAAGGACCAAGTCTCTCGTTTCTCAAAGTCTGAAGTTACTGCAATGTGCCGAAGACCACCCGCGCTTCGAGCAGCAGGCCCTAGAGCTGCCGCCATGAACCAGGCTGCAGCCTACTTACCGTCCCAGGTACACACACTGAGGAGAATGCTCTCACTGGACAGCGCCAAGAGGTGACACAGGAGAAAGGGGACCAGTCACAGAGAATCACAGCGAAGGTGTGCGGTCCTTGTAACCGGAGCAAGTGAGGCAGGCTGCTTCACCTGCTGTGTCCCAGTGAAGAGTAAAATAGTCCAGACACAGGTACCCTTGTTCAGCTACGGGCAAAGAAGGCGGCAGTTGGTGATGGTTTGTGTTTCCTCCAAAGTGAATGGCAAAGTTGTCAGTTGAAAATAAACGGGAGAATATCAGACAGGAGACGGAAGATGCGAGAAAAAAGTGAAAAAACTGCTGCCGAAAACGAGAGCAAATCCTCTGGTGCTGTGGTAAGTTCCTAGGCCGCGTGACGTCCGCTCTGCCACAGATCGTCAGGAACGAACGGGGACGAGGCTGTGCCCGCGATGAGAGCATCCTGCAGCGCTCAGAGACAGGCTCGGCAGCCGGGACGGCCCGGGCCGGAGTTCGGGACGTGACGTGCGCGTGACAGACGCCAAGCGTTAATGCCGTGAAGCCCTGTGGAGGGGGAGAAGAAGGGCAGGCGGCAGGGGCTGCGGACCAGGCGGAGCAGGCTGGCCAGGCACTGAGTATCCTAACAAGGCCTGTGAGCGCACGAGTGGGAAGGAAAGAAAGCGAAGCTGACAGCAAGCAGGAACAGGTGTTAACCACAGTGCTGACCCTCGTCAGCAAAGGGTCCACTTAGAAGCCAGATAGTCCTTGGCTCGATGACCATACGGAGAATGACAGTGGCTGTGGAGAATTCTTCACGAACTTTGATGACACGCATACCAAATGAAGACTACAGAAGTAGTACATTGCTGAGCTAATGAGAGGCCCTGACATTAGACAAGGGCTCTGCTACTTACTAACATAGCGACCTAGGGTAAGCATTCTGTTTAACTTCTCACAACCTTCATTTACCCATCTGAGAAATGGGATGGAAATGTTTACATCACAGCATTGTTCAATATAATCATGAGGACTAAAGGAAGCAAGACAAAGACAAAAGTCAACAAACACAGAGCCTTCTCTATTGCTATTGCTATCAGAGAGCCTGGTTGCCTTGATTGGACAAATATAACCCAAGCGCTATGATATAGGGACATCTGATATGAGTTAGCTTAATTCAGCGGTGTTAAATTCATTCACTTATCATACTCACAGGAGTTCTGAAGCCTTCACTGTCCGTATTTTCAAATCTTTAAAGCCAAAATTTTAATCTAGCATGTTGAGCCCAATCAGTCTCCAGAGGGTTTATCCTGCTGACTAGTAAACATGAGATTTACATTTTTAATGTTACGTATCTAATTGCTATAGTGCATTTCCAGTCTACCTATAGATTCTCATCGTCTAGCAAGATCTGCTGCCTCGGTTTTTAATGTCTCTGTCTTTTAATTCAGTCTTCCATATTCAGCTGATGTGCAGTTCTGCAATAGGATTTCACTTCCCTCTGAGGTTTGGTTTTCAGTTTTCTGAAAGCCACTGAGACAACTCTAACTGTATTTTCATCAGGCCTCTGCACTAGGTGCTGACACACTGGCTGACGGGCTGGTTTCTAGATTGATGACTGGTGGTTGGTAAAATGCTATATTCCTAAAAATATGCAATTGGGAGATCAATCAGCACAATTGTTCACACTTCAAAGGGACCTCAGTCGGCACACGGGCCCAGGAGCCTGTGCAGTGGTGTGCTTGTCCTGGGCAGCTTTATGGGCAGTAGGACCCTCACTCTGGAAGAATCAGACAGATTGAGACACACTAAAGTCAGGTGCAAACTGTCAGAGCTGATGATGCCGGGCACTGGCTGGATAGGAGTGGGGGAAAGATCACAGGGGAGCGAGACACGCCAGGTGTGCAGTTTGGAGACTAACTTCTGAGACCCGTAAGAACATGTTCGGCACAGGCAGCTCAGGAGACCATGGAAAATGACAGTTCCTCTCCTAGCTTCGCTTCCACCCCAAGGAAGCACCAGAGGCTGGTGAGATGGCTTTCAGAATCAGGGATGGGGTCTCTTCCTTCTCATCCTGGTCAGGAAAGACAGACAGGTGCCGAGTTCTGCAGAGGTGTACCCACAGAGGATGAACGGGGCAAGGGACTGGTGCACTGCCCTCTCTCCCTTCAGAGTCACACTCTGGGTTTGGGGTGCATGCTTTGGATCTTCTGTTGTGACCAACTTAAGCCAAGGGGCTGAGCATGAAGCAGAGTGATGCCTCGTCCTCAAATTTCAGACGCAGGAAGTCCTGGGATAAAGAATCAAAGTGTCTTTCAAGATGAGAATCGTTGACTTCGCTCTTTTCTCTACATCCAGCCCCACGTTGCTGCCCACTCTGGTCACTGCTGTGCTGCCACGTGGGCATAATGAGGGGGCTACAAGGCCCTTCGCAGTTGCACCTGCCTACTCGTGCTACAACTCTCTCAGGACTGTGCTCTGGCCAGTCCACAAAGCTGTAAGAAGCCGTCCAGAGCAATTCCAGCATTTATCTGCCACCGGGCGCCTCTCTGCCCACCCTTCCTCCACCCTGGAATGGTTAGAAAACCCAGCCTCCCTATTTGTTCATTATACTTGGCAAAGAAGTGAACAAGATGAAATTAAAATGTTTCCAAGCACATACCATTCTAATTCTATCCAATAGATTATCCTGACATATTTACTCATGACCAGTCTGTCTCAGTATCATCATGGAAAAATATAAATTAAAATTTTAAATTAAAAGCAGAGAGTCAGGGGAGCTGGATATCTTTTTGAAGAATGGCACAAGTCAGCCACAGGCTTCCTGCATGGGTGCCATGGGAACAAAGACTCCAGTTCTGCAGAAATTACAGCCCACGGATTTCCCCGCAAACACCTTCCCTCATATAATGTACGGGATCCGGAATCCCACAGACGGGCTAAACCTCCAAGGTCATTCTTCTTCCGCCAGTACGGTGCATAAACAACCGTCTGTCTTTCTGTTCAGGAGAAACTTACCCAGAACTGCTAACAGACTGATTTATTTATGAAACTAAATGACAGACTAAAAATTGATTAGCTTATGTTCTATCTATAGGATTTCTATGGGGCTTCTGGGTTAAGAGAATAGAAACTTTAATAAGAAGTATATGAGTTCCAGTCACAGATCTATAATTTACTCCTGATCCTTTCTGAGCATCAGTTTTCTCACTTACAATATGGGAAACTATTTTTAAAATCATAGACTGTGGTTAACACTTAAAGAAACATTCCTTCTTATTACTACTTCAGACTCCTGGATCATAGTAAATTGTCACTAAATAGATGTTATTTTGTTTATGTAATTACTCAGTTATAATTATGTAACTTTCCTTAATGTTCATCTCTTAATGTCACTACCTACCTACCTATCTATCTCAATTCTACTGTTTGTCAAATGAAGTAGGGCATGTCCCTGTGGATTCTGCCCCACAGCCCATCTGTATATATTCAAGTGATTGGGGCCACATGCTCAGCGAGGACCCGACTCGTTTGCCTGATTCATTCTGTGCCGCATCTGAGTAATGCCCCTATATGAGTTTTTAAAAAGTGAACTATTCATTAACCAGACAGATGGATGGGGACAGATGGGAGAAGAGAGAAATGAAGTCATCACTGTCTTCACAAGCACTTCTCCTGTAGATTGTCAACTCTTTCCCTGTTTAAAATATATGTTATGTATTTTTAATAAGCCAATCATCTCCAGAACAGCAACTTATTTTATATAGATTATGCGAACTCTCTCCTGTTTAAAAATAAAATAGAAGGCAAGAGAAAACCTCTTTCCTTGTGGCAGAGAAGACCCAGAGAGAGAGATTCCCTAAGGGTAGTAAAGTCACACGGTTACCTTTTGCAAATGTTCCCAGTTCGGGCCAGAGAGTTGCAGCGTCTAATTTATGTCACCCAGAGTTCTACATGCGTACCGCTAACAAAGGAGGAAGAGGGTATCCTCAGCTTCTGGGGTCTCTAGATTGTGCACGGGAATCAGAGGAGCAGCAGGCCTGACCTGAAAGCTCTCCCATGTCATTCACATGTTGAGTAAAGGGTGAAACACGTATGCAGCAGTGCTCAAAACATGTGCAAAACGCTAAGAAAGTGCATCCTTCAACAAACACTTGTTATCAAAAGGCATGAGAAGCAATGCAGGAAAACCAATATTTCACCAGGAGAAGGGGAGGCTGCGTTTTATTAATATGGGCATAAATAAATTGAAGAAGAGAGGAAGCAAACAAGGAGGCAAAGAATCAGTGAGGGGAGGGAGGAAAAGAGAAAGTTTGAGTAGAAAATGTGTTATTTGTACATCACAGTGGCTGTGCCATCTTAATTGTGTTCTACTCAAGTGAATATTGAAAATACTCATGCACTTCCTGAGCACACATTCATTACTGGTTCCTGTTATTCCTGGACAAGTTTCCTGCAACGCTTCATTACTCGGCACCCAGCAGCTCTGCCATCCTGCTCCTAGGATGGAACTCAGGCTGCCCTTGCTGCCAGTCCACTCCAGGCCTCCCACTATCCTGCCCCACATACACCGCAGCAGCAGGAGTCCTAGTTAGGCCACAAGTCCAGAGAGAAGAGTCTCCTTCTGCTCAAATTAACTGTGGGAAAGCAAAGGAGGGTATGGCGGAGCTAAGCCCTAGGGGATTCCAGCGGAGTGGAGAATTACTCCTGTCTCAGTTCATTATAATGAATAATAAAGAGATACTTACATGTGCTTTTTGGTAAATTATTCATTGTGTGCACTGGAGAATCGTGGCAGTGATGTGTAGGGGAGACCACCAGTGTGTCTGGGTTTCTATACCTCCCTGACATAAGGCATTTCCAAAGACCCCTTCCTCCTCTCATTAAGGAGGGAAGGAGTCAGGGATCTTGAAAAGAAGAGGCTTGCATCAGACACCTCCGCTTCCCTCCCTGTGCACTGTGCAGCCTCCTGTAAAGTCCGGGCTATTTATAAAGGATTTGTGATTTTAGTATGGCTCCGAAGCCACTTGAAGCAAACTGCGAAGCGCAGCAGGACTTTCACCGTGTTTTTTCCAGCCACCATCAGGATGCAATTAGGAGAGTGAGAATCGCAAACCAGTGAGACCTTCCGCCTTCTCTACTCACACCATGGCCCTGGTTCTCCTCGACTAACAGCAGGCCCATTATTTCTGCAAAAGGCAATGCTCTTAACTTGGATCTTCATGGCTGCGTCCTACAGGACTGCTGCACTGTTACTCGTTCCTGCTAGGTGAAGGCATTGGAAAACCCTCATGGAGAGCTTTGCCACCACCTCCCTGATAAGGTAGAAGAATGGGGAGCGGGATACACAGTAGCCTCAGATTTCACACCATTAAAACATAAGCGATTTTGCTCTTCTTAAGCCTCCACTTGCTGTGCTTTGGAAAATAATTTTTAAGCTCTTAACTGCCATCCATAGTGCTCATACCACAGACAACACTTACTGATTATTAGTGAGGTTGGTGTTATTAACTGTAAATGGTAAAATGTACAAGACACTGCTTCCAGATGACTCTTGGCTCTATTCCTTGGTGTCTGTAGCTCAACACTGTAGACAGTTGCCCTCTGTGACTCCACCCTATCCTCAGGGAACTCGGGTGAATCTTTACAACTGATGCTCCCAAGAAGGACCATGCCACACAAGGAGCGCATGATGATGGTGTCGATGGCAAGGAGGATGATGATAGGATGAAGGAAACACACCAAGGAGAGATGAACGTATCAGACATCAGACAAACCTCTCTCCTCAAGCTAAGGAAAGAAACCCAGAGAGTGTTCCATCTTCAGCAGAATCAAGAAACACAGCAAGAGTTCTAGGTGCTGCTACTGCTGAACAAGAGGCAGCATTTGTCTCATCAACTAAATGTGGGCTGACCGGTGGGCTTGCTGCTGTGGTGGAAGCTGGCAGAACAATAAGAGAAGTCATATTTTAAAGCCGGAAAAATTCAAGAGGATAGCATATTCGCTTTGGTTGTTGCGTGACAATTTTAGCTTTTTTCAGAAACGTATTGACAAACAATTAGAAAACATGAGCCCAAAATGTGTCTGCCATTCTGCCAAGCTCTACGTCATCCCAGCACTACCTGTGTCTCCTCCATCCCTCCCCATTGTCTTAATTTATCTGTGTGACTCGCAATCTACTTTTCTATTTCACCAGTATTGTGAAAATTCATATTGTAAAAATACAGACAGATATGGATGAAGAGATTTCTTGATAGGGTTCAGAGAAAGCAGACAAACTCTAACAAAGCTGGATGAGAAAGCCAGGCAGGAGGTTTTCCTTGAAGGAGTCTAATTAAGAACAAAGCCAGTGGACACAAGCATTCTCCTTGAGGCACTGCAGTCACCTCTGAAGAAAGTCTGCTGTTATGAATCCAAAAGAGAAGCCTGGGTGTTTTGGCAAAACCGAATTAGAGACAGCTAGAGGGTGGCAGGGCCATCTAGGGAACAGAGACTCAGAAGCCTCTGCAAGGGGCAGCACTGGAAGGCTCAGGAAGCTGAGCAAGGCTCAACACACTGCAGGGAGGACCTGGCCTCGCCGCTCCGGGACGAGCCCTTTCGGCTCTGTAAAGTGCGTCAGGGAACAGTCAGTTTTATTTTGTTTTGTACTTTTTTTCCTAAGGAAATCACACCAGTTTCATGTATTGACCTCAACAAATGAGAAATATTACCAGGAGACCCAGGGTCTCTTATGGATTTTAACCCATGAAATTAAATGGACTTAAAAGACAAGATTTGGTTACTTCAAGGGGTGACAATGGTTGCTTTTTTTTAAATATTAGTAAGTTCTTAAGATGATAGGATTTTCTATAGGTGATTCAGAAAGATTATGAGGAGCAGCTTATTAAACCACAAGCAACTCACTATTGTGGACTGCTTAGAGTATGAGAAAGACCTTCCACTGAGCTGAACTAACTCTGTGTCATATCAGGGGTTGCGAGGAGAACAATTAGAATCAGAACACAGAATTTATAATATTATTTATGATGGTCAGCTAGAGTTAAACACAAGGAAGTGCAGGAAATCTGTCCACAGCCCTAAAGACCCAGAATATTCAGCCAAGGTCCTAGATCCCACAGCAGTGTGCTGCATGAGTCCAGCTGAAGACCTAGAGCCCAGGACAATGCCTCCTGAGTCCAACTAGAGGTCTAGAGCCCACGAGAAGGACTCATACCAGTCAGTTTTATGAATCCACACTGGGAAAGCCCAAAGGTCAGTGGTGAAAGCCAGAAAGTCTATGCAAGGAGGGTGAAGGAGCTGTGCTGGTAGGTTGAGGGTTCTACACTGGAGCCTAGAAGTCACGCTCAAAGTCAGGACCAGGGCTCTCCTAAAAAGTACCACAGCCATGCTCAGTGATAAGGCAGTCCCAAGGTCCTCTGACGATGAGCATAGTCTAGTAAATGCCAGGAAGCCAGCATGACAAGCTTCTCCAAGAGATTAAACAACACACATCTTCCCCTCAGGAGCCAGGAATCAATGCTCAAAGTAAAGACCAGAGTGAACTACAAAGACAAAGTGAACTACAGCCACTCTCACCAACAAGGTCCCGGGGTCCTCCAATAAGAATGGCTGAACTCATACTGGGGAAGCCAGCATGACAAGCTCCTCCAGGAGAACCAACAGCTGAAAACGTCAACACTTAGGAGAACCCACAGTGACCCGCTTGCCTTCTCCATGTCTCTATTTGTGCTGGCAACTTTCCTCAGCTGGGTCACCCACACTAGCACTATACTGATGTAATTCAGCTTGTGGTAAGGTGACTACCAGTTTTTAATCTGTAACAATATCAAATTCTGTCTTATTTATTTTTACTTGTTGTTAAAACAATATACCTGATGCTCAAAGTTAGAGAAGCAAAGGTTTATTTCTTACAGTTCTTGGCAGTTTCAGTCCATACTCAGCTGGGTCCAAGGCAGGGTGGCATGGCAGGGTTGCCTTTCATGGCAGCCACAAACAGCAAGGTGTGAACTGGCAAGAGAGACACACCTTCCCGCTGATAAATTGCATCCTGGCTCCACCACTAGGCAGGTGTAGCACTCACACCACCAGCGCTAGACAACAAACCAACCAATCACAAACACTAGATTTGGTCGAGTCCATAATTCCATGAGGCTTGGGGGCCACTGACATAAACTATGACACCCTGCCTCTATCTACTGGTAGATCCTAGTTCTTCCCCAGGAATACAAACAAACCCAGCACTTCTTCCCCGAAGCAATTCCTTTAAAGATGAAGAAAGCTTCATTATTCACTTTAAGTCATCTCATATCAAGGTTAGTGGAAAGTAGGAAGATTCACCATTTTTAATAAGCTACTATCAGTAAGTTCTTCTCTCACATTTGGTTTGTGTGCTTAGAAAGTGCAGCCTACAGAAAGAGAGGCCAGCCTTGCATTAGGAAGAAATGAGAAGGTATAATTTAGTGGCTCATTTTTTGCCACATGCAGAAATTTGAAATCATACACATACATATATATGATGATTTCATATATATGATGATTTCATATATATGATGATTTTATATATACATATACACTTATACATATATAATAGGTCATCAGGATGAAATATTTCTTGTATGCAGAAATTTGAAATCCTATTATGTATATGATAATCATATCATAGGGTAATCATGTGTTAAGATGGTATATTATCTTAACATGTGGTATATTAAGAAGGTATATTATCTTAACATGTGGTATATTAAGAAGGTATATTATCTTAATATGTGGATTAACATGGTAATCATATATATGTATACATATGATTTCAAATTTTTGCATACAAGAAATATTTCATCCTGACGATTTATTAAAGGATTGGAGGCACACTAATATACATACATAACCTCACACAAAATGTATAATTGGACACTCATCTCCCTGCATATAATGCTCAACTTATGCTTAAGGACATTCTAGACAAAAAGGACATATAAATATTTCAGTTCAATACCACTCTGAAGGTGGTAGACAGGGCAATTAAGTATGAAACCATTTGGAAAAATATAGCTAAAATTCTCTTTCTTCAGATGATATACCAATTTTCTATATAGAAAATCCTGAAGAATACTCTAAGGAATAAAACTGTTAGAATAAATAGAGCCCAGAGTTTAAGAATACAAGACCTATATGAAAAATTGTGCTTCTATACATTAACAATAAAAGATATGGAACAAAATTAAGAAAGCACTTTCATTCACAATAGCATGAAATAAGACACTTTAAACATTTAAAAAATTGCACACAAATTAAACTCTGAAAACTAAAATTTATTTGTTACAAAAGGAACATGTAAGTAAGCAGAAAGGTAGCCAATATTCAGAAATAAGAATTTTTCATTTAACATTGTCAAAATGGTAATATTTCCTACATTAACTTGCAGATTTAAAGTAATCTCTAAAGCTCTATTATATAAATTTTGTTTATAATGCATTCATTTATATTATATTCTTAAAATTCAGGAAAAAATAGTCACATAATCTAGGAAAAGGAAAAAAGATCAAGTACACACATGTTACAAGTTCAAAACTCATTAAATAGCTATAATAATTAAGATGTTCTAGTTTTGTCCTACAAATAAATAACGTAAATCAATGGAATAATTTTTTCATGGACATGGGGTGCTTTCCATTTGTTTATACCTTCTTTTTTTATCATTAATTAAGGTTACTGTTATAGTTTAGGTATACATAATGATCACATTCATTATAGGGAATTTATACCTGTACATGAAATAACTTGATTCTTTTTTTTATCATTTCCCTCCCCTCCCTTCAATCACTCTTTCCCCAAAAATATTCAAACCAGAAGGGGAACTAGGAAAAGTGGAGGGAGAAAGGAAGGAAGGAAAAGAAAAAAAATATGAGAAAAGAGGAAAAAAATGAAAACAAAGCTAATGTAATAAAATCGAAATTTCAGAAAATGTCATATTTATGATCAGTTGTTTTTTTGGCAAAACTACCAAGAGGAGAGGAGAAAATAATCTTTTTTAAAAATGATGCTGGGAGAACCCAATATTCATATGCACTTGAATGAAGTAGGATGTCTGCCTTACCTTATTACACACATGGAGAAACACTCAGAAAGTATCAAACACCTAGATACAAGAATCAAAGTTTTAAAGCCCTTGGAAAGAAACATAAGTCATTACCACCTTGGTCTTAAAAGTATTTTTAGATATGACACCAACAGCATAAGCAACAAAGGGAAAAATGAATAAACTGCACTTCACTAAAATTAGCAAATTTTGTACTTCAAATATCACCATTAGGAAAGTGATGAGTAATCACAGAATGGGAGACAATATTTATAAGTTATATACTGGGTTAGTGACTCATTTCTAGAATATATAAACAACACTTAGAACCGAACAACTTTTAATACAGAAGCAATTGAATTTTAAAAGTATAGCAACAGATACTCCCCCAAAAATGTACAAGTGGATAGTAAGCGTCCAAAAAGAAGCTGCCTTCCGTCATCTGAGACATGCCAGCCAAAACCATAGTGAAACATCCCCAGTGACCACTAAAATGGCTATGACTCGGTGGAGGAGGAAGGCAGGGGAAAACTCAAAGAGAGGGCAAAACTGCTGTCCTGCCCAGTCCTTTTCAGCATCGTACTGGACATTCTAAAGAGATAAGTAAGACAAGAAAGCCAAGTGAAACTGGAAACAAAAAAATACCTGTTTACAGACGACATGACAACTAGGAAAAAAGATCTGAAAGAACTGGTAAACAACTCCAGAAACTAAAAAATAATTATGCCAAGACTGTAGGATACAAAGTAGACACAGGGAAGTAAGTCACCCACGTACGTGCTCTGAGACACATGAGCAAACTAAAATTAAAACTGCAACGTCACTTCTATTACCAGCCCCAAACAGAAATATTTAGGTATAGATCTTAAAACATATGCATAAGATCAGTATGAGGAAAACTATAAAAGTAATGTAATCACAGAGAAACTGAGAGACATTTCATGTTGATATACAAAGACTCAAACTTTTCAACATGGCAGGTTTTCCCAACTTGATCTACAGAATTCAGTGTATTACCAACAAACATCCCAGAAGGACATTTTGTGGATATTAGCAAACTGACTCTAAAGTTATATGGTGAAGCAAAAGAGAAAATAGCAAACACAAGATTGAGGGAGACAAATGAAGCTGGAAGAGTGACACTACCTGAGTTTCAAAAATTACTATAAGCTTCAGTAGTCAAAGTAGTGGGATACAGCAAAGGATTGGACAGATAAGTGGAATACAACATGGAGCTTAAACATAGATTTATAGGAATACTCAACCAATAAAGACAACAGAGTGGAAAAAAGTCTTCTCGATACAAGATGCTGGAAAACCTAGAGGCCCACATGCCAAAAAACAAACAAAATAAACAACAACAATCAAATCCAATCCAGAAACATACATTTGATTGAACATAAAAATTACTCAAATTTAAAGACAGAAAAACATTCTAAAGGGCACAACATTAAAAACTCCTTCAGGGGGTTGATGTGAGAAAAGCTAGACGATCTTGACTTCGGCAATGACTTTAGATACGATACCAATGCCATAATCTATGAAAAATGAATTGAAAAACAACTTTAAAACTCTGTATTATGAAAGACACTGTCAAAAAAAAAAACTATCAGAAAAGCCCATGAGCTGGGAGAAAATATTTAAAAAGAAAGATGTAATCAAAAGACAGTTACTTAAAATACACGGAAACTCTCAAAGTTCAACAATAGGAAAATGAACAATTTATTCAAAACGTGAGTCAATTACCCTAAACAGTGACTTCACCAAAAAGGACATAAAGCTGGAAAACAAGCACTTGGCCAGATATGCTCAGGCCATGTGTCATCGGAGACCTGGCTGTTAAAACAGTGAGACACCCATCTATCAGCTCAACAAAAGCCAGAACCTTGTGATTCCAAGGCCTACCATGGGCACAGCTGCGGGGTGGGAGGCGCCCTGGTTCCCTGTGGAAGCGTCCAGCAGTGGCCCTACCTGCAGCTTCACTTTCCAGTTTCAGGTACATGTGGGCAACTGTGGTTGGAAAGTATGAGACGGAAAATTGCAGATATAAATAATTCATAGTTTTTAAATTGTGTGCCGTTGAGGGAGAGCAGATACTGTGTGTTTAAATTGTGTGCTGTAGCATCATGAAATTTTCAAGCGTGCCGATTCCCCCACCCCAGGATGCGAGCTGCCCTCTGGCTCAGTGTGCTGTGCTGTGGGCACCGCCCTCCACTACTGGCTGAGTCGCCATCTGAGTCACCATCAGAGGGGCTGGCATGATGTCACCGGTCTTCCACTCAGGTCACCCTGCACAGCAGCCTAACACTCCATTGCAGAAATTGTGCCCTCCCACTCATTCCACCTCATCACACAGGCACTGTGTCACTTCACGTCCAGTTGGGAAGAAAGGTGGGAATAGTGCGGTGAGATACTGAGAGAGACGGTGAGAGAGCAGTCACATAGCTTCTATTGTAGTGTGTGGTTATGATTGTTCTACATTTTTATCAGTGTTCTTACTTTCTTGCCATGCCTAAGTTATACATTAAATTTTACCACAGGTATGTATGTGTAGGAAAAAAAAAACCAGTTTATACAGCTCACCACTATCCCTGGTTGCAGCCATCCTCTGGGAGGGCTGTATTGTGTCTCCTAAAGGGAAGGAGGGCCTACTGTGAAGTCAATCTGGAAAACAGTTGGGCAGGTTCTTAAAAATACCAGTAAACACATGAACCTATATGTATGATGCTACGGCTGGCCTCGTTATTATTATCCCAAAGGAGTTATGTCCACACAAAATCCTTCACAAAAGGACTGATGACAGCTTTATGCATATCTGCCAAAACAGAAGCAACCAGGATATCCCTGAGTAGGTGAGTGGTTAAGTAAACTGTGGTATCTCTAGGCCTCAAAATAGTATTCAGCATGAAAGAGAAATGAAGTTTTGAGCCATAAAGAGACATGGTCATAAGTTAAATGCATCTTAATAAGTGAAAGATGTAAAGGTTACACATAATAATCATATGACTTTCTGAAAAAAGTGAGACTATGGAGACAGAAAAAATACGAGTGGCTGCGATGTACAGGCAGGCACAGAGGGTGTTCAAGGCAGTGAAACTCTTCAGCGATACAATACTGGTGGATGCCTGCCATCACACATTTATCTAAACCCGTGATATGCACAAACCCAGGAGTGACATGTAATGTAAACGGTGAGGATAATGCCGCTGCAGATTTCTCAAGTATAACAAAGCAGTGGGAGACGCTGCAAATGAGGGGGTCTCACTGTGGTGCTCTGCTCTGCCTGGAGATGGGACCCTCGAGGCTGGATTCCAGAAATGTGAGCTGAGGAAATCTTTATTCTTTATAAAGAACTCAGGCTGTGCTGTTCAGTTATGCAAACAAAGCGTCCAAGACACTGTAGAATCCACCAATTCTACCTCCACCCATACACCCGAGAGACGGAGACATACATTCACAGAAAAACTTGTGAACAAATGTTCACAGGAAACAAGACATGTATGTTCATAATAGACGAAACATAAAAATAACTCAAATGCTATCAACTGCTGAGTGGATGGGTAAAAATAAAGTGTATCTGTAAATGAAATAACATTCAGCCATAACAACGATTAAAGTGCTGATCCGACATGGATGGACCTTGAAAATACTACGCTAAGTGAAAGAAGCCAGTCTGCAAAGGCCACACATTATGTAATACCATTTATATAAAATCTCCAGACTGCACAAATCCATAGAGACAGAAAGTAGCTCATTGGTTGCTTAGGACTGAGAAAAGAAAATTAAGAAGAAACAGGAGGTGACTGCTGAAAGATAAAGGTAATAAAAATGTTAAGGTTGATTTTGTTGATATTTGTACAACTTTGTAATTTTTAGAGGTGCTTCAGCCCTGTTGGAGTTGTTACTGAAACAGATGCCCTCACAGCTTGGCTGAGGCCTGGACCTTCACAGTTAATGTGGAATTCTGAGCCCGTGAGTCTCACGTGATGGTTACCCTCGGGACATGTTTTGGGAAGATGTAAGGCACTCACCGCCTGTGATTTGTATGCGTCCTTGATAAAAATTCCTTTGAGGAGACACCACAGTAGAGATGATTTTTACTTGATTTTCTTCCTCCCTCAAAATTTTTTTTCTTTGTGGATTCAAAATGTTATATAAACCCACGTGTATTTCAGAATGTGCTTGGGTCTGCGAACTGCAAGTTCACACGGCAGTGTGCCGACTTACTTCCCATTCTGTGGGCCGCTCCGGTTCCTCCTGCAGCAGCGTGGCCATGGTCAAGTGGCAGTGCCATGGGCCCCTGTCACTCGTTCCCACAGAGCAGACTTGGGGCCCCCACCCCACGCCCACCCCGTGAGACCTCTGCTGTGCAGATCCCCACCAGGCCACTGCTCACCTGACTGTGACTTCTTGTCATTCACCCCTCTCCAGCTAACCTGCAAGATTTGTTAATAAACACTTCTGGGCAATATGAGTGCTTCCTGGTAGAAAAGCAATCCTAATGGGCAGAGCTTCCTCTCAAAGTAGAGGAGGAACCACCGCCTGGTGAGGTGATAAAAATAGCCTGTGAAGTAGGTGGCCACTCTCTCACCCACATAAAGACAGCCTTCATGTCCCCCAGGGCTGAAAATAAAAGCTCCAGGTTGGGGGCATTAAGGGAACCAGCCCCACCTCTCCTCTCGGTGCAGTGATGAGAAGATCCATGGGTGACTGGGAGCCAGGGCTGCGGCAGCCACACTGCTCTGTGCTCACTGCGACAGTTCTTCACTGATGCATGCGAATCCTGATGTTTCTCCAGGAACTATTTTGCTTAGGGCCAGCAACGTGTCTCAGTGGAGAGAGCGGCTGGCGTGGCTCTGGGGCCCACTGGGCAGCCCCGGCTGAATCACCCCAGCAGGTGAACCGGGGTCCTTCGGGATACTGACCAGCTGCCTGGTCCCGGAAGGATTCCTGGAAGCTGCCTGCTGCCCTAGACTCCGTCCTGCTTTGCCCCTCTCTGCGCACACAGGGAGTCTGCTCCTGGCAGGTGCTGGCAAGCATGGCAGTGTAGCGGAGAGTACCTCAGGGGTGATGAGCAGCTTCCAAATCTGCCAGCGTCCCTCAGCCTAGAGAGGTGGCGGTCTGTGATCACCTTTCTAAGCTTGAAGGACGGTGTAGCTGGAAAGCAGTGACACTAAATGCTTGTCTCTTGTTTTGACACCACAGAACTTGCCCTCCAAAATCTCATTTTTGAAAGGTGTTCTGCCTCCGCTGACAGAATCACCTATAAGAGAAACAGCAGATGGCAGGAATATAGACGACCAGAGCAAGGCGCTGTGAAGAACACTTACGTTCCATTTCTGCTCTGGATCACACTGCACTTTAAAGAAACACTTTTCTCCCCTGTGGGTTGGAACCTTAAGAGGGCCGAGTGGGCTGAGTCTTTCCGAGGCACCTTCCTACAGGAGTGCAACCCAAGCACCGGATTTAAGACACCTCAGTCAACCTGGGGACAGCCATCAGGCACCTGCCCGCGCAGAGCCAGCATTGCCCATGCCAAACCCAGAGAGGTGTGTGCATAAGGGAGCTCTAAAGCGACGTCAGGAGATAATTAGTGATTCCTCTAGAGAGCAGCTGGCCAGCGTGGAGTCTCTGGGGCCAAGACCCATGCAGATCTCTGAGTCAGCCCCAGGTCAAAGTCAGTCTCCTCTCCGTGAGTTGTCCTCTTATTATTTACATGATCAATGTCAGGTACCAATTTTTGTTTCCATCAAGCTGTAACATGTGAGACCCTCTTTCATGCTGTGACCCAAAGCTTCCAGATTTCACAACCTACACCCAGCTCATGAACATTCCCTATCCCTCAGATTTAGGTGCACAGGTCACAGGAAGACCTGAGCTCAAACTGATGTGCCCTAACTTTAGAGATGGTGTTCTCATCCACTTACCATACAACTAAGATCTAAGTAGTTTTATCTGTGTTATGCAATATCATAATAGGCTATTTAAGAAAAAAGTAGAAATTAACATGCTACTACCTTCCTTACAAAATTGTGTGTGTGTGTGTGTGTGTGTGTGTGTGTTTAAATTGAACTGACCTGTATCTCCCAAACTGCAGTTTCAATACTAATACCGGAAAAAGTAGGTCATTCAGAGTCACGTAACATGGTAGCAAGTCCAGTCTCTACCACTTACTAGACATATGACTTTGGGTAACACAGCCTCTGCATCTCAACTGCCTCCCTTTAAAACCACAATGATTACCTTGGACAGTGACGAGGATGAAATGAGGAGTGTGCCACAGAAGTTCTGAGCTCTTCTGTGCCATCACTTACCCCTCCTCCTCCCTTCATCCCCATTGGAGTTACACAGGAGGCTGTGCTGTCTCACACGGGGCTCGTGCTGGCTCAGAACTCAGTGGCCAACTCTGTAAGAAGCAGAGAGACCTCTGAGGGCCTTGGACAAGGGACCTTGGGCACATCCCTCTGTGTGGCCGCTTCACCTGTGGAAGGATAGGGTCATCTTGTATCATCTCTAAGATCTGCTCGGTGATAATGTTCTATGATGCTATTTATAAATCCTTTATAATTTTGCCTCTCTGAGTTACCCCTTTTTGAAAGTTCATCTCCTATTATATAATACAAACTTTTAAAGTATTCATTATACTATTACTGTAGGTAAGTTAAATATTAAAAAGTATAATGCTTTAAAAATCTCTTTTGTGAGCAAATTTGTTGAACAATGCTGGGCTATAGAAAAATATCCTAAAACCTGAGAGACAGAAAATAAAAAAAAAATTGCCACACCTAAACCTAAGGTCTTTGTAAACAAAATAAACTGTTTACCATTGATAATACATTGATAAAAGTAGCCATGTTCATTATCTAAGGGTATGATGTGTCAGACAGGATGCTCTAATCGTTTACATGAATTATCCCATTCTCTCATCTATAAGTGATTTTATTCCTATTTAATAGGTTAATTAATTGAGTCTTGGAAAGGTCAGGTTGCTGTGGGTCTTCCAGTTAGTAAATGGTGGTACTCATTTGACTGCAAAATTCCTTAATTCATAGTACAATCTACAACTCTAACGTAAAGCAAAATATATTAATTGACACACAAGCGTACTAAGCCGTTCCATAGACAATATAGATAGTAAATCTAAATTAAATGTCTTTGTTGGATTGTAGAGACTTTAATTTATACTTTCCTTCTTTAATAGGAAAAGAAAAAACATCCCTAATATCATTAGGAAAATAATGTTTAACCAATGTATAAACCAATAAATTTGTTATAAAACCAATGTCTTTGTTAATTCAGCAAGAACGTCTTTAGAGCGTACCATGTGCAAATATCACCAATGCACAGAAAACACACAGAGAAAAACCTTTGTTTTGTGGAGCATTGTTTTTGGTATGTATTTGCTCAAAAACCAACCAAGAGTCAGGCAAATAAATAACTTTGTGGTCACTCTTCTAAGATGATGAATGACTCCCCTAGGTTGATTTTCTTTACTTGATTTTCCCATCTGTTTTAAAGTTTTAGGGAAAAAAAGTTTGGGTTCAAGATTGGTACAACTACTTACTAGACATTTAAGAGTCACAGTCTCTTTCATACTTCATAATAATTCTCTTATTAATCCATCTTCCCCTAGACAAAAAATTATCTTAGGAATAACTGTACAGTTTATTTTAATTTGATATCGAGACTGATACTTAATTCTGATTAAATTTCCTACTATCAATGGAACTTTTAAATGAATGTCTTGTAATCAAATTTACATAAAAATGGCTTAATTTCTTCTTTCCCTGTCAGCTTCACACCCATAATCTCATGAGACACATAAGCGCTGGATCTTCCCTTTCAGTTTCTGTGGTCACTGAAATAGTCCTTAAATACCTATGAACACGGCAGTCTTGGTTGGCTTCACACATAAATATGACATCTTCCCCTTGCTGCTGGGACAGACCTTTAAAATTACTCAACTTTGAGAGGATTGCTTTGGTTTCCTGAATTCTATGGGAGATAAATAAAAAACTTTTTTACCAAATGTTAAAGTCCGAGTTTTTACCCTCTCTAACCTACATCACCGCTATGCTCTATCAGTTTTCATGACACACTGGTCACATCCTGGTATAGAGTCACCACTTCCTGTGTGGCAGGTTTCTCTTAGTCAAGCTGCAAGCAACTACAAAAAAGAAGGCTGATGTTTTCAAATGAAGTGTTAGAAGCATCCTCCTTGGGAAGAAAAAATTAATTACATTTTTGAAGGAGTTATAATTGGATTTTACTTCTCCCTTTTTTGATAGTTATTTAAGCCATGGCATTAACACACTCCCAACATCTTTTATTCACTCAGTTCGATAAAAGGAAGAAAGATTTATTTGTAATTATAAGAAATAAACACAGTTTCTGGGATTTAAACACAAAAGAACAGAACCTGGCTTGGATCCCACCTTGTCAGAGATGCAAATTAGGAACAGGCCATAGGTGTGGGAGGTTTCACTAATCCTCCCTAAGCAACGTGAAGCATTACATTAGTCCCTGGTTCAGTGGCATCTGCAGTGTGTCACTTCAGATTTAGTGTGAGGGTCCCACAGGAGCAATAACTCCCCTGGGCCTTCATCACGGTCCTGCGGTGTTTGTTATGAGGCACACGGTGCAGGCGTGTGCACTTACGCCCACTCCCACCTGCTGGAATTTAACATCTGCCTGTCCTCTAGTGCTGTCCCTGCCTCACTTCCAGTCCATCTCTGATCTCTCTTCATACCTTCTGGTGATTTCTGGCTGAACAATCAGGTTGTCCTTCCAGCCAGGCTGGCCTCTGGGCCTCTGAAGGAGACGCACACAGACTCTAACACAGACTGTACGACCTGCCTTCAGGGGACGTGACGATGCCAAATCCAACACTGAAAATGAAGACAGCAACCACGATGCCTTGGCTTGGGAAATTACGATCTGGTTTCTCTCGGTCAAAAGCAGCTGAAATCATGCAGGTTTGATTTGTCCCCAGGAAAAGAACTATCAGGTGAGATGGGCAGCCCCTTGCA
This sequence comes from Dolichotis patagonum, assembly GCA_004027295.1. NCBI lineage: Eukaryota > Metazoa > Chordata > Mammalia > Rodentia > Caviidae > Dolichotis > Dolichotis patagonum. The sequence goes on along the minus strand of PVJX010000023.1, from coordinate 278,507 downwards.
GTCCAAGGGACCAACTTCACCTTTCCTAGCATAGGATGGACTCTGGTGCACTTTGTCGAACAAACACTCCTTTGCTGAATACTCCTCCAACCTCAAAACTTCACACCTCTCCTTCAAGCCAGAAGGCGAATCAAAGCATCAAACTTTTCATGCAGTTTCATTTCACGGAGAGTATATGCGTTCTCCAGAACCAAAGCGTAGCTCACCTCTTACTGTTCTAGTTCCTTTGCTCCTCAAAACACTTCCACAAGAGTGGCCCTACCCCCTCCTCCAGTGTTCCAAGCAGGCTCTTCAGTCATCCACTAAAACTGTTTCCATGAGTGTCAAAACATCAGGTCTGTCTTGATACTTGTTAGGGAACCCTGTTCTGAACACATCACCCAGTTTCACCTGTAGAGTTTTCTTCTGATCCAAAGCCATTTTCAGAGGAAAGTGCCCCTCTTTAAAAGGCATCAAAGTAAAAACTCTGTAGCACAGAAAGCCAGATCTGCTTGCCAATTTCCTAACTCCTGTTCCAGAAAGTAGAGACCCACCTTCGATACTGTGGCCATCTCTGTACTGCTCAATGACCTCCAGATATTTCTGGCTAACTGATATTTATATTTTGGTTTTATCAGCCATATAAATACTATAAGATCATTGGACAGAGGCTGTAACAAACTCCATCTTAAATAACAGCTACCATAAATGTTGTAGGCACTTGAAAAACACTGGCTAATAATAGGAAGCATCAGAATTCCCTTAGGAAATTATTTTACTGCCTCATATCTATCAACGTTAAGAATTTTTACTCTTCGATGTGAAACGAAATTTCCCTTGAATTATCTTTATCTTGCTAAGGCCAGTTTTACCACACTAAATATTATGCTGATTGGAGTGTTCTGCTCAAGGCTTGGACTTCTGTTGCTCAATTTATGCAGCTCTACACACTGCTCTGCCCTAAGCTACATATATGGACATATTTTATTCATCTGGGTAGCAACAAGTGCCGTAGCACTGATTTGTGATTTGAGATCCCCGACATAAATCCTATGTTCTTCTGCAAAACTTAACACACAGACTTCCTTAGCACAGAGAACTAATTTCTTTATTTTCTATTCTTTTCTTTTTAATCCCTCAAATACTCCAGGAATTAAAACAGAACTCATATTTAAATCAGCTTTTCCTATCTTAATCTTACCATTTTATGTGATATCACAGTGTTTTCCATCTGAAAGCAACTCTCCTGTTTGTCACAAAATCAACTTCTAAATTGAAGTACTAAGCATCAAGTATTTAGAAAGTGATTTGGTTCTTGTAATATCTCTAGTCTAATTTGCATCAAGTCACTTTGCTTTCTTTTGCATGCAACAGAAAAGCATAGGGCTAGACTTTTTCAAAGTTAAATGTTTGATATAAAACAGATATTCTACTAATTTGCTTTGCAAATTGAGTTCTCTGTGATTTACTGCATAATGCACTCTAAGAGACTTAAAAAAAATCTAGGGATAACTTGCTGTGCTATTTACACAGTCACTTACCCATTCTGATTTTCACTTTTCATGTCTTGGAAAAGCAGCTCTACCATCTATTTCTTTTGCAGAAAGGACAATTATGAAGATAGCTAAAAGATATGTGGAAAGACTGCCTTTTTGGAGACACATTACATGTAATAATTACTATCATTGCTTTTGCGCTTGGGAACTCTATTATTGTATTGTGTTTTGGAATTTCTCATGATTATTATCAAAAATTTAAAAATAAACCTTCATATAGGCAAAAACACATCATAAACTTTTTTTAACAAAGAAAAAAAGCTAAACTGAGTGAGCACACTTTTCCTCACTCACCCTCTCTGATTACACAGTGGGCAGCAAAATGAGGAGAGAGACAGGAGTCTTAAACAGGAATCCATAATCTACTCCCAACCTCGCTACCAGTGTGGGACCTGGCACTCAACCTTGGGAAACCAAAATGCCGTTGGAGGCCTCAGTTTTCCAGTGGGCATAAAGCACAGTGTACTGAATGAGCTGGTTGCAACACCTTCCTAGCAAGGCACTCTGTTTCAGGATTTGTGTTTTTAACCTACTTCGAGGAGTGATGCTGTACCCTTTGGCCCCGGGACAAAGGAGGACTTGTTGTTTTTTAGGGAATTCATACTAGGTCAGCTCACGCTAACCAAAAAGCATAACCTAACACATTTAACACGTAAAAATGAATCCTTCTTGCATATTTGAAAAACAAAGCACTAATAAACTGTGCTTCCGAGGGCTGTGCAAGATGAGTGCCAGCGCGCCGGTGCTGGCTCGGGGAGCATTTGAGACCATCCTTCCCAGCAGCTGAGTGGCACCCAGCTCTCGGGAACACTGGAATAGGCTTGGGAGGTTTCTTGGACCTGACTGGACCACGCCCAGCGACCTTCTTTCAGTCCAGGGAGCCAGGGCCACACGAGGGGAGTTTCAGCCCGCCAGTGCTAGCCAAGGGAGAGTTTAAGACCATTGTTCACAGTGGTTAAGTGCCCACCCAGCTCCCTAAAACACTGGACTAGGTTCGGCAGGTCCTGCGGGCCTGACTGGGACATGCTCAGCAACCTTTATTCAGTCCCAGGAGCTAACAGCGCAGGAGGTGATTTCCAACACACCTGGGGGAAGCTTTGGAACATCACTCGAAGCACGGAAATATAGGAAAATGACAAGATAAAAGACCAAAATGCAATCTCTAATCTCCAGCATCTGAAGAAAGCTTAGGAGCCATGTACATAGAAGAAAATAAAGCCATACACCTGAAATGACTGAAATGATATCAACAGAAATAAGGAAGCAACTCGGGGAAGCTATACAGAAACTCAAATCAGAAACAATCTCCCAGGGAAAAGAAGAAGTGATAAAAGTAGTAAAAGAAATACTGAACACAGCTAAAGAAGACACAGTTTAAAAATTAGAGGAACAAAGCAAACAGATAGAATTCCTGAATGAACAGTATAAGAAACAAACAGAATGCATGAAGCAGATTCAAAGAGATATACAGGAAATCAAAAATTCTGTTGAAAGTTGCCAAAACCCCCTCAACAAAAGTGAAGATAGAATTTCAGACCTCGAAGATGAGATTGCAGCTAGTGAACAGGAAAGGAAAGATCTTTTAAAAATAACAAGGAATCAGGAAATAACAATTCAACAGCTGCAAGATGATGCAAAGAAAAAGAACATAAGATTAATAGGGATAAATGAAAAAGAAGGGACAACACAAATGATATCAAGAGGCTATTTATAGAAGTAATAGCTGAAAATTTCTCAAACATGAAAATGGAAACTGACATATGGATTAGTGAAGCATATAGAATTCCAAATAATCATAACCAAAATAAAACTACACCCAGACATATAATAATCACCATCCCAGAAATCCAACATAAGAACAGAATATTAAAAGCTGTTAGAGAGAAAAGACAGATCACCTATAAAGGAAAGCCTATCAGAATCACAACAGACTTCTCAATACAAACAATGAAGTCAAGAAGAGCATGCAGTGAAGTATTTCAGATCCTAAAGGAAAACAACTTCAAACCCATACTGATGTACCCTGAAAAACTGTCCTTCAAATAGATGGAGAAATAAGATACTTCCATGACAAAGAACAGCTGAAGAACTTCATGATCACCAAACCAACCCTACAAAGAATACTGAAAGACATTCTAGATACACATAGGAAAAAACTACTAAGCAAGGCAGACAATTAAATGGAATGGAAAGGTAAAGGATCAACAGCAGAAAGATAATGTCAAAAATAAACCAATATATTTCAGTTATAATCATTAATATAAACAGCCTCAATTCACCAATTAAAAGAAACAGACTGGCAGAACAGATCAAGAAAGCAATACTTCATGCTACAGGAACTGCCCCCCCAAAAAAAGTGGGTGTAGGTACTCTGTTTGCAGACAATGTGAACTTCAAACCAAGAATGATCAAAAGAGATAAAGAAGGTCACTACATACTAGTTAGGGGAAAACTTCAAGAGGAAGAGATAACAAACTTAAATATATATGCACTAAATTCCAGAGCACCCAGATATACAAAGCAAGCATTAACAGAAATGAAAAATCAGATAAGCAATAACACAATTATAACAGGAGACCTTAACACACCATTGACACAAAGGGACAGATCAACGAGGCAGAAAATCAGCAAAGACATAACAGAACTGAATCACACCTGTGAACAAATGGACTAGGTGGATGTACACACAGTGTTCCACCCAACAATATCAGAATACACATTCTTCTCAGCAGTACATGGGACATTCTCTAAAATAGACCATATACTAGCCCACAGAACATGCTTAAATAAATGCAAAAGAATTGAAATTATCCCATGCATGTTACTGGATTATAGCACCATGAAACTAGAAATTAATGACAGAAGAAACTGCAGAAACTCCACAAACACATGGAAATTGAATAATGCACTCCTGAGCAATCAGTGGGTCACAGAGGAAATTAAATAAGAAATTAAACAATATCTACAAGCAAACAGAAATACAAATACAACTTATCAGAATCCTTGGGATGCAATGAAAGCAGTCCTCAGAGGAAATTTTATTGTGGTGAATTCTCACATCAGGAAAACAAAATGAACACAAATAAACAACCTGATGTTACACCTCAAACATCTAGAAAAAGAAGAGCAAGGCAAACGCAAAGCCAAAAAAAGAGAGGAAATTATAAAGATTAGAGCAGAAATTAATGTAATAGAGACTAAGAAAAAAATACAAAGAATCAATGAATCAAAGAGTTGGTTCTTTGAAAGAATAAATAAAATTGAAAGTCCTTAGCCGACCTTAATTTAAAAATGGAAAGAAAAAACTCAAATTCATGCAACAAGGAATGAAAAAGGTAAAATTACTACAGACTCTATGGAAATACAGAAACTCACCAGCACCTATTTCAAAAACCTCTGTCTTCATATGTTTGATAACCCAGAAGAAATGGGAAGATTGCTAGAAACATGTACTAACAAACCTTGGTCAAGAAGATGTAAGACTGCTGAATAACCCAATTTCTATTAATGAAATTGAAAATGTAATTAGGTCCTTACCAACAAAGAAGAGTCCAGGCCCAGACGGATTCATTGCAGAATTCTACAAGAAGTACAAAGAAGACTTAATGCCGACACTCCTCAAACTCTTCAATGAAATTGAAAGGAAAGCAATTCTTTCTAAGTCATTCCTGGAAGCAAATATTACTTTAGCACCAAAACCTAAAAAAGAGTCAACTAAAAAAGAGAACTATAGGCCAATCTCCCTAATGAACATAGATGAAAAATTCTCAATAAAATATTGGCAAGCAGGATGCAGCAAAAAAGATTATACACTACGACCAAGTGGGATTCATCTCAGGAATGCAGGGATGGTTCAACATACATAAATCAATAAATGTAATCCGCCATATCAATAGAGCCAACAGTAAGAATCACATGATCATCTCTATAGATGTAGAAAAATCTTTTGATAAGGTCCAACACTCATTCATGATAAGAACCTTACAGAGAATTGGAATAGATGGTCTTTACCTCAATATGATAAAGGTCATCTATAACAAATCAACAGCCAGCATCATATTAAATGGCCAAAAACTGAAAACCTTTACCTTAAAATCAAGCACAAGACGAGGATGTCCCTCATCACCATTCCTACTCAACATAGTACTGGAAATACTAGCCAGAGCAATTAGACAAGAGAGAGAAATAAAAGGAGTAAGGCTAGGAAAAGAGGAAGTTAAATTATCATTATTTGCAGATGACATGATACTCTACAGAGGAGACCCCAAAACTTTATTAAAAGACTCCTAGATATAATAAATAAATTCAGCAATGTAGCTGGATACAAACTCAATACACAAAAATCCATAGCATTCCTATACACTAACAAAAAAATCACTGAGTGAGAAATAAGAGAAGCCACACTCTTCAAACTAGCATCTAAAAAATGAAATACTTAGGGATTAATCTAATGAAAGAAGTAAAAAAGCTATGCAGGGAAAATTACAATACCCTGAAAAAATAAATTGAAGAGGACTTCAGGAAAATGGAAAGACATTCCTTGTTCATGGATAGGAAGAATAAATATTGTGAAAATGGCCATTCTTCCAAAATTGTTATACAGATTTAATGCAATCCCAATGAAAATACCATGAACATACCTCATAGATCTAGAGAAATCACTCCTAAAATTCATCTGGAACCAGAAGAGACCTAGACTAGCAAAGACAATTCTAAGCAGCAAAGGCAAGGCAGGAGGCATCACAATCCCTGACTTGAAGTTATACTACAAAGCTACTGTAACAAAATCAATATGGTCCTGGAAAAAACATACCTGAAGATCAGGTGAATAGATTGCAAGATACGACTACAGCTACAAACACACTCAGCCACCTTATTTTTGATAAAGGGGCCAAAAGTGTTTGCTGGAAGAATGATAGTCTCTTTAATAAATGGTGCTGGAAAAATTGCCTATCCATATGCCAAAAACTAAAACTAGACCCATGCCTATCACCATGTACTAAACTAAAATCTAAATAGATCAAAGATCTAAATATTAAAACAGAAACACTAAATGTCTTGGAAGACAAAGTAGGTAAAAGTCTTGAAGACATAGGGGTAGGTAGAGAATTCCTGAACAAGAATCAAACCACATGGGAAATACTTCCCAGAATCAATAACTGGGATCACGTCTTATTAAAGAGTTTCTGCATGTCGAAAGTAATCTCCAGTATAGTGAAAAGAAAATCCACAAACTGGGAAAAAACCTTAGTGAACTGTCTCTCAGACAAAGGACTTCTATCTAGAACTTATAAAGAATTTAAAAAAATCAGATCCCCAAAATTCAAAGACCCAATCCAAAAATGCGCATCTGAGATGAATACACACTTCTCAGATGAAGAAATACAAATTGCAAAGAAATACATGAAAAAATGTTCATAATCATTAGTCATTAGAGAAATGCAAATTAAAACCACACTGAGATTCCATCTCACTCCAGAAAGAATAGCCGGGATAAAGAAAACTATCAACAACAAATGCTGGAAAGGCTGCAGGGAAAAAGGAACTCTTCTGCACTGTTGGTGAGAGTGTAGACTTGTATAACCACTGTGGAAGTCAGTCTGGAGATTACTCAAAATTTTTGATTGCAAGTCCCATTTGACCCAGCTATTCCTCTTCTAGGCATATTCCCAGAAGATCTGAAAACATCATACCACAGTGATATATACACACCCATTTTTATAGCAGCACATTGTGTAATAGCCAGAACTTGGAAACAACCTAAGTGCCCACCAATGGAGTACTACTCAGCTATAAAGAATGATCACATTGAGATATTTGTAAATAAATGGATGCAACTTGACACCATACTCATAAGCAAAATAAATCAAACTCACATGTGTAAATACCGTATAGTCTCCCTAGTATGAGAGTTGGTAAGAGTATATAAGATTGTATGGTAATCATGATTCCTCATTTCATTGCTTTGAAGACTTTCAATGTTTTCATTCATCAGTTGGAATGGTTTTATTCTGTTTTGTTTGACTTTATTATGTGTGATGGTATGAACAGCTGTTTTGAAGAAAACAAAACATTATGGCAACCATTGCTGATTTAATTTCATCTTGCTTTGAAGTCCTACCATGCTTTTGTTCTTCTATTACCACTGGGTTCTATCATGTTGTGTCTTATTGGATTTTAGTATGTGTGATAGTATAAATAAATTTTTTTTGGAAAATGAGACATTATAGTAGCCATTGATCATTTTCTGATATTTGGTTCAGAATGCCCTGTAATATTTTCATTCTCTTGAATGGTTTTATACTATTTTGTTATGTTTGATACTATGCGTGTGAAGCTATGCTCAACTATCTCAAAGGAAGCGACATTATTGTAGCTACTGTTGATGTCCTGTTGTCTTGTTGTAAAGTGCTGTGTTGCTTACATTGTTCTGTTCTGATCTGCATTTTTTCTGTTCTCTTTTGTTTTATTCTCTTTAAAATAAAATTTTAAAAAAAGACTGTGCTGCTTGTGGAGCTGCCTCGTGGATTATGTAACAAACCGAGTCTGCTGCCCCAGTCTAGAAAGCAGGTCTCCTCAATTATTTTTAATACATTTCTAGGCTTATTTTGGGAATATACAAAGAAAACACTCAATAATGTCATTTAATTGTGAAGGACAGTTTGACTAATACGTGAGCATTTTCGGTGGATTATGTGGTGAAGTTGCTTCACTTGGACAGAACGCTGCTCTTTCCTCTCACTGATCTGGGATGACAAATTCATGAACAGTAAAGATTGTTTGGATGACCAACGGCCACGATCCTGCAGTTAACAGAACAGCTTTGCTCCGAGGAGCAGGGCAAAGCCTCTCTGTGTGTTGAAAAGTTTGTGATGTTGAATGCACACCAACACCTTTTCCAGCTAGGGCTGGCTATTGGAAAAGAAAAAAGCCTACAACCATATCTGTTGGTTCAGAACTAGACTTGGAGTCAGAGAGCGCAGAAGAAAATTTTCCTACCTCTATGTTTGACTGAAATAGTTCCACTTCATAATATGCTATTTAGCATCTCTGGAGCGCAGACAGGAAGCTGCACGCAGATGAGGAGCCCTGAGGCACGGAACTCAAGCGCTCAGTCTGCGGGGATGGGACAACGCGCACTCACTCAGCCCAGTCACCCCCGTCACTGCCAGGCGCTAAAGCTGTAGTAGGAAAATCTTCACCCCTGGAGATGAGCTTTGCAAAACTTATCAACAGAATGGGGCAGGCTCATTTTGCTACACTACATTTATCTTACAGTTTTTTATAAAGAAGTTAGCAGAGGATTAAAATTGGCCTAATACTTTAAGTAAACATGTGCGGGGGGACTGAGGAGTGTGCTCCTCTCTGAGGCTTAGAGAAAATGACTTTTCTTGTAACAGAAGCAGCATTTGATGGAAGTTCTGTGGGCCCGTTACAGAACTGCACTGCATCTCACTTACCTAAGACTAAGGAAATCAACCACCATGTAGGTATCAATTTCACTTTATGGCAGGTTGTCAAGCTGCACTGTGCATCAAAATCATGTGCAGGGGCTGTGAGAGCAAGATTCCTGAGCCACCTTCAGTTTCTGGATCAGCGGGACTGGACAGGGGCCAGAGAACTCACATCTCTCACAGGTTTCTGGGTCATGCTGATGTGGAGGACCCAGAGCTTCAGTGATGTACTGCAACAACCAAGGGCCTTAGGTCACCGTAGGAATGGCACAAAGAAAGCTCAGAGAGGGCTCATTACACGGAGTTACTCGCTGACTTCCTCCTCTGAGTACCAGCATACTAGCCCGAGAAAGAAACGCAGTGCTCAATACGTCCGTTAGTTTCTCTTGTGGGTTACACACTCACTTAAACACATGTGTGCACGGCATGGCTACGTGCACGTGTGCGCACATGCGTGGTGCACATATGCAGGCACTGGGCTAACCCCTGGTGGCTGCCTGAATGAAAGCAGGCCACGGCCACGCCTCGGGGTGAGTGTGGCCTTTCGCACACATCTAGCTTCACAAGCAGGCTGCTTTTTCTGCTCCTTTTTACCAGGGCATGTTTACAGCACACAGTGTTCACATTTCTTGTGTGGAGTAGGTACAAGCACACGATGCCTTCGTTCCTGGTCTTCACCCCTGTCCCTTTCCTGCCTCTCCCTCCCCCCTTTTCTTGGTCCCCTTCCCTTTTGAGAAAGATCGACCTCCCTACTTCCTCTTAACTGTCTTTTATTTTGCTTTTTATTTGTACCTCAAGCTTCTCATATAAGATGAACCATACAATATTCAAGCCTCTGAGTCTGCCTTCATTCAATATTATGGTCTCAAGGAGCATCCATTTTTCTGCCTATGACTCACGTTTATCTTTCTTTACAACAGAGTAGTACTCCATTGTATGTAAATATCACATTTTCTTTACCTCAGCTATAGAGTAATGGTTTAAAAGGAAACATCTTAAAACATTGAGACCTTCATATAGAAAGCTATTTGTATAAAGAGAACATGCAAAACCATCATTACGGAACTTTTCAGGTTGACTGTTTCTCCCATACGGGTACTACTACAGCTCACTAGAAGACGTTGTTCAACACACATTAGTCTTTTTAGCCCCACAACAATCCTAAGAGGTGGACACTTTCTTATTCACAATTGAAACTAAGGAAACCGGGGCACAGATCTTATCTTCTTCACTACAGTGGTAATTTTACCTCTCATGCCTGTATACTTGAGAAGGTACATGAATACACAAGCTAAGAAGGAATGAATGAAACGGCATGAACTTCATTCACTGCCCTCCATCCTGACCTCCCCGGTGTGGCTGCGGTGCTCAGCCACAATTGCTGGTGAGCCTCCCAGGGACTCTTGTGCACAATGAAGGACAACGCTAGAGCCCCACTGAAAAGAATGGTCCTTTCATTTTCACAGGATGGTCCCCGTCCTCATCTGTCATTGTGTTGCAGTCTGTGTTATTTCTCTCCAAAACTACCTCCAATTCTGTCCCAGTGGGATGGCCTTGAAGTGCAGCAGAGCTGGCAGGTGCATTTTAAAATGCAGGATAACAGGTATTGAGTGTTGGCAACAAACCTGCTCTGGCTGGGCCACTGATGATAGCACCCAGCATGTTCCCAGAGTGACTTTCAAGTGCTTTGTGTCAACAACATATATATATGTGTGTGTGTGTGTGTGTGTGTGTGTGTGTATAATCTTCATTCTGTATATATCTTCATTCTGTTAGCAAATTGGATCAGTGAATAGGAAAGGAAAGCCTTTGTTTATCCAGTGTCATTGCTGAGTCTGATGACCATCTGATTATTTTCATAATTTAAAGGTTCATCTATTCAGCATGACAAGAAACAGTACTTGAAACCAAGGCTCCTCTTTCTCTGGAAATCTATTTTTGTGGCTGTGACCACCTCATGGTGCTACGTTACAGGCTGGGCTGAAGAATCCAAGTTCCAAGTCGACAGTATCAACAGATGTGAGGGCACTGATTAAGGAACATGATACGGCAAAATACCCTCCTGGTTGCAACCTCGTTTTTGCAGAATCATAGACTTGCAGGACACGTGCGTCAATCAGCTGCTATGTGAGAATTCAATCAGCGTTAATCTAACACAATGCAGCACCTGCTCCCCAACTGATTTCTAGTGTTCTTCAATCACAAGCAGCAGAAGAAAAGCATGATTTATTGCAAGCAATGTCAGCAGACCTGAAAATTCAAGAACCTGAAGCACAAGATGAAGATCGAGTTTGCCTTCTGGTCCTCTTCCTCTCGTTGGAGATGCTACAGAGGGAAGAACGGTTGTTCACAAAAAATACTAGGAGAGGGCTGGAAATGTCCAGCGCTAAATCACTCCATGTGAAATCAGTCTGGTCATTAGCACGCACCGCCATGCAGCTCTTGCGTCTGTAAGGTCGGTATCTCTCTCTAAGCTTTGGCTGTTTCTCTCTAAGCTACGGAATGCAGCAGAGGGGAAGGATGAATGGTAGATACTGGGCTGCACTGAAGAGAGTCTGTATAAGGCACTCCCTATTCCATTTCAGACACAAAGCTGGCTGGCCATGTTGGTGGAAAATTAACAAATCAGTCATGTGCTAGAAAATTAATAAATTACCCACGGGATGTACTTTCATTCCCATAGGAAAGAATCCACAAACATATCATCGGTCCTCAATGCTAAGTTTCCAGAGGCAGGGGCAAGTCAGCGACATTCACGCCTTCATCCCTGGTGGCTGGACAGTGTTTGGTTCAAAAGAGGCACTCCAGGACTGTTTACTGAATGAATAATTAAACAAAGCAAGCCTTAGGAGTGGTTCTGTATAAATATGTCTCCTGACACTCACATACATGTCTAAATAAACACATAAACGCAATGTTCATGGACTACTTTTCCAAAATTGACCATGAAACTGTTATTTCCGCTGACTTTAAAGGTCCCCCAAGATGGAAAAATATAATTTTCCTAAAATGGGCACTTATTAAGAATGCAAATCATGGTTTGTAATTCAAACTCTTAACTTGATTGTACACTGCTCAGTATTTGACTTAAAATAGAAAATCTGTGACTTACAAGTAATGGAGAATTGGGTATCATTGGAGAATAAGTCCTCCGTGCTGGCTATTTGCCCAGAAGGATTATTTTATAGCAGGTTGAATTTTCTACTAATTATCTTCAAAACAGCTGGACTACTGGATAAACTCTATCTTAATGCACAGTACAAGAGCAAATAAGGATAATTAAACTTTGATTTCAGACTAGACTGACAAGCAGAGTGAGTGGGGAGACTGTTAAAAGACAGGAGCCAGAGGGAGGCGGGACAGGAGCTCTTGGAAAACTCCTCAACACCAAAAGGTGTAACTTACTGTTAATATGTTACAACTAATTTTGATAAATTTCTACCTTAGTGTGACTATTTAGTTTGCTTTGGGGAACACCTAATCAATACTACTGGGCCCAAAATGATTTAAAACAAATTATAATAAAAAACAACTTGATTTCATCAGAAACAGGAAGCTAACAGAATTAGCAACTAAACATCCTGTGGGCAAAAGCAATAACATCTTTCAAATGAAACAGACATACAAAAAGAAATTTCAGTGGAGGGACTTTGAAGCCACCCTTCATGGGAAGTGTTATGAGGCATTCTTTTCAAATGAGAAATCTGTAAATTACCTGTGTTAGCAATCAGTTCCAGATTATAATTGCCAATTTGAGAAGATTTCACCAACAATTAAGCAAAATCAAATAACCTATCTAAGGGAGCAGAGTGGTGACAGGCCACCACATTTCCCTTCCTGTCAGGGTTTACTATAATTTGTTTTTATTTTCCTTTAGAAATTGAAATCCCATTCTGCTTTATTGGGCTAGGACTAATCAAGAGCCACCATGAAGAGAACCAGACACATCGGAACGAGAGCCTCGGAGTAATTTGGTTTCAGAGTGAAAATAAGGGTTGTATCAGTTTGGCTGCAAATTGTTGTGACCCGGTAATAAGAATCTTAAACTCCAACTACAGGAAAGCACATAACTTATGATTCCAGTTCATCATACCAGATTAGTTCCGGAAGTTAGAATAGGAAACAAACTCCCTGCAGGATGGCTGACAGAGGCACAGAGTTGATTTTCTTCCTAGAACTTCCCACGGTTCTGCCATATTTAGCTTTGAGTCTTGGTAAGTTGATTCAAAATGTTGCAGCTCAACTTTCTCCCCCTTTCTCCCATGGGAGACTGAAGTTTCTCCCATGTCTGAAAAACAATGTCTTTCTCTATAAATACTTAATGAGTGCATACTATGTTCCAGACATTGTGCAAAGTAAAGAAGATACAAAAATAAGCTACAACCTGTGTGCTAAGTACTGCCAATTTCTTTCTAATCCTGCTTTCCTTATTTTTGCTGAAAGAATTCCAATGTTGCTCACTCAAGGCAGTGATGTGCCTAGATAAAACACGTCTCCTTAGACTATCTTCCAGCTAGAGGTGATGGTGTGGCTCAATGCTTTCTAATAACAAGTAGGTAGAAGTTTACCGTGCATTTCTGGCAATTTTACTCTCCTTACAAACATTCCTACTTCCTTTAGTTTAGTTCTGGTCCACTGGGACACAGCAGGATTGGATTTGGAGCAGGTGTCCTGAGACAAGGAAAGGACACACACTGAAATAAAACCTATGGATAACAGGGGGCACGATGAAAGGGAAGACAATGCTTACAACACTAACGGACTAAATATGGCTCTGCCCAGCCCTGCAGTATCTTCAGACATCCTCACCGAGAACACTCAGTTCCTTATGGTCCTGCCACGGTGTCTGGGCACTGGCATTTTCAGCCAGATTTAACCACAATTGATGTGCTGCTTCTATGGTTTTCAGGCACAAGGCATTAAGGGCACATGCACAAATCACAGTGAAGTGCAGTGCTGGTCATGCAAGACACATAAGGAGAGAGACATTCTGGGATAACGATGTTATGCATTTGTGGCAAAATATGTGTTATGGAACATGTAGAGTCAGGGGAGGCAACAGAAGTGCTCATGGAAATTCCAGTGTGAAGGGAGCAGTGTCCAGGCACAAGAGCTTACACAGCATATTAAGTAGTTTGCGTTTATTTTGAAGGAGCAATGTTGAGGGTTTTCTTGAGGACACTGAATGGCTTCATCAATCTAAGCTATACTTTACTGACACATGGAAAGTGCCCTTAATAGGTCTTTCTGCATAGTATATTTATTTAAAAACATACTGAGGAGAGGGGTCAATCTCCGAGGCAAGCCAGGAGATGCTGGATTAAAAGATCGCACGAAGCATTCATGTCTGCCATTTCCCTTTTCCCACATCCACTAATAAGACAATATTTAAGGGGAAAAATAAAATGGCACCCAACAACAAAGAGCATGGGAGAAGGCCAATCAGCAGACCAGGACATTCAATAAAATCCTGCAAGTATGGAGCACGAAGCAGCCACACCTCAGCATGCTGCTCTGGCAAACCAGTGAGCACACACACTGTAGACAGAAGCCCAGAGTGACCTGGAACTGAAGACAAGAAACAAAGAGCAGCAATAGGGAGAAGAACTGAAAACAAAGGGAAGAACTAGAGTTTGAATCACAAACCAGTGGCTCCTAAGGCTTTCTTTCCCTTCCTCTGTATGTGACCACGAGGCAGCTCCGTATTAACACAGTCATGAAGAGCAGACAATTTCTCTTTAAAAAAATTAAACACACTGCCAAGAAGTTGGGAACACTGAGCCCAAAAATTCATTCTGTACCTTTAGTAGCAAATGTACGGACTTCTAGTATGTTTAATCATGTACCGTACCTAGAAGCTTTGAATTTCATGGCAGAAATTCAATGAGAAAAGAGGTAAACACATAACAACAGAGAAGATGCATCATAGTTATTGGAGAATTCAATCCATTTCCTCACTAAGTTTATACGACGACTACTAAAAGAAAGCTAGTAAATGTTTTTCATTTATTTATTTATTTTGAAAGCCAACATAACAAAGAAAACTGGTCTTAGAAGAAAAATGAAACAGAAGAGAAAGTATTTCTTTCCAACAGTGGTGTTTTCTCAGAGATTTGTGATGATACAGTACTAATGAGATACAAAAGAAGGTGCAACAAGGAAGAGATAGTCAGTGAAAAACAATTAAGCTCATGAAACTAAAAACACTATCATTGCATTAAAATTAAATTAAAGGGGTACATTGATCAAATCGTATAAAATACCAGTTATATAAAACAAAGTAGAGGGGTCACCAAGAGCATAAGAAAAGACAAATCATGGATACTATAGTGCAGGAGGCAGTGTGCCAAAGTGGGTAAATACAAAAGCCAGTTGCCTAGATTAGAATACTGTCACTCAGTAGCTTAGTGTTAATTCACGCAGCTGACTTTCCTTAACTTTAACACTAACATGACATTCGTGCAACCTCTTTGCGTTACCTTAATGTTAAGTGAGTTAACATAAGTGGTGTAGTTAGAACAGTTCTTACCATGTAGTAAGTACGCTAAGACATACACACAATCACATGCACGTACACACACACACACACACACACACACACATGCAGAGCAAGAGAGAGAGAGCTCAAGAATTCTAACAATCCACAGAAGTTGCAGAATTAGAATAAAGAGTAGAGAAATTTATTGAAGAATAGAACAAAGACAAAAACATAAACAAAAAAACTCCTCTGCAGAGTACCATGCAGAACAAAAGAAAAATGACTCATATGTCCCGACTGAAAAATAGTGATAGTTTTTGTTTTAATTTCTGAATTCTGGACTAAAAAGCTCGATGTGGCACAACTAATTTTAAATCACTCCCTCTCAGTTTTATTGAGGAATAAATGAAAACTTTGTATACTTAAATATACGACATGACGCATTTATTTATGCGTACATTGTGATGGTTACTACAGTTAACCTAATATATCCATCACCTCAATAACAATTCAGATCTACTTTCTTTTATTGGTACGTTTGATATATATAATGATCACACTCATATGGGGAATTTGAACCTGTCCATATGTATCTTGATTTTCCTTTTTTCCCCATTCTCCTACCTCCCTTCACATCTGATCTCCCTCCTTATTTCCAATTATGCAACACAGTATTCCTTAACTACCATATTCACAGTGTCATACACTAGACTTCCAGAACTATTTTTCTGCATAACTGAAACTTTGTATCATTTGACCAACATAGCCCAACATAGCCCATTTCCATCTCCAAACCAATCACCATTCTCTGTTTCTTAAGTTTGAAATTTTCAAGTTCCATATTAAAGCGAAATCACGCGATTTTACGTGTTTCTGAGCTTGATTTATTTCATTTAGACTAATGTCCTCCATATCATTGCAAATGACAGACCTCTCGTTTAGGGGAGACTAATATCCCGTTGATTTTTTGTCCATTCTTCCATCTGTAACCCTTTGGTTGATTCTTTACATCCGTTATACTAAACAAGGACTAATGGATGTAAAAGTGTATACATCACTTCAAAACCTGCTTCCCTTTCTTTGACTAGAGGTGAGAATGCTGAATCAGATGGTATTTATACTTGTAATTGTTTTTGAACCAGGTACTGAACTCAGGACCTCGCACTTGTCAGGCAGGTGCCAAAGCACTGAGCTGTACCCCAGGCTATAGCTTTTAATTTTTTGAGGAAACGTTGTTCTATTTTCTATAATGGCTGTATAATTTACATGGAAGAGAATTCTCGTCTCTAAAACCTCTTCAGTAGTGGGCTTGCACCATTCTGACACTAGCCGTTCGAAAACATGTCAGATGTATCCTGTTACTGCTTTGATTTGCATGTCTTTAATAATTAGTGGTGGTGACGTTTTAAAAACATAACTTTTGGTCATTTGTGTGTCCCATTTTGATAAGTGTTTATTCAGTCCTTCACTCGTTTTTTATAAAGGTTATTTGTTTTCCTGGTTTGTATGTATTTTGTATGTGTTTTGTATGTGTTTTCCTGAGTTTTGCATGTATTTTGGATATTAACATCAGATATTTAATATGCAGTTATTTTCCCCAATTCTTTAGGTTGTCCTCCATGCTTCATAATTTTCATTGCTGTATAAAACCTTTTCATTTCATGCATTTCAAATTTATTTTTGCTTTTGTTGCCTATACTTCAGCAGAAATCCCCCAACGTAATTATCTAGATTAATAGGTAGTAGCTCTTTCACTGTCTTCTTCTAGTTATATAATAATTGAAAGTCTTGCGTTTTATTTCATTTGAGTTGATAATTGTATATGGTTGAAATAAATATCCAAGTTTGCTCTTTTGAATATGAACACTCAGTTTTCTTAATACCAATTTTTGATGTAATTTTTCTTTTCCTACTGTGTATTCTTGACATTCTCTTAGAAGATCAAACAGCAGTAACTGCAGATTTATTCCTGAGCTTTCTAATTCTCTACATTTGTCTGTTTGGTTTTACAATGGTACTGTAACTTTTTGATTATTAGAGTTTTGCAATATATTTTGGAATCAGCCAATTATTTTTCTTGCCTGATTGCTCTGGTTAGGACTCTGAATACTCTATTAGTTATAGGTGATGGATGTATTTTTTTCTTATTTCTAACTTTAGAATAAAAATTTTTACATTTTCTTTGATGAATATCATGGTGTCTGGATTTGGCATGCATTGCATTTATACTGTGAGGTACATTTCTTCTATAATTCAGTTATCGAGACATTGATCATGAAAATATGTTGAATTTGCAAAATGATTTTTCTGCATCTTTTGAGATGAGAGGATTTTACCCTTCTGTCTGTTAAAGAGGCCTGTTACATTTATTGATGGCCATATGTTGAAATATCCTTGTATCCTCGCACAAGTCTCTTTTGACCAAGGTGTGATCCTAGTAATGCTCTGTTGAATTCACATTGATAATATTTTGGTGAAAATTTAAACATCAGTGTTGTGCATGGTCATCACCCTGTAAATTTTTTTTCTGAAATATTTTTATCTAGTTCTGGTAGGAGGGCAATGCTTACCTAACAAAATGAATTTGAAAATGTTCACTCCTTTTCACTTTTTTGACTGCTTGTAAGAAGTCTCCACCTTTAAATGTCTGGTTGCATTCACCAGTGAAACTACTTGTTCCCAAAATATTCTTTGTTGAGATTCATTTGGTTGTTAACCCAATCTTTGTTCATTTTTGGTCTGTTTGAATTTCTATTTTTTTCCAGATTCTTTCTTTCTTAATAACGTGTATATTTAGTTAATTTTTTCAGGTTGTTCAATACATTGGCAAATCCATGGTAGTCCCATGGCCGTTTGAATTCCTGTAGCAAACACTATTTACTCTTTCATTTACATAACTTTTTAGACTTGAATGTTCTCTTTCTTGTTCTAGTGACTAAAGTTTTGTACATTTTTAAATCTTTTGAAAACTGATACTTATACTGACAAGTACTATTTTAATAATATATAAATAAGTGTCAATAGTAATACTTTTATTTTCCATTGTATTTAACTCTGTTTGTATATGTTATGCTTCCATTATTACTTCAAATTCTTAAAATTTTCCTTTTCAATTTTATTTGACTCATTTAATAACAGCTTGTTAAATTTCCAAATATTTGTGAATTTTCTGATTTTCCTGTAGCTAATATTTCCAGCTTCATATCCTTTTCATAAAAAAGCATTGATATGATTTTAGTCTTCTTAAATTTTTCAGTTGCTTTATGATCTAATATTTTCAATCATGGTGAATTTTCCAAGAATACTAAATAAGTACGGAGTATTGCGCTACTGATAAATGGAGTATTCTGTACCTGTGTGATAGCTCCACTTGGTAGCTGGTACTCTTAAGAAGAACAGCATAACACTGGGTTCCACAAACAATAACTTTTATACTGTAGTTAATTCCTGCATACTGTTCCTGCATTGAGCAACTTGTGCTTTTATACTGACTTTTATACTGTAAATTTTTACTTTAGCATAATGGCAGCTGGTTGTGCATTTCAGTACCTTTGCCTGAGGGATACAGAAGCAATCTTGTGTTTACCCATTTGAGCATGTGTGCAAAAATGTCAAATCTGAATTTCCATTGACATTATGCTCCATCTAACAAGTCTGGCATATGTTTACCTGAGCAACCCAGAGGGTGTAATACACTTACAAAACTATAGGATTTGTTTTAAACTTTTTTCTTTGGAATTTTTGGGTAGAAGTAGCCCAATTCAGTAAAATGGCACATAAAAAATAGATTTATAAGTTTTGGAAGAGGTCAAAAGTAAATTATGAGATTATTCTTGCATGGATGATGAAGATGGTCCATTATGGTAAAATATATTCCTTCATAAAGAAGAGTAGTTTGGGTGGATGCTGGTGCTGATGACTTTGAGGTTGTCCATGTGAGCCAAAGTTCCTGTGGCAATGAAATGGAGCAAAAATTGATCAGTACAAACACAGGAATGCAGACCTCCCTGATTAAGATGATGAAGAGAACAACAATGGGAGTACATACACTGACCAGTTGAAATGCTGGGAAATAGTCACACAACCAAGTGGAAAAACCCAACGTTACAACTAGGTACTAAAATATAGCAAAGGTATTGGCAGATGTGAAACATATTGGACAGAATATCAGCATTGCCATGTAATGATGGAAACTGTCACAGACCAAAATACAAGGGAAACATTCTGTATGCACCTATAGTCTTATTTGAAAAAGGTGTGTATTGTGATACCTCCCAGCTGAACTGAAAGCATTCAGAGTTCTGCTCTACTTAGCAGGGATTTCACACAGTAATCACATGAATGTAAAGGAATTAAGAAAAGGCTTTGGTCAAAATAGGGCATAAAATTTATGCCCTTTTAGCCGTGAAGACTTACTATGCTTTCAGTTTAGACATTTATTTTGGAATTCAGCCATGTCCTTACTCATACAGTAATAAGCCAAGTGATGTTTTGAACAGACTTGTTGCTTCCTCCATCTTCCAAGTTAATTGGAATATGACATTTGACAACTGGTTTACCAGTTTCCAATGGATGCTACATTTGTTAATGGCACAAGTTGTTGATCAGTGCAGGAACTCAACTCAGGAATAAAATAGAAATTTCAAGGAAACGTTACAATTTCAAAACAGGAAATTCCATAGGACAATCTTTGAATTTCAGAAAGCTGTAACACTGACCTTGTCTGTGGCAAAGAAAAACAAACTGGCAATGCTGATGTCAACATTTCTGAGTGATGGGATTACTGATAGGGAAACCTTAACAAAATGGAAACCTGAGATGAAAACTTTCTGCAACAAGACCAAAGGTGGAGTAGGTGTTGTTGATGTGCTGTGCAGTAACTATGATGTCATCAAAACACAAATGATTGGCTAATGATTGTGTTTTACTTGATCCTAAACATGTGTGACATAAACAGTTTTGGTAGTGCACAAAGAAAATAACAATTTCAAAATACTGTGGAGACCATTTTCCTAGAGGATTTGGACTGCAGCTCATAAGAGATCATTCATAGCAGAGAAGAGGAAAATGTTTTTGCCCAGAGAACTACACAAACATTTATGGAGTGCCCTGGTGAGCTGACAGGTGAGCAGGCAGGCACAGCATCCCTAAAACCTACTATGACAACAGGAAAACAGAAAAAGATGTTAAACATGCCTTACAAGAAAGGATAGGAAGACAAAAGTATGTGCTATCAGTGTAAGTGATATTAGTTCCTGTACATGCAGTTATCATGTGTGAAGTATCATGTCTGGAGTATGATAATCTAAGCCAGTATTATTTTTGTTATAGAGTTTTATTAGTATTTTCATTGTAGTTCACATAGATTTTTATTTCTGATGTTATCTTTTATGTTTTGTAAGCAAATACACAGTTGATGTGAAATGTTGATATCTATTCTAAGCACTCATTGCAGATTTGATATTTTATTTTACTGATATCTTAATTCCCTGCTAAGTGCACACTGTACTATATTAAGAAGCTCCTGACAAAACAGGAGGTCAAGAGATGTGACAAGAATGGCCTGTCCTATAGGAAAAAGAAAGTGAACACGTGATGTCAGCGAAAGCAAGATATGTGCATGGAACACACAGTTGTCATGTGTGAAGACTGCATTGGGTTTGACAATTGAAACAGATTACTCCTGTGGTAGACTTCCGGTTTACATTGTAGTTCATATAGATTTCATTCTGATGTTATCTCCTAGGTTTTGTAAAGAAGTAGACAGCTGATGTGAAAATGTTGATGTCTATTTTAAGCACTAATTGCACATCTGATATTTTATTTATTTATACCTTATATCCTTGGTAAATGCACATTGTACAACACGGTAGGAAGCTCCTGACAAAGGGAAAGAGAACAGAGGCAACAAAAATGGCTTGCCACACAAGGAAAGCTAAGCACCTGTGTGGTCAGTAAAAGCGAGGCATGGGCATGGGAACATGCAGCTCAGGTGTGAGAAGGCCGCCTTCAATGTGACAGTTCAGTCAGTGAGTGTTTTCTGTACACTGTTATTGGTATTTTCATTGTAGTTCATACAGAAATTTATTTCTGTTCTTTTTTAGACTTTGTAGAAAAAAACCAGTCATTATTGAAAATTTTGATACTTTTTTATAAACACACAATATTTTAAAAATGCAATACTTTTTGTGATATTTTATTCTGTTAAGCATTCACTGTTTAATATAATGAAAATCATAAAATGAAAATAAATAATTCATCATTAAAAATATTCTAGAGAAAAAATGTGAATTGACTTAGGAGACTTAATGAAACAAATAAGTTATGCTCTGTTCAAAGTCTGTTGTTTCCAGATGAAATTCTTCCTGGATGAAAATCATGGTTGAAGATGAACATCGAACGTCCTCACTACTTTTGTATTGGTATTTCTCCCAAGCTGTCTTAATAGTTCCTAAATATTTAGGTCTGCCAATTTTGAGTGCATATATATTTGTAATTCATATATTGAAGAACAGACTACCTTATCATTATGTGAATATTTTTGTTTTGTAATAAGTTTTTATTTACACTCTATTTTGTCTGGTAAAATCCTTGCCAACCTTGATTTCTTTCTGAAGTAAAATATCTTGCATGGAATATATTTTTTCATGTCCTCACTTCAAGTGATATATTTTTAAAATCTAGAGTGAGCTTTCATAAACAGCATATGGTTGGTTCATTGTCTTTTTTTAAAAGAAAAAAAAATAAAAATGATACAGAATTTCAAAAAATAGATTAACAATCATTAATATATTAAGTATTGTTATCTTCAAAGTAGCTGCTCCCATTATAAGATACAGGCATGAAAAAAATGATCAAAGAATGAAAGCACAAACTGCTCTTTTTGATGAAGTAACAGATTAGTAGAATAATTATCTACTAATTATACTACTAAATGTTATTCTTTTCCCTTCTTTCTTTTCTCCTTTCACCAAGCCCAGTCAGTCATTCTTTCCTTCTGAGTCACTTCCTTCCCTTTCACTTTCACGATAGCTATAGTAAATGTTGGACTTTCAGATTTTTGCACTACGGAGACAATTCGATGACTACACATGAGTCTGATTTATTTAACTTATGGGTATGGTCTCAGGTTGCACCCATTTACTCTAAAAGCTTTGAGTTTATCCTTCCTTATAACTGAGTAGCACTCCAATTTATAAAAACACCACATCTTTTTTATCCATTCCTTGGTTGATGGGCATTTGAGTTGTTTACAAGATTTAGCTATTACAAATTCTGATGCTATAAGCATGAGTGTACATATATTGCTGTGGTATGATGTTTTCAGTTTTTCTGGGAAAATATCTAGAAGGGGAATAGCTGGATTGAATGGGACCTCCAAGTCTAGGTTTTTGAGCAATCTCCACACTGATTTCCACAGTGGTTGCACCAGTATACAGTCCCACCACCAGTGGAGAAGGGGTTCTTTGTCTCCATAGCCACACAAGCATTTTTTATTGGTTGATTTCTTGATGATATCCATTCTTTTTGGAGATGGAGTTCTCAATGTTGTTTTAATTTGCATTTCTCAAATGACCAGTAATGTTGAACATTTTTTCATATATTTACTTGTCATTTGTATTTCTTCATCTGAGAAGTGTGTATTCATCTCAGATGCCCATTTTGGATTAGGTTTTTTAATTTGAGGGGTCAGATTTTTTTTCAATTCTTTACATGTTCCACATACAAGTTCCCTAAGGGGTAAGTAACTAAATTTTTTTGGCACTATGTGGGTTTTCTTTTCACTGTTGGTGATTGTTTTCTATTTTTCTTTTCTTTTCTTTTCTTTTTTTTTTTTTTTTGTTTTTTGTTACCAGGGATAGAACTCATGACCTCACACTTGCAATGCAGTTGTTGTGTGCCTGAGCTATACCTATGAGCTCTGTTGGTGATTTTTTTTTTCGATGTTCAAAAGCTTTTATTAAAAAGCTTTTGTTATTAAAGATGAGATCCCAATTTTTGATTCTTGGAAGTTCTTCCCATGTAGTTTGGGTTTTGTTCAAGAACCCTCTGCCTAGCCCTATGTCTTCAAGATTTCTACCTGCCTTGTCTTCCAATAGACTTACTGTTTCTGTTTAATATTCAGATCTTTAAGCCACTTTTACTTTATTTTAGTGCATGGTGATAGATATGTGTCTAGTTTCAGTCTTCAGCATGTGGAAAGCCAATTTTTCAGCACCGTTTATTAAAGAGGCTATCCTTCCCCCGAACATGTTTAGCCCTTTTTCAATGATAAGGTGGCTGAGGGTCTTTGTAGTTTTGTCTGTATCTTCTGTTTCACTGATCTTCATGTCTGCTTTTTTTGTCAGTACTATGCTGATTTTATCAGAATATCTTTGTAGTATAATTTCAGATCTGGGATCATGATGCCTCCTGCCTTGACTCTGTTGCCTACAATTGCTTTTGCTATTCTATGTTCTTCTAAACAAAGTTTAAGAATGTTTTCTCCAGTTCTGTAAGGTACGTTAATGGTATTTCGAGAGACATTGCATAAAATTTGTATAATGATTTTAGGAGTATGGTCATTTTCACAATGTTAGTTCTTCCTATCTGTGAGCAAGGCATATCTTTTCATTTTCTGATAGCCTCTTCAATCTCCTTTTTCAGAGTACTGTAATTTTCAATATGTAGGTCTTTACATCCTTTGCTGGACTGATTCCTAAGTTTTTCATTTTTTGGATACTATCGTGAAAGATGTTTCTCTAACTTCTCTCAGTGAGTTTGTTGTTTCTGTCTAGTAATGCTACTGATTTTTGAGCATTGACTTTGTATCCAGTTATGCCAATAAATTTGCTTATTAACTCTCATAGTCTTTTAGTGGAGTTTTGGAGGTCTTACATATAGAGTATCATATCATCCAAAAATGATAATTTAATTCTTCCTTTCCTATCTTTATTCATTTTATTTATCTCTCTTGTCTAATTGTTGTGGCTAATATTTTTCAGAACTGTATTGAATAGGAGTGGTGATAGTGGACATTCTTCTCTTGTTACTGATTTTACAGTGAAAGCTTTCAGTTTTTGTCCATTTACTATGATATTGGCTGTTGGTTTGCCATAGATGGCTTTTATCAGATTGATATAGGGGCTGTCTATTCTGATTTTCTCCAGAATTTTTTTCATGAATGAGTGTTGGGCTTTATCAAAAGCTTTTTCTGCATCTATTGCAATTATCATGTGACTTTTGTCTTTGGCTCTGTTGATATGGTGTATTATGCTTATTGATTTGCATATGTTGAACCATCCTTACATTCCTGGGATGAATCTCACTTGGTCATGTTATATAATTTTCTTGATGATTTGCTACATTCAGTTTGCTAGTATTTTATTGAGGATTTTTGCATTTATGTTCGTTAGGGAGATTGACCTGTAGTTCTCTTTTTCAGTTTGGTCTTTCTCTGGTTTTGGTATGAGAATAATATTTGCCTCCAGAAATTAGGGAGAATTGCGTCTCTTTTGATTTCATTAAATAGTCTGGGGAACACAGGCATTAAATGTTCTCTAAATTTCTTGTAGAGTTCAGCTGTGACTCTATCTTTGTGATACTGTCATTGTTGGTAAATTTTTAAAATACTTTTTCAATTTCATTGCCTCATTTTGGGTTATTATAATTTCTGTATGTTCTTGATTCATTTTTGGATAATTCATACATTTCTAGGAATCTATCCATTTCTTCTCTGTCTTTTATCCTATGTGAATAAAGCTTTTTGAAGTAGATATTGATGATCTTCTAAATTTCCACAGGATCTTTATTGATTTCACCTTTTTCTTTCCTCAATGCATGAATCTAAGATTTTTCTTTCCTTTTCTTGATAAAGTTGGCTACGGCTTTGTGAGTTTTGTTTATTCTTTGAAATAACTAACTCTTTAATCCATTGATTCTTTGTACTGTCTTCTTAGTCTCAATTGTGTTAATTTCTGCTCTGGTATTTATAGTTTCTTCCCTTCTATGAGCTTTGGGTTTGATTTGTTCTTCTCTTTCTAGAAGTTAGAGGTGCAGCATTAGCTTGTTTATTTCTGCTTTCTTCATGAGAGAATTCACTGCTATATATTTCCTTCTTAGTACTGTCTTCATTATTTTACACAGGTTCTGGTATGTTGTGTCTAAATTTTCATTTGATTGTCAATATTGTTTCATTTTTTAGTTTTATCTGTGACCCATTGGTTGTGTAAGATTAATTTTCATGTGCTTATATTTCTCTTGCCATTAATTTCCAATGTCATTGCACTATGGTAAGACAATATGCATGGGATTATTTGAATTCCTTTGCATTTTACTTTAGAATGTTCTATGGACTAGTATATGGTCTACTTAGAAAAAATTTAGAATGTTTAGAAACATTCTATTTTAGAAAACATTTAGGTGAGAACAATGTGTACTATGTTGTTAGGTGGAACCAACTATAATAGTCTAATAAGTACATTTATTCACATGTTTGATTCAGTTCTGTTATTTCTTTGCTAAATTTTTGTCTAGTTGATCTCAATGTTTCTGACAATGGTATTAAGGTTATAATTGTGTTATTGTCTGTTTGATTTTCCAAGTCTGTTAATATTTGTCTTTTATACTTGTGTACTCCCATATTTGGTGTATATATATATATATATATATATATATACACACATACATATACCATACATGTATATGTATATGATGTATATGTATATGGTATATGTATATGATTGTTATTGCTTTCTCTTGAATTTTTCCCCTAACAAGCACATAATAGAAGCCTTGTTTATCTCTTTAGATCATTTTTGGATTTGAAGTTCGCAGTGACTGCAAACAGAATTTCCACTCCTGCTCTTTTCTGGGTTCGTGTTCCATGGAGTATAGTTTTCCACCCTTTGACTTTCACTCCGTGAGTTTCTTTTTTAGTTAAATGTGTTTCTTGTACACAACATATGGTTGGATCTTGTTTCTTGATCAATTCTGCCAGTCTGTTTCTTTTGATGGGTGAACTGAGGCCATTTACATTGATGGTTATAACTAATATGTATAGGCTCAACATTGTCACGTTAGTTTCTTGTTGATTCCTTACTTTTCTGATTCCCTGATTTTCCCCTCTGTTTAACTGCTTGCCTGCCTGGTGGTTTCCTTCTGTTAACATTTTGGAATTTTGTTCATTTTTCTCTCTAGAATATCTTTCATCCTTTCTAGGGTTGGTTTGGTAGATATGAATTTCTTCAGTTGTTCTTTTTCATGAAAGTATCTTATTTCTCCATTAATTTTGAAAGACAGTTTTTTAGGGTAAATAAATCTGGGTTGGAAGTTGTTTCTTTCAGGGTTTGAAATACTTCACTCCAAAGCTCTTCTTGACTTGAGGTTTTGTGTTGAGAAATTGGATATGATTCTAATGGGTTCTGCTTTATAAGTGATTTGTTTCTTCTCTCTTAACATTTTAATATTCTGCTTTTGGGCTAAATTTACAATATTTTGATTATTATATGTCTGAGTATAGATTTATTTTGGATATGGCTCTTTAGAGTTTTATATGCCTCACTTCAACTCATGTGAGATTCTGTTCCCATGCTTCAAAAATTTTCTGCTACTATTTCTGTAACTAGATTTTCATGTCATTTGTGTTGACTCCCATTTTTTCAACACCTATCAGTGTTATATTGTTTTTCTTTCCATCATCTTGGAGCTGTTGAATTGTTATTTCATGGTCCCTTGTTTTTTTTAAGACATCTTTCCTTTCATGATTGCTAGCTGTGATCCTGTATTCAAGGTCTGAAAGTCTACGTTAAATTTTGTTCAAGTAATTTTGTTAGCTTTCAATTGAATTTTTCATTGCTTTTTGATAGGAGATGTACTCAGTTTATATTTAAAGTAATTATTGATAGTGAATTATTCATACCGCTATTTTGTGAGCTGTTGTCTGTTTTATTGTTCCTCTGTTCACTTATTCCTTTTCATGTATTCTTTTGTGATTTGATGTGTGTGTGTGTAGCAATGTAATTTGACTTTTTTTACTTTATGTTTGTATATCTACTATAGGATGTTTTCTTTATGGTTATAATAGGATTTGCACAAAGCATCTTGAGTTATAACAATGTATTTTCAACTGAAAACAATTTAACATCTATAAGAAATAAAATCTAAACTTTAACTCCACACACACATTTTCTCTTGTTGATAAAATCATTATTGAGGGGCTAGGGATTTAGCTCAGTGGCACAAGCACCTGCTTGGCAAGCATGAGGTCATGAGTTCACTGTCTGGTATCAAAACAAGAAAAAGAAATTGTTATTAAGATTATAATTTACATTTTTATACTACTTATACTTTGAATTTTTTCACAGCTATATCTTTTAGTATTCAAATTTTTACACTAGTGTTAAAAGTAGTAGCCATTGTTAATCTATTATTTTGTTTTGAAATTCTATTTTTTCATGTTTAATCTCTTTTCATTTTAAAATTAAAAAACTGGAAAATGTGAAAAACTAGTGTACATAGCTCTATGACATTATTATAGCATATAGTTTTATACTTCCATATATTTATATTGTTACATTTTAAATTGAAGAATTCCTTTTATAATATCTTATAAGACAGGTCTTCTGGTAATAACTCCCTCATCTTTTGTTTCACTGAGAAAACTTTATTTTGCCTTTGTTTCAGAAGGATAGTTTGCTGGATATAGAATTGTTGTTTTACAGTTTCTTTTGTTATAGAACTTTGACTATATTATCCCACTGTCTCCTGGTTTGCAAAGTTCTGTTTAGAAATCTGCTGACAGTCTTTTGGGAGGTCCTTTCAGTGGGACCATTTGCTTTTCTCTTCCTACTTTCAATATTCTATTTTGTTTTTGAATTTTGACGATTTGATTACAATACTTTTCAGAAAAAACTTATGTTTCTTTTAATTTGTCATTTTATGTTTTCTTTCCTTGATTTTGTTCAATTGTTTATCTATACTTACCTAGAGTTTGCTAAGCTTTTTTATGATGACTATTTTGAATTCTATTTCAGATTGTTCATATATTACCATTTCTTTAAGGTTAGTTAGTGGTACATTGTTCAGTGGTGTTGTTTCCCTGATATTCATGATCACTGTGGCTTTACACTGGTATCTATGAATTTGCAAAAGTCGACTCTTTAGACATTGCTTACAGATTATATTCAGCAGGAGAAGCTCTTGCTCACTCAGCTGGCCCAGGAATTCTGGCAGACTAGCCAGTGTTCTGCCAGGGTTCCCTGTTGTCATGGTCTGACAGACCATGACATGATTGAGGGCCAGATTTCGAGGACTATGGAGACTAAACAGGAACTTGGATCCTCCATGGCAGTCCTGGATCTGTGTCAACTGTGGTGGACCTGGAGCTTGAGTCCTGATGGTTAGACCAAAAACATATGTCCCCAGGGATGAATATGCAACCGAAGTTCACCAGGCCCAGCCTGGTACTATGGCAGCTTCCCTCTGAATCCATGGATTCAGCCAAGTGATGAGGCAGGCCTGGGACCTAGGCTTGCCAAGATGGTCCTGGTACTGACTCTGCTAGGCCTCAGCCTCACAGTGAGATTCATGCAAGTATGTTTGGTGCCTAGGAATGTGAGGATGTTTCTAGAACCTGAATCTTGCAGTAGGCCTGGCTCCTGTGCCCATGCAGGCTATTCTGGTGACCCTGGTTCTGTTGTACTCTAGGTCCATAAAGAACAAAAACCTAACTGATGTGTACAATATACAATAAAAGACTCAAATTTTATTTAATGTGTATTTCAGTACCCAGAAAATTTAATTCCCTCATACATTTTCAAAGAAGTTATTGAGTATATACTGAAATCAAAGAATGGTTAAAACAAAGAAATCCTTCATAGGGTTTTAAATAAGGGTGAAAGAAATGGTGGAAATAAAAGTTAATAGAAACAAATAGTAGAATCATAGGTCTAGAAAGCAACTAACTAGATCAGAACTAGAATCAGTGAGATCTGCAAAATGCCCTTAACAAGCCTGAGACGCGGGTGTGTAAACAAATGCGCACATAAGTGTTTTCTTATCAAAAACAAAAAAAAGTGTTGTTTGGAATCTCTAAACAGACAAAAAAGTGCAAAATAAACAGAGTCAAATATCAAACAAATTTGAGCAGATAATAAAGAATGGGAAAGGTCTATTCAGTCTGGATGATGAGTACATTTCCATCAAGTGGTTGAGAGATTATCTTGTTGAAGCTACTGAGAAGGAAAGGCAGTCTACAGAAAATACCATTTATAAAGCTCTCATGTAAAGCTCTTTATTGACTCCAAACCTTTACAATTGCTGAGAGACAAAGCAATCAAGTGAAATATGGTTGCAAACGGAAGGTTAACAACAGTGAGAGCTAATGTTCAGCTGCTTCCACGAGAGTGAGAGGGCCGGGGCTGTGCAACGTGCAGACTCCATTACATAGGTGGTGAGTAAACAGATAGCGCTGACAGCTAACTACACACCGCGAGAGTGAGAGTGTCTATTTGTTTTACCTTGAACATGCATTACATAGATAACAAGGAAAAACACCAAGTTGAACGCATTGCACCTAATTTGCTAGAGTCCATCATGTTGACACCTATGGAGACTTCAAGTCTTAGGGTACCACAAGGGAAGTGGATGAAAGAGGAGAGGAGGGGAGGGTCAGAGCTCCATGACTGTCATTTCCAGACTCCTCCCCGCCACCAGGCACATGTTCCCTTTCCTGTTCATTAGAGGCTTTACTTTTCATTCTTCTTCTTTGTTTTCTCCCTAGATGTTGAAAACGATGTTTAAAGTAAAGAAGACGTGTGCTTGAAGAGTAGCAGTACTGATAAAATATATAAATCTAGATGTGTTTACACAATGTAGCGATGCTCCATTATGCAAGCACTTCCTCTGCATTTGTTGGCAGACCCCTTACCTCTGCATAGCTTAGCACATCCCTCCCTCTCCAGGAACCCCAATCCAAGAGCATGAATGTGGAGTGTCTGACCCTCCTACAGGGGTGTGCCCATGTAACTGAATGAGCGCATCTAATTAGGGGTTTATTTGTTTGAGTTGTACATGAATACACCAAATTACATTATCAGATCATAGTCCTGCTTCTGATTTATTTCTCCTTTGTTCTTCAAGGCTTCGTACATCTAAGCAATTAACCTCTCAAAAAGCTGGAGAACACGTAATTATCCTCATTTGTCTAAACGTCGCCAAGATGGCTGCCTTTCAATTAACCTTCTGGGGATAGAAGAAAGTTGCAGTGATATAGTGATCATTTTTAACCTCACTGTATGCTTTTTTAATGTAATTTAATTGAAATAGCCAGATGATAAAAGAGTCCGATACTGTCTCCACAGGTGAAAGGATGGGAGAAGGGGGTGGAAGGAGAAATGACTGTAGAAAGTTGACAAAGCTAATGGACGAGGTGACACATGGCATGAGAGAGTACTCAGACACAGACATGTGTGGGACTGTGTCACTGAGCCTCAGAGCCACAGCCTGAATCCAACAGCAGCAAGCACATATGCTCCAGCCTTCCATCATCTCCAGAAGACCGTGGGAGGCTAAGGAATGAAGGATAATATTGCTCTAAGCAGAATCACTGAGGAGGGAGAAAGAAGTTAATTGTCATTAACCACCTGGTATCTGCCAGCATTCTGCTAGGCTCTTCAGGTCCAGGATCTCATACAACTCGATTTAATTGCATATCCATGCATCAAACAGCACTTCCCCAGTAACCCCAAACTAACAAGGGACACAAATATAGATAGGGAACCCCAATAAGGACTTCTGGTATGGGTGCAATACAACATTATTTAGATCTATAGCTGGGTAATGGTTCAAAGTACAGTGGCACCTCAGCTCACAAACTTAATTCTTCTCATGAGTCTGGTTATAAACAAATCGCTAGCATCTTCTGGTTGCAGAATTTGTTGCAGAATTTGTTCCACGATTCTGAAGAAAGTTGTGTGGTTTTTTTGTTTGTTTGTTTGTTTTTTGTTGTTATTGTTTTTTGGTACCAGGGATCAATTGCAGCGAAATATGCTTATATTTTGGCTGCAACTAGAATTGTGGAAAGAATTTACATGTATGAACCAAGGTACCACTGAATAGTGTTTTGATCAATTATAAACTTATTTCACAAAATAAGATCAATTACCCTTATGTAGCCATTTAGAGCCTGCACTATACATATTCTGGGGTGTTTATGTTTCAGTTCTGATATATAAAAGTATACTGCACACTAACTGATGATTCGGATTGTGATCAGCTCTGTGTGGCTCCTTTTAGGAGGAATATTCATAAACGTGGTTATGACCAGCAAGCATATTATGAAACAATTCATGAAAGAACTGTATTTGTTGAGCGTGAAGACACTTGACTTGGGACAGATATGACAGCTGTCTTCAAAGGGATAAAGGGCTGTCATGTAAAAGGAGAAAAGGATATTCAGAAGAAATAATCAGGTCATATAGGCAGAATTTCAAAGATGATAGAAATCGGCGATGGTGATGTGCTTGGATGGAATGCGTCTCCTGTTCTGAGGCAAAGTGCATCAGTGTGCTCTTGCTATAGGGGGAGCGAAGGGGCTGTGGGGAGAAGACGCAGGCGCATGGCTGCTGCACTCCATGGCTGGACGGAAGAACTCCCTTCTGTCTCTCCAATCACTTCAACAAAGATGGAACTCTCGATTTAGGATGCAATTTGGGGTGAAAAAAACACCACTGTTGCTTTATACTCAGCCCAAATGAAAGGCTTTCTACACTGACTAAAGAACTGAAAATCACCCAAAGTAACTATGGAGATAAAACTCACAGGGAACCTGCTCACCATATTGGTGATATCAGAGTCAGTCTTTTAGGCAGACACCGGCAATAGAAGGTGTCAAGACCAATACAAGCTTTGCTTCTCTGGAAATACTGAAAATGCAGTCCTGCATGGTGGTGCACACTTGTCATCTTGGTACACTGCGAGGCAAACACCAGAGGGTCACAAGTCTGAGCCCAGGCTGGGCAACACAGAGACTGGGTGAGACTTGTTTTAACAAACAAAAGAAACAAGGGGGCTGACGCTGTGGCCTAGTGAGAGGGCCCAGATTCGACACACAGCACCAAAATTAGTCAAGTACTGTGCTGCCTCTGTTGTCCTGCTCTGATCTGCTCTGTTCTGCCCTCTTTTGTTTTATTCTCTTTAAAAAAAAAAAAAAAAAAAAAAAAAAAAAAAAAAAAAAAAAAAAAAAAAAAAAAAAAAAAAAAAACAGGAGAGGAGATAAAAGGTAAAAGGAAAAGCAAAAAAAGAAAAAGGGAATTGAAATTGATTATTTTGAGGATAGACTGAAGAGAGGGAACTTTTCAGTGAATCGAAGTAAAGCAGCTGCAGGTTGCTCCAACAATGAGATACAAACAGTAACACGTTCTCCTTACAAGTACTTTATGGTAACCAGTATTTCCACATATAAAGGCCTACAAAGCTTCAAACTTTAACAAAGCAATTTCTTCGGAAGAAGCTTCATTTTACTTTAATTTATTTAAATGGGATGACCACTGGCAGTTTCATGACAAGTTTCTTATTTTTAGCCTATCTAGGTCATATACGTTTGCTTCCTTAAAACAGGAAATGCAGGTACTTAACAAACTTAAAGTGCATCTTGCCACTTGTCACTTCCCTCCTCTGAAGTTTCCTCCTGACAGCTGGCTCCCCTCCTGCAGTGAAATTCATCAATAACTCACAGCAGATAACCTGGTGTCTCCACCTCCCTTTGTGGAACATCTCTCACTGGTCTAAGGGAAGGATGTCGGCCAGCAGCACTGTCGGCAATAAAAGGCGAAGCCTGTCAAGAAGGCACATTTTTATGTTCTTTTAAAAATAACAATAAAACCCCAATGTTTTGTTTGTAGTATTTTTAGATTTATGAAGAAATAACAATGATAATATAAAGCATTCTCCTATGCCTTTTATTTAACATCATGAGATCATGGTATAACTACCAAAAATAAGATACTAACATTGGTCCTCACTAATCTAACCTGTAGACTTTCTTCAGATTTCTGATGGTCCCCAACCACGTTCCATACTGCATCTATTTGCTGTGCTTCCTAAGTCTTTTCCAAGATGTAATCATATCTTGGTCTTTGTCTTTTATGACTTTGACTTTGGGATATGAAGACAAGCAGCCAGGTATGCTGTAGAATATCCCCGAACTTCTGTGTGTCTGATGTTTTCTCATGATTCGGTGCAGGAAGCACATGGCAGGACTGTGGTCCTTGTTACTGTATCATAGCAGTACTCATGAAATCCACAGAATGTGACTTGTGAGTCAACTTTGGTCATTTGGGGAAGTGGTGTCTACCAATTTTCTCACCTGCAAAGTTACCATTTTTTGGTCCCTTTGTGCTCTAGATCTTGCCTATATTTTAAAGAAGGAGGATAAAGCTTTGCCTTCTGGACAAAGAATATTAAAGGCTTTATGATTTTTTAAAACCAACATGATGATGCTTAATAAACACTGGAGAAGGGTACTTTGAAGTGGTGTTAATAGCCTGTTTTTCCTTAAGGATTTGCCCTTAAAGTTTTGCCTACTAATTTGAGCATTCATCAGTAGATCTTGCCTCAAGCTGCATTTTTAATATGAGTTTACTTTAATGGGCTACATGGATACACTTAAATACATTACTATGTGATATAATCTCCATTAAGTAATGGTTATTTAGCATTTGCTAAACATTCATAATGTAACCAATAATCTCAGAACCATCCCTTGTTTATAATCCACGGGTACAGTGTTTGTGTGGTAGTAGGACTCCAACATCATGCACACTGACTGGAGTCCAATGTGGAGCTTGTGGAGGAAAAGGTTTTGCTACGAATAATTTTGCTGAACATGTATTAAACATCAAGCTTAATTAAGTGGACTATAATTTAGTATAAACCAAGGAATGAGAAATGCATGTTTTCTCTTGATTAAGAAAAATCAAGGTAAGAATATAAAATAACAATGTATACAGTCATGAATTGTTTAACAATGGGGATATAGTTGGAGAGATGTGTTGTTAGGTAGCTTCGTCAATTTTCAAACATCATTGAATTACTTACAGACCTAGATGGAGCAGCCCCCACACACCTAGGCTACATGACAGAGGCACTGTCACACATGAGATTTCGTCCTTGAGATAAACATCCTTGTGTGGGACACTGCTGTAGTTTAGGCGTTTACTGGGACATGAACTTACAAAGGAAGGAATCATGTCATCGCTCAGATAATCATTAAGTCAAATATTTATTGTACTAAGAGGAATTCATTATAAAGGAGATACAGCAGTATATAAGATGAGGCTCTGGCCCATGTAGCTCACAGTCACGTTGGAAAGATAAAACCATTAGTTCTGAAAATGTTTATAGCTGTCAAATGGTCAGTTTTGGTGCTGTGAAAATAATGAAAGACTCAAGAAAGGAGTTATGAGAGCAGTCAAGAGAGACATTGTGACAGATCGGTGATTAAAGGTGGCGTTTGCAGAAGTGGAGGGTAGGGGGTGACTGGAAGGGAGGGTGAGAGACAAGGTTCACAGCTGAACAGGCACAAGCAATGCCAGGGTAGAGAAGTGGGTGGATGAATGAGATTTTCTTAGGACACCACAGGCCTAAAAATACAAGCTAAACTGCATGCGAACAAACAAGCCACATCAGAAGGGTAGCCTAGCGACGGGAGTTTTCAGAAGCATAACTCTCTATCTTACAGCCTTTATCTCCTAGCAAATGCGGACAGGATGCTCCGTTACCAAGGACAATGAACTGATGTGAATACTTAGAATGATCTTGGAAAATGGAGGGAAAAAACTGACAAATGCACACAAGCACCGTTAACGGACTGATAAAACTCACCAAGACAGATTGCAGTGGGGATTAGCTACTGCCTATGAAGTCTAGAAAGGGTTCTTGAACTTGACAAATATACACAGCAATTTCAAATGAGCTGCCTGATTTTGGTTCTGACAACTGTCCCTTGAATTGGTTGTTATGTGTTCACTGACCTTTAAGGAAATTCAGGCTTGGAGCAGGTTAGCTCTTGGTGTAATCTGCAGATATAACAGTTGGCAATCAGCTCTTCTAAGGCCCCTGCACACAAATTATTAAACTACACACTAACACTGTGTGCATGCATGTGCATGCATGTGAGTGTACGCAAGCATGTATGAACGAATGGTCATGTATGTGATATAGATAGGTTATGTGTGTATAAGGTACATGTGTACAAGCGATGTATATATGGTGAGTATGCATACCATATATATATATATGTGTGTGTGTGTGTGTGTGTGTGTGCATCTGTGTGTTTCAACAAAGAAATCTTTCCTTCTTTTCCCTAATCTTGATCTCACCTCTTTCTTCAAATGACAGAAACTATGTACATAATAATTGCTCTTGGAGTAGTTTACAGTACAACTATTCTATAAGGTATCAATAACAATCTCTCTTAAACACGACTACTCAGACTTTTACTATTGACATAACTGATTCGAGAACCTGGAAGCATTATATTGTTTCCCCTGGGTCCACCCTTCATAGTCACCCACTTTCTATGCCATTGTTCCATAGTTGGGGTGGCAGGAAATCATTCTGGTAGAGGAGGAAAGGGTTGGAAATATAACCATATCTCAAAGAAATATGCCAGAGAAGATGAGGTTGGATGTCGTTTGCAGTTGATTCTGCAGAGCCGACTGGGAAGATGAATATAATTAGTGGAGCTGCAGGATACTCAGGACTGTAGACTGGCTCTATCAAAAGCCATAAAGTGCTCCCCAGGTGCCCACCTTCCACCACATCCCTCCTCCCAGCAAGTGGCTGGGTGCTGGCAGTCTCCACGCAGGGCAGGAAGCTCACCACTTAAAAACAGCCCCCCTCGGAGGGACAGCAGCCACGGTGAAATTGTCTGTATTTATTTTAATAAAAGAAAGGTCTGTTTGCAATAGCGTCTGGTACCAGGCACATTCTTCATCTCCTTTAAACTGTATTGTCTAATAAATATGTATCACTTCTAACAGAAAGTACTGGGTCAGGCTCCCACCGGAGAACAGGGGATTAAGGAGCTGCTGTGCTGGCCGCTGTTGCCAGCCTCGCTGACGCATGTCAATAAAACTCGGAGGTTCATCACATTTCACTCCCTGACAAGCGTGCCCTTCCAATTCATCCCTGAGCCACCGCTTCCCGCTCAGCATGAAATCCGACCCACCAAAAAGCAATTTCGCTCCTGCTTCTTGCAGAGTTTCCAGTTTTGATGTGGAGCTGTGGCACTGGGCAGCCAGGCAGTTAGGGAGGAGAGGGGGAATAACATTCAGTTGACCACACGTAAATAAAAAAATATAAAGGTTACAAAATGAGTTTTAAGACCCTGCTGGCCAAATCACCTGACAGCAGGCGCTCTTCCTTTGTGGAGGAAGGGCTGTCCATCTCTGCAGGACTTCGAGTTTCAATCACAGTTCACCCCCCCACCGCCCTAGGCTGAGTTCTGGGTGTGTCACTCACCCCCAGCTTATCCCCGTTCTAAGATGAAAAGGCTTGGGCCCCCTATGTTTCCAGCACCCTTGTCCCTGTTAACCTTTGTCTTCTATCTGCAAGAACTTGGGAGCTCCTTTCACACAGAAAATGTAATGTCATCCAGAACAAGATGCTTCATCATGAAATTATAATGACACTGTGCTTCGCAATTTATCGTGTGTGTTATTTGCCAATTCATTAATTAATCCATCCAAGTTTCCGGGATAATGGCCTCTAATTCTATAGGTGCGATAGTTTGCTGTCATGGCTCTGAATTACAATTACCTTTTTGAATTTCTAGGAAGGGTTTGGTGAGAAACCATCCCATTCATCAATAAGGTGCTTATCTTTACCAACATACAGTAAGAATGACTGGGAACTTTTCAAAATGAACACTCTTTATCATCATAAACAGAAGTCACCTTTCCTGTGACTTAAAATACAGTACTTCTTTAAAAATAATTGGAAATTATAAAAACGGTCTTATGTCACTGTAGAAAATGTAGAATAGAGGAATAGTAATCACTCTAAATCTTCTGCATGAAAATAAAGCTCTGTTCTTTGAGCACTCAATTTCTATATTTTGTATCTAAGACTGGCTCAGCCAAGAACCCAGAACTGGTCGGAACTCTAGTATTCCTTCACCTTCCTTCTAGAATTCAGGACCAATGGTAATTCCCTATTTGTGTGTGTGTGTGTGTGTGTGCTCCCCACCTGCAGAAAGTTGTGTGCAACATTCACAGCTACTGACCCACAATTGCACCACCCGTAAATCCCACTCTGAGCATGATCCTTTTTCTTATTCGTGTTACACAGAAACGACCATGAAGAAGTAGTCACTGCAATGGAAATGACCAAAGCGAACAATGATAGCAAATCAGTTAATTAACATATTTCCAGACAATTTTACAGATATCTGGAAATATTTATGAAAGTTACTATTTACATAGGATTATTTATAGTACAAAAGATTAAATGCATCATAAGAATGTGCTGAATAGATTAGTGAGAGAGCAAATTAAAGTGTCTCCCATGAAAAACCAGCATTCAGTGAGGCTCTGTCTTTTTGTTTTGGGATAAACAAGTCCTTATAAAAACACAAGACTGGAAAAGTATCCACAAATATATTCCTGCAAAGTTTTTTTTTCTCTTCCTGTTTTGGTTCTTTTTCCTGGCACAGTGGGGAATGGACCCAGCACCTTCCCACTGAGCTGTATCTTCAAACATTTTTCATCTTTATTTGGACCAGAGTCTCCCTCAGTAGCTGAGTTGCCCAGGCTGGGCTTGAACTTCCAATGCTCCTGTCTCAGCCACCAGACTGCTGGGACTATAGGACCATGCTGGCTTGTTCTTAAAACAATGAATACATACCTAATTTTTTTTTAAAAAAAAGTCTGACATTAAAACACTGCAGTGCTCTGAATAATAGTGAACAAACAGCAAAGGCACTGAATCCTCCATCTTCCCCGAAGGTTACCAGCTGCAAGACAGTTTTCAAGCTCCCTGACATAATGGGCTGCTCACAGGGTACTGTTCGCACCTGGAAGGATGCTTTGAAACCACATCCGGAATGAGAAACCTGCAGAAAGCTAGAGAGCAGTGGCCATGCTCAGAATGCAGTGATATAATGAAAGCATAAAAGTAAAAGTCAAAATATCAATTGATAAATCTTGACTTTGGGCTGCGAAGCTTGACAGGAAACCCGTAGTTGGTGCTGTTGGTGCTGGAGTGGAAACAGGCCGAGAGCACCGTTTATGGAAGACTCTTTTAAATGTTTTATTTGAGTAATGGGCCTTGCAAATTAGCACCCCTGCGGCCTGAAATACATATCTTTTCAAGGACACACTGGTTTTCAATTCGACAGGTGATACGGGAAAAACTCCCCATGGGGAGCTTTGATTTCTGTCCTTTCAGACACAGTTATATTTTATTCCAGCTAGAATGATGTGCAAGATAACAGGCAGCTCTGAGGGCAATCTGAGGGCTTGGAGAGGAAACGGAGCAGAAAACAGCTCCCAGTTCCCAAGACAAAGAAAGGAGGACTCACCGGACAGAAGGAGGGAGAGGGCAGTTTCAGTCTCTGCTGTTCTGTCACCCTAGGCCCTGCGGGGCAATCACTCTCACTACCCTAGTTCTTATTGGACCCCTTTCCCCTCTGGTCCCAGACCTGTGTACCCCAAAGCAAAAGGATCTGGCCTGATGCGCTGGCTGGCCATGGTGATGTTTTAACGTGTTCCCTCCCTGATGTGCTCTGAGCATCTACTCTGGGCTGGGCTGCAGAGTCAGTGCTACAGAGATAAAGATGTATCACACGCAATTTCTTCCTGTGAGCTGTTCACCAAGTGACGCTGCCACAATGTCAAGAACTTGGAAGTGGAAAATGAGGAGATTTGTTTTCCATACCTGGCTCTGCCACTGCTAACCTTGAACAATTTACACATCCTTGCTAACCTCCTGCAGAAGACTGAATGTTCATGTCTTTCTGAAATTCATATGATGAAATACTTTACCCTGAGTTACATCCTCAGCCCTTTATTATTGTTTTTTATTTAGAAACACGGTCTTTCTAAGTGTTGTTCAGTCCAAGCTTGAACTTGCAATCCTCCTGCCTCTGCCTCCCAGGTGACAGTATTAGGAGGCAGCTTTGCAAGGCACGTAGGTGATGAGAGCAGAGACCTCGCCATGGAATTACTGTTTCATGAAGACAGACTTGAGAGCTCCCTGGTCCCCACTATGGACGGCCTGGCGCTGGTCCCTGCTGGTGCCCAACCTTGAGTTTCCAGCGTCTGGAACTGGGAGGACAAGTGCACACAGAGGCTGGACTCTTCATGGCTGCAGCCTGAACACACACACTGCCCGTTTCCTCACCTCACAGACTGGGACACCTCCCTACAAGCTGGTAGGATTGGAGTCCTTGTCTTTGGTGCTTGATACTTCTATACCGACCTTCCTGATCCTGGAAATACAGACCTATCCAATCCTCAGAAAAATTTACAGTTTTTAGAGGAAAAATCAGTGCCAATTAATCATCAGTCACCTATCTCCTAGGTGATCCAGCACAGAAGGTAGATTCTTACAAAATACACAGAAGAGAGAAAGGGGGACCCAGCTCCAACATGTCACCATAGGCAGCACCTTCCCTGGCAGGTAGGCAGTAACAGCAGAGCAAGGCCTGAGACTGACTCCAGCACAGCCTTGGCCCCCAGGGTCACAGACCACAAATCCTACAAGCGCAGCACTGTGTAGGAGGCAGACAACAGGGTCAGTGTCCTGCACTGCAGTGCAGACAGTCCCTGCTAGGAAACAGGCCCCTCGGTCCACTGTCTGTCCTTCATCTATCTACCACCCGTCTATAGTCTAACTATGACCTATCTAGCCACACCAATCTATACCTACGATTATTTATTATCATGTAGCTATCACTTGTCAACTATATTCTGTTATTTTTATAATCTATCATTTATCAACTGTGATCTGTTTATCCATATCTATCATCTATAGTTCATTTAACATGCACCAACTATAGTCTATCTATCAACTATAATCTTCGTCTATCTAGTATCTATCATTTACCATGTACTTATCATTTACTGACTCCATCTAATCTATTATCTGTATACCTTCTCTGTCATCTATTACCTATTATCTATCCAGTCTCTGTGTATCACCCATCATCCACTTGTGCATCATGTATTATCCACCCCTGTGTCTAATACGTACAACCTTCATGCAACTGAGAGTCCATGGAAAAGTGGACCCTTTAAAGGATTATATATACATAAGACTTTATCAGGAAAATTTAATTTATGTCACTCGTCTAAGAGATATAATTTAATAGAATTTCCTTATAAAATACGCTCTCCTTTTATTTGATATAAATTTAATACATACTTTTTCAACACCAGAGGTAGATGTAATTTCTATTTTTTTTCAAAGCCATCACTCTGCAGTTTGGTTCTAAAATTTAAATTACTTTGTCAGGTAGGTCTAAAATTGAAGGATCATTTATTAGTAGGCCGTGCATTGGGAAAGCACTAGTTGAGTTCCGCATATAAACAAAATTTAAAACACCCCAAAGATATGAGACATGAAGAATTCTTTCTTATAAATACTTTTTAACCACACCAATGGAAAAAATCTGCAGGGACATGAACAAATTTCAGACAAAGAACTTATGCTTGGCAACCACTTAAATATTATACAACCTTTCTCTCTCCAGCAAACATGAGAAAATCAAAACATTAAAATAAAAGAATAACAGTAGTAATGATGCACAGTGCGGAGGACAACTGTGGAACTCGCAATAAAGTCTGTGGCCGACAGTCCCGGAAGCCAGTAGAGTGTGCTAAGCCTAAGGGAAGCTTTGGTCCAGTGGTCTCACACTGTGGAATTTACTACAAGGAAATAACCAGAGATGAAAATATAGGTTAGGGTTTAATGATGATACGAGTATAATTTTATAGAAAAAACAAAAGCAGTTCAATATTCAGTGTAATACATGAGTTGAAAAATCATGGCTTTGTTAGGGAATATTATGTAGGCCTCACAGTTCGGTTTTAAGCCACATTTTATCACCTGAGAAATGTGCACAGAATTGAGTGAAAAAGAATAGAATACAAAATAGGATGTGAATAATACACTGTACAAAAGATAAACATGTATAAAGCAAGACCGATAGGAACCCTATCCAAATTTGAATAGTGGTTATCTCCAAGTGGTGGGATTATTATAACTGTTTGTTTTCTTCTCCCTAATTCTTTTAGTTTTCAAATTTTCTAAAATCAACACATAGTATAATTGAGAAGTTAAATTCATTTAAATCCTTCCTTATCCTAAAGAAATGAAGAAACCAAAAAACTCAAAAATCATGGGAGGAAGTAAATAGAAAGGAAGAGCCCTTGGGAAATCTGACTATTTAAAAGATAAAGGAGAGTTCCAGGAAGTAAATTCTTCACCCCAAATGTCTGCCTCCTGCTGTATGCAGGAAATAAAGTCCGAGTTCCAGAAGTTTGTGGGTTTTAAAGGTAGAGACCTAAGCCAATGCGCTGGCTGGGTTAGGAGGCCAGGGAAAGTGTGCTGAGAGTCCTTGCAGAGCAGAGTTGGCAGGAACAAGGTGGGGCCTGCAAACCTTGTGGAGCGGCCCCACTCGGAACAGGGTGGGGAGTGCAGACCTCCCAGCCCTTCCCCAAGGCTGCTGGCCACAAGCCTGTCTTGGCCCGGTGGGAAGACAGAGAAACTGGACACGGCCTTCTCAGGACTGGCGCGGCTTCGCTGCCCAGGCCATGTCCCCTCCCTCCTGGCCCCTGCAGGGGCTGCTCCTCCCTCCTCTCAGAGGCAGCTCCCTCTCTACTGCAAGGATCAGACGTCTGCAGACGGGAGCTGTACATCCTCACCTCTGGCACTAAGGGAAGGTCCAGGAGTTACAGCATCTGCAGCTTTTTCTTTTCCTAACTTGGAGGAATCGTTTTAAGAAAAACAACAGAAACTCAGGAGTTCTAAATTAGGGGCAGCATGCACATTTTAAAAGATAGAGTAAATCACACTGCATGCAGCTCTTAATGCATTTTCAGGTATGGGTTCTGGGTCAGGTATATTTTTAACGGTATACGCTATATTACCACACACCCTCCCTACAGGTGAGATGCCATTCTGGCGGAGTTGGGAGAACTGAATCCTCTGCTGCCAACTCCACACCCCGATGGCTGGGAAGGCCCCGTGATGAGCCTGTTCCTCCACTGGGTCCTGCATGAGGACTCGGGTGACGTGTCACGTGGGGCTCTGCACTTCAGATGCCAGGTGAGCCACCCAGTGAGCGTTGGGGAGCGCACTCATGGTCACCACTTCCTGGACGGAGAGCGATGGTCTTGCCATGCGGCAGCGTGCGCAGGGACCACAGCAGCGCAGGTGTAGAGAGTGAGGCTCCAGCCTGCGTGTTCTGTGTCCGCTCACCTGGAGCCCACGACCACCCAGGAAGGGTGCCGGAGTGTGACAAAGCCAGAATCTAAGTGGAAAGAGACAGCAGTCCCCTGGGGGTAACAAACCTGTTTTCACAAGTGTTGTGCACAGATGGCCATCTGGACACACTGATGTCCTGCAGGGTGTGGAAAGGAAGGGCCTGACCAGAACACAGCATTGTGGTCTGTAGTGACTCATGCTGGCCGGCGGCTCAGGGCGACGATGCCACGGAGGTCTGAGGACCCACTGGGTCAGCCATGTGCTGTGCACGCGGCACTGCAGCCAGAAGGGCCTCCCGGAGAGCAGAGACCTATCGGCAGATCTGGCCCCTGACTGCAGGCCCGGCGTGGCCTCGCTGGCTGCAAGGCCTGCTTTCCAAACAGTCCAAAGGAGCCACATGCTTTCAACTTTTTGCTGACACTCAGAATTAGGCCGCGCTCCATGTGTCCTGAGGATCCATGCTACCTGGTAAATTCTTGGCTGGATCATTTTGTGTGGTACAGATAGACTGCAAGCAACACTGTTCCCTGCTGTTTGGAAGTAATTGAGGTTCTGAAAGAACAGCCAGAAGTCATGTGCTAGCTTGGTTCTTGACCTAAAGAAGACCATTTGGTCATAGTTATAGGGCTTTTGCTCACTTCTCTGGGGTGAAAAGGAACAACATCACCCCACGCAGACACCTGCCTGTGTGCTGGGCCAGGCTGCCGGGTACGAGGGCTGAGAAGGGGCTGATTCCTTCGCACAAGTTCACCAGGCAGAAGAATAGCGTCCTCCCTCCCTGAGGAGAAGCAGGAAGGAACAGGGAGAAGGGCGGCAGTCATGGTCTTACGGGAATTCCTTTCTATGGGAAAAATGGGCTTCTTCTAACTTAAGCTGCACCGAGACGCTTACCAACCTTCACCAGGTGGTGAAGCATAACTGGGTCTGGGTTCTGGCAGGGCTGCACAGATGATGAGCTCTCCCCACTCATGCAAACCAGGCCTGCCGTGATCCTGCTTGTACCTGGGCTTCTGGCGAGGATTGGGAAGTAGTAAACCCACTGTTTGCCAACCACCTGCTTCCTTTCCCCTCCATCCTCAAGGTCCAGGTGCAGCCCTGAGAGAAGACATAGCACGGGTGACATGTATGACAACGCTGCCTGTGCTGTGGACGCCTCATCCCAGGAAGGGAAAGGACCTTTAACAAGTCAGTGAATGAGTCAGTCCATTGTTTGTCAGTCTCTTACAAATTCAGCTCACAGGTAGGTTGTTAAAGTCAGGCGGGGACCTGGCAGGAATGGAAACCAAGTCCCGAGCCACATGTGTAATTGAAATATGCAATGGTTTCATGCACGCCCGAGCCAGCAGCCAGCCCTCCACG
This sequence comes from Dolichotis patagonum, assembly GCA_004027295.1. Taxonomy (NCBI): domain Eukaryota; kingdom Metazoa; phylum Chordata; class Mammalia; order Rodentia; family Caviidae; genus Dolichotis; species Dolichotis patagonum. Next base: position 234,210 of record PVJX010000023.1, on the reverse strand, counting down.
CCTCGCAGCACTCTTGCCCCAGAGGACCTGAGAGGTACCTTCCTGGGAGGCCCCAGAAAGTCCTGCTCTGGACTCTCTCCGCTTGGCCATCTTCACTTAGTGCCAGGAAGTCAAACATCCACCCATTTTAATTCCAACTTCTCTTCTCCAGCATTCATTTGAAAATCTCTTGCAGGTAAAAGCTGATTTTCCCAAAAAAAGGCTGTCAATTCAAAGTTGCTGATGAATCCAGGCATTTAAAAGTCTCCAAGGGTTCACTGGTGTAGCTTTCAAAACCTCATCAGCACATATATATTTCTCTAATTGGCTCACTATTTACCCAAGAATTTATCCCACATGGAATTATGAAGAGACAGTTTCTAAAGGTCCAGGTTATTGTCAACTCTCCTCCTATGGCAAAAGACTGACCTAGGATCCAATTATTGAGATAACTGGCAAGAAAATTAGCTAGAGATACAGCATTGTCAATGATGACCTATTTATAAAATTCTTCTTAAAATGTCACACAATAATGCCATTACCTAATGTATGTCAACTATTTTATAACTACATTTCAACATGTGTCTGTCATTTCTTCCTTCCTAATAGGCTTACACACAGTTTTTCAAGGTAAGGCAATATTATAACTTATAATTCTGCACAAATTAATTAAAATGATCTTCACAGATAATTTAGCCAGGTATTCAATTTAAATTCTCAATCTCTCATGTGGAATCTCTATTTCTTCTTATGGTACTCTCCCACATTGATTGACATCTTAAATCTAAAGTGCAGTTGAACTTCTAATTCATCCATCCATCCATCCATCCATCCATTCACATCATGTGGCAGAGCCTTTGTTCAGCCCTGGAGATGCTACAGGAAGAACTTTCCAGAGAGCAGCAGCAGACTGGAGGGAGTGGAGAGGTGGGATGCATTAGGCTGTCCACTTTGTACATACAATGTGCATGGTCAGAGAGTCTGGAAAAAAGGCACTGATGCCTCACAGGGACTTCTACCAGGACAGCAGGAGGACAAGAAGATCCAACAGGGCAAACGCTTGGCCCACCAAGGACGTGATAGCTGTAAGGGCTCGTCGTGGAGGGTGGAGCAGTAGCAGAGGCTGCTTTTAGGAAGGGAGCAGGACCCCAGTGCCACAGGAGACAGACTGCAAACTCATTCCTGGAGCCAGGTGCCCGACACAACTCTAGGGAAAGAAGACGAGCTCGGTTTGTCTGTTAGAAAGATGCCCCTGGTGGTAGAGAGGAAGATGGCTGCACAAGACAACGTGAGGGACAGAAGGGGTCCTCAACAGTTCAGACAATGGTAAGAAGCCCCTAGGGAGCCTGTGTCCACGCAGTGGTGGTGGGAAATTAGACTGTGATCACAGAAGACTGAAATGGCAATAGGGACGCAGAGACCGCAAAATACCCAGGTCCACAGCACTTTTGGAGGTTGGAAGGAAGGCAGGGAGAAAAAGAGATGGGAGCGATCAGTGACTGGAAAGCTTATATTGTTCTGTTCTTTACCTTTACATTGGAAGCATCTGTTTGCTGAAGCAGAGCGTGTGTTCCCTTTCTTCTTTCTAATGTATCTAGCTCATATTACATACATTTTATAAAGTTGTTTTTCAGAGGGAAGCATGTCAGTGAGGAAACCTCTTCCACTTAAAAAGTATGCTAATTTCAAATAGTTATCTTTTCTGTGTTAAAAGAGAGAGAAGGAAAGAGAGACTCTAGAGATAACAACGTAAGCTACTCCAGTGAGCCAGCTCCCCAGCAATCTCTACTAAGTGGCGAAGAATGGAGCGCTGTAAATCAAAGGCAGACCCTAAACACATACCCACCTACAGAGGACAAGACATGAAGAGCCCACTGAAGAAGCAACAGAACAACAATCCAGGTCATCAGACAGTGGTCAGTTGTACCTAAAGGCATGTCTTTGCCTTAAGCCAAGCTCTCAATAATATTTTGAGAGTATTCGTCTGACTTCTTCTAGTCTAATTTTATGTATTAGGTGAAGGGAGAGTAAGAACTTTTAGCCAGACAGATTCGGGGTGAGGTCCAGGCTCTGCCACTCCAGAACATATTGCAAGTATCTTAATTCTGTTTCTCAGTGCCTCTGTGATATACCTGCTTCTTATGGTGACTGTGAAAAATAAAGGAGCCAACTGTGAAACACAATTAGCACAGACTGTCAGGGAGTGAACATTCGATGATTTTCATGGTGCTTCACAGCACCACGTGTGACCAGACAGTGCTCAGTGGCATCTTCCTGTGTACTGTTCCCTGTGAACTCGAGCTGCTTTACCTTCTGCCCTCCCGTCCCTTTGTTTCCTGGGGACAGCCAAGGAACCCGGCTTCCTGCCCTGCAGGCAGCGTTCATACAGCAGACATGGAAGGGAAAGCACAGATTGTGGTCCATGGCCCTAGGGTTCCAAGGCAGGCAGCCTGCATGACACAGCATAAGCCGACTTGTGGAAGGAAGACGGCTTTCCGGCTCTTCACTGCGGATGGCTCCCGAGGACGCAGATGCTCCCTTGACTGGGTGGGGGGGGGAGGTTGGGAAAGCCAGAGAAAGGAAGTGTGTGCTCACAGCCCACGGAATCCACGGTGAGTGGCTACGGAGGGAGTTTAGTGGACAAGAGCTGAGAGAACCACACGTCCTCCCTGCAGCGCTGACAGGTTATTCTGACACCTCAGGTCCTGAACAAGGATCTGCAGAAGCCTCTCAGGGTGTCTTACACACACTGAGCGTCGAGGACTGGAGATCACACCGAGACAAGGAGAAGCTGGGGCCGGACTGCCAGGGTGAGAATGCCAGGAACAGAGCATTCCCCACCAACCCCTCCCTAAGACGGGTGAGGAGCAAGCTGCCCAAATGCAGGAACCCCAAGAAGAGTGGGGAAACAATGCTGACCAGGTCTTTCTGAACTAAGTTCTAGCCACCGGGATGAATAGAGAACACTTGTGACAAACATTTAGCTCAGATTTAAACACAATAACAATAAAGGACTGGTTTGTAGCCCAGTGACAGAGGCCTGACTTTGTGCGTGGAGCCCTGGGTTCAGTCATCAGCACCACCGAAGCGAGACGAACACATTCCAACTTTGCAGCCTTCGTCTAGATTCGTGGTCTGTACAATTCTTTCTGGTCACAAAAGACAGTGAACTGACTCCTTGTAGTCCTAAGGATATGGTTAGGGGGCTGAAGTACCCATGGCAGGCCGGTGGCCGGGAAGTCAACAGCCATGGCTGGAAGCAGGATGCTGAAGAGGAAACACAGACTAAGCATGTGGAATTCTTTGTGATAAAAACAAAACAAACAAACAAACAACCAGGCTGAGGACCTCTCACCTGTCCTGCCTCCCTGCCAAACTCCTCCCTCCCTCTTGCTTGCACCGTGCAAAGGAATACCATGCTCAAGTCCAATTTTACTGCACCTTGCGTGCAGCTCTTTCCCTGACCCCCTGAAGAGTGAGTCCGGTATGCTCTGTGCCTCTGAGGCTCCTGGCACACATCGCACACTTATCCACACTTATCACCACGCTATCACCGACATTTTCCGGGGACTTCCTCCGAGCCAGTCACTGCCCTGACCACCGTAAGCTCACATCCATCACCTGGGATCACCTGGCTCTCTTGTCCTTTGGGTCAGGACTGTGAAGAGCTCCTGGGCACAGAGGAGGAAAGCAGCACACAAGGCTGGGGGCTCCCTTGGGCAGCATGGTTGGGCGGTGAGCTGCAACCTAGGGGCTCTGGGTGTAAAGCGCATGATTTCCACCGAGCAATTCCAAGCCTTCAGCTACCCAGAAACTTTAAGGGGAGCCGCACTTCCTACTCCACCTCCTCCGCCAGTAACTCGAGCTTCTTCATTTATCTGTCCATTCACTAGACAGGCAGGCAGTGAGTTCTCTTCCACGCAGTGAATACTTGGCAGAAGAGAGCCCTCTGCCAGGCCTGCAGCACCACAGCCCTCCTGCACACCCCACACCCTCAGGGGCCCCACTGTCTCTCCTACAGTCTCCAGCACCAGAGGCCACCATGGTCCTCCAGCACACACCCAGGCGTCTTGAGAAATACGCTGACATGGGATGCAGCGCAGGATGCAGAGGGTGCTTATTGTGTGCAAGATCCTGGTTCCATCCCCAGCACCTCAAATAGATAATTTTCCTATCCAGAATATTATTTAAGTGGTCTGGGATATGTTCTGAGCTTTGGGGACTTTAAAATCTCTTAGGAGCTGAAACTCTTGCTCTGGAGCTTCCAATCTGGGAAATCCCTTGTTGGCCTACCACCATGTCAAATCATTTCCTGGGAAGAAGCAATTCTCTATCTTGCAAAATCTGACCCCTTAGAAAGAACAAGAGTAATGTTATAGTCAGAAAAGTTAGACGCAGGCCACCGCAGGATGCAAACCTGAGTCGCAAAGAGCTGGGACCTAGACCAGCTGCATCTGCCCACAGCTGCGGGGCCCGGGACCCACAGGTGCATAGGACCAGAGTGAGGAGCGATGGCTTCTCACTCAGGGCCTAATTCCTGGGCTGGCAGAGAAGCATCCCTGGGTCTGCCATGGAGCTTACCAGGGGCCTTGGAGGACAGCATGGACATTTGACTTACAGGCCGCGCTGCTCAGAGATGGCTTGCGTGTCTTGCCTTGGAAGCCATGGCTCTGAAAATGACCAGGTGGCCACAGTCAAGATGCCAGGACTGTGCCTGTGTTCCTGTTCTCCCAGCCGGGCGCCATCAGCCCTAGGCCAGAAAGGAAGCTGTGGCTTGTCTGAGAATATGCTGAGAGCTCTGGCCTGGGTGAAAGCAGTCTCATAAATCACTCCTTCCTGGTACTTGATCTCTTTTTCAAGCACTGAAATGTCAGCTCCCTGGGGAACACAGTGCTCTGGAATGCACGTGCAGGCAGATTTAGGCGCAGAGATGCAGGAAGGAACAGAAATACTAAGCTACAGAACGGGGCAGGGACCAGCAAGCAGAGAACCCAAAGCAACACAAACTGCAATGATAATAATCATAACTACTGGCTACTGCTAATTGTTCTTCTCTCTAGCATTTTTCATTACCTGTCAACATGTAATTGATTTATTTTCTCAAGTTCTCTTGTCATTTGAACAAAAAACTCCATGGTGACAAGGGTTTGACTTGTACCCATAGTAACCCAAGTAGCTAGAACAGGCATACAGGTGGATTAATTAAATAAACTAACGTCTCTGTGCCCCACTCCTAGCCCACTAGGACTCGTTTAATGTTTATAATAACTCTGAAAGGTAGACTTCACTGATGCCATTTAGAAATCATGATATAGATTCAGGCAGGCAGCAAAATTACCCCTAAATTAAAATGCAGCTTAGTAGGATTTCTCATTCAATTTTGTCTGTTATCAAACCCTACACCCAGCGCCCTTTCTGCTATCCCAGTGCTGTGTCCCTGAGAAATAAGAGAAAAAGGATTAGGGAGAGGAGGAGATGGAGATGAAGTAAGAGCAGCAGGAAGAGGAAAGAGACTGGGTAACAAGTACAATGGGAAAGCAGTGCTGATTCAGGCATAAGGTGCAGCCACGTCTTTGAACGCCTCTGGAGGCAGAGACAACATGAGAGGGTTAGGAAGCCACACTACTAATCTCTGTGAGTTCATCATAATAACAGTTGTGCTCTAATTGTTTGATTGTGCGATCATTTTTTATTCCTAATCTGAACAACTACTTCTGAGACAATATGCAATATATTAACTAGTGTTAAGTTCCTACTGTTTTTTGAAATTCTGTATCATTTCTCTCTTTTGTTTTTAAATACAAAAAATGAGAGTATCAGGAACACAGAGGGAACAAACTGGTGGCAGACTCACAGGGTGCTCTGCTGCGCGTTGTGCACACTGAGTTCTAAGCAATAGCATTGCTATGGGGCTCAGGTCAAAGCAACCACAATGCATACCTCCGAGAACCTCTTTCCAACGTCCACAAGTACATCTGACAAACCCTAAACAGCGCACTTTGCTACAGTCTCATGTCCTGAGGCTGAGACAAACCCAAGCTGAACACTTCCACTTCACAGATCCAGTATATTCTCTCCCGAGATGGGACAAAGGTTAATGACTGGACCACAGCCAGGCAGAGGTCAGGCCAGCGTCAGGCCAGAGCGCCGAGAGATGCTTATTCCATTCCAGGTGTTGTGTGTCCCGGTCTCCCCGACAAATGTGCCATCCGCTCTTCTCTTTTAAGGCTCCTTTAGCTGCGGCTTAATCACATGCTCCTTTCTGGGAAAGCGTTTGAGGTGTTTACATCTATTCCACCAAAAGGAATCAAGTTGAGGAGGAGATTCAGATGGCGTTAACTGATTCTGGAGCGCCTTAGAAGGTGGTATACATCCTAGTGTCCTCAGAAGGCCAGTCCTGGGGTTGCCAGAAAGCGTGAGACCACCTTGGCTCCACGTGAGAGGGCAGCTATCAGCAAAGCAAAGGAGTGGCTGGACCGGAGGCCCCACAGAGATGGGAGCTAAAGGAAAGACAGAGTGGCACTCTCCCGCAAGCAAGGGCCGCCTCTCCTGTCTCCTCTCAAACAGATGATCTCCAAGGACACAGTCCTGTGCCATCACCAGGAAGCCAGGCAAGCTGGTGGCGCGCTCCTAAAGAAAGTCTGGGTGGCACTAACATCGTGACTTCCGTGCAACCTAACGGGCAGGTGGCAGATACAGCATTCAAATAAAATAAAAATAAATGTTAGGAAGCAACATAAATCCACCCATTCCCTAGATAGAAATCAAGCCTGTGTTACAATGTTGATTACTTCAAATGTAGTGGAAACAACAATACAACTAAACCAAATAATCTTTAAAAAAGGAATGCGGTGGTGAAAATACTCTAAAATCAAGTGAAGAAAAACAGCTATGAACAAAGGGCTCTCATCCTCCCTTAGTAGATTTTACGTCAATTATTTTCCTCTCTGGGAAATGGGACTTTGATGGTATGGAAATGTGGTGAAGGCACTCAGGAAGAATGCTCCCAGGAGAAGCACCCAAGATGCTGATTCGGTTCCTGGACCTGGAAATGGTGACCACTGCTCCACAGACAAGTGAGAAACATGAGTGACCCTCAGCTCGCACTGTGAGACAGGCACAGGCATGACAGAAAATAGCTGGAAACCTGCTTCGGCAGGTGAGTCAAGCCCCAGGAACTGGACGCCAAGACCATGGTGGTCACCAGGAGGACTGAAACAGATGGCCAGCTGCAGCCCCACGTGAAGAGCAGGAAGACAGAATCAGCTGCTGAGTGAGTGTGGCCACCAGCATGTCTCAGGAAGGGCCGGAAGGATCCCCTCAGTGAAGCTCAGGGAAGGAGCCCTTGGGGAAGATAAAGGCCAGTTTGGCCTCGCTCTCCTTGCTGCTGCTGTGTCCGCATCTAGAACCTCGTCCAGAACTGCCGGGATGACAGAACCCTCTGCAATCTCTCCGGTCCAAGAGGGCCAGCAGGCATGGATATGAGTACCTGAAGGACGTTCGACTAAGGAGATTTTAATTTGAGGTAATTTTTGGAAGATACGGAGGCAGTTAAGAGGGTCAGAGATACAAGAGAGAAACTTCAAGAAAGAGGATAAAAAACTAAGCAACTGCAAAAAACAGTAAAACTGCCAAGGGTCAGTTAGAATTAACAAGCAGTTAGGTGTGATAGGACCATTAAACAGGGGCGAAAGCTCTGAGGTGTGAGGCAAGGTGAACAGAAAACCAGGAATCATAGGCAGTGACCAGACGGGGTGCTGGCCTTACTCAGAAACAGACTTTACTTTGCTGCAACATGGGGAGCTACATATATTTTATCAGGTTTTATTGCGAATGGATCACTCCTGGACAAAGAGGATTATTAGCTCTGTATCTGCGGGGGTGCTGAGGGTGTGTAAAGGGCGTAGCCAGGGTTGGTAGAGAAAGTGTACAGGCGGACGTGCTGATTAAGAAAATTGTTTTCCAAGTCTAAATGAAAGCTGACAAATTGAATCACTGCTACAGAAGTTAAGGAATGAATGACTCAAAAATATTTAAGAGAGAAATTCACTGTCCTCCATGGTCGTGTGGGTGAGATTAAAGGACGGGAAAATTCTTGAACAAGCCTCAGCCTCTGATAGACAGAGCACATGACACGGACACCACTAGCAGAGAACAACACTGACTTTGTCACAAACACACAGAGATGTGCGTCTACAGGCCCACAGTTATCCTTTAGAATATTTCCATTGATGAATTATTAATTTTAATTACATGAGTTTTATTACATTAAATAATGAGTACTTAAAAGGAAAAAATCACAAAAGTAAAGTATTGCAATTTTCATAAATACTGAGTGTTTATAAAAAAGCATTAAAATTTTCAGCATCAACTGGGTTTGGGTGTGCAGAGAACAAGAGCAACAGAAATAAATTCCTATATGGGCCCCAATGAAGATGCCAATAGCGCTTCACAAAAACAAAAGCTTTCCTTCACTTAAGACACTGAATGAGGTCTGCACGCGACAGCAGCACACAGTATCTCCTATGCGTACAGCACAACTGTTTCGCTTTCCTGGCCTTCTTGCAGGATACACTTGACATATCAGTGGTTTTGTAGTTTTGTCAGGAGGTTCTTACTATATTATGCAGTGTGTGGTTAACAGAAACATAAAATATCAATAACATAAAGTATTATATTCTTAATACGTATTGCGTGTTTAAAATAGACATCAACATTTTCACATTAGTTGGTTATTTGCTTAAAAAGCAAAAGTAAAAAAAATCAGAAATAAATTCCTATATGAACTATAAAGAAAATACCAATAGAAATCTACCACAAAATAAGCTTTTCTATATCTAGAAGATATAAAGAAAGAAATCAGGCCCCCAAAATTCAAAGACCCATTCTAAATTAAAACCACACTGAGATTCCATCTTACCCCAAAAAGAATGGATATTGTCAAGAAATCAACCAATAACAAATGCTGGAGGGGTTTCAGGGAGAAAGGAGCCCTTACCTGCTGTCAGTGGGAGTGCAGACTGGTGCAACCTCTGTGGAAATCACTATGGAGTACTAGGATTAAGGTCCCAATTCTTCCCAGAAGAATTAAAACACCACATCACAGTGATACATGTGCAGCCATGTTTACAGCTGCACAATCTATAATAGCTAGATCCTGGAACAACCCAAATGCCCATCAATCAAGGAACAAATTAAAAATGATATGGTCTTTTACACAATGGAATACTACTCAGCCACGAAGAAGATAAACTCAAGACTTTCATAGGCAAATGGATGCAGCTAGAGACCATGTTCATAAGTGAAATAAATCAGACACGCGTGTAAACATTACATTATCTCCTTGGTGTGAGAAACTGAATGAGTAAATAAGGTCCAAAATGCACAATAAACATTGTAAAATGGGAATAAATTATTCAAAAGGAAAAAGGAACTAAGATAGGGAAAAGGGGAAAGGAAGGAAAGGAAAAGGAAAAAATGCAAATAGTTATATGAGTTTTGCTAAGTTCATTGAAAAAAAATCTTTCTGGTAATATCACTAGAGAACTTTTTATGCTCATACCTTATAGTCTGATTAACTATTTTAAAGATAATACTCAATGTATTAATTATTGTTATTCTATCATTTTGCTATACATTTTTTACATTTTTCTCATAAAATAAAAAATGAGCTTTCCTTCAATCATCACACCCAAGCCAGTCTTCAGACACAACTACATGTTCCATGCATGTCTCACTTACGCTGACAGCACGTGAGTTTAGCTTTCCTCTCCTATGTGTCACCTGTCTCCTGTCTTCTCTTCCTGCTTTCGTAGGCACTTCCAATAATGTGCAATGTGCACTTCGTTATGGAAAGAAGGTACCAATAAAATAAAATATAATATCAAATATGTAATGAGTGCTTAGAGTAGGTGCGGACATTTTGACATCAGTTGTGTGCTTGCTTACAAAACCTGAAAGATAACATCAGAAATAAATTTCTATATGAACTACAAGAAAAATACCAATACAATTCTACCAAAAAAAAAGTTTTGCTTCAACTGTCATACCTGCGTCAGTCTTCACACGTGGAAACCACATGTTCCTTCCACAAATACAGCTTACGCAGATAGCGTGTATGTTTTGCTATTCTGTTCTTTCTCCTGGGGCATAGTTGATGTCGTTTTTGTTTCTCCCTTGTCCAGGTAAGTTTTTGGGATGCTGCACCTCCCTGTTCACCTGTGCTCCACACACTTTTGCCTCCTTCCCCGGGCAGAAACTTTTTGGATTTCCTCTGTTACAAATGATCTCTTTTTGTGCTCTAGGCCAAATCCCCTAAAGAAATGTCTCCATGGTATTTTGAACTTGTTATGTTGTTTGTACCCCATCAGTTTATTTATAGGGTCCAGTAAAACACAGCCATTGGCCAGTACTTCGTGTTTCAGGTGCCACTACAGTTGCTCCCTAACTCATCAACATCCACTCCTTCGGTCTCCCTGTAGAAAGTTTCTATCTCAAGCTTCCATTTTATAGAAGCTTCACTATCAATATCTCCTCATCATGATGAGCTGTTGACATTCGCAGTACCTGGTTTGTGTGTATGTGTGTGTGTTTGCCATATACAAGGCCAATGTTATATCTTTCTGAAATCCAAAGACTGTAATGTACAATTTTCTGTTTTGAAATTGCAGCATTTCATTTGGAAGTTCCGCTTTGCTCCTGTGCACAGTTCCTGTGCTGGTGATCTTGTGCTCTGCCAGCAAACGTAGCATCAATTGGAAACTGATACCCCAACTGTGGAATGTCACATTCCGATTAGTCTGGGAGATGGGAGCAACAAGACTGTCCACAGCGTCATTCAGCTTCTCGCTACTCAAATAAGGACCTGATGGCTGAGTTCCAAAGTAAATGTCTAAACTGAAAGCGTAACAACTCCTCACATCTACAAGGGCATAACTTTTTATGTTACAGCCTGACCCATCACTTCTCCATAAATGTTTTACATTCCTGTGATTACCATGAGAAATCTCTGCTGAGAACAGCAGACTTCTGAATGCTCTCAGTTCCGCTAGTGAGGTGTCACAATAAATACATTTTTGAATATGGCTATTGGTGCACACAGAACCTTTTACTTGCATTACAGCCTATTTATATTTCATAGCGTCTTGTACCATTTCATCTGTTACAATTCCCAGCACTGAATGGCAGTACTGGTGTTCTGTCTAATACCTTTCACCCCTGCCAAGGCCTTCACCATTTTCGTACCTACTTCTAACATTCGATCATTCCATTTGGTAGCATGACGATTTTGCAACGTTTACACTAGTCAAGTACATACTCACGTCGCGGTTTTCTTTGTCATCTGAATCAAGGCAATCCGAATTCCCTATGTCTGTGTTGGTTGATTCTTGCTCCATTTCACTGTCGCAGGAACTCTGGCTCACACAGTCAAAGTCATCACCGCCATCACCATCCTCCTCCTCCTCCTCCTCATCCACCCACACCACTCTTCCATTACAAAAGCACGTGTTTAATGGCTCATCATCACCAGGCACAAATACTCTGATGACACACTTTTGACCTCCTCCAAAACCTGCAAATCTGGTTTTTCATGTGCCACTGTACCGAACTGAGCTACTTCTACCAGAAAAATCAAAAGATTTGTATTTAACAAATCCTGGAGGGGTGTAGATCTACTGGACGCCCTGTAATGCTCAGGTAAACACACACAAAAACAGTAGCTGTAACATAATGGGTAAAATTTCCATTTTGAAACTTTTTCACACATGCACACACCTTGCTGTTCACTACACCAAGTGGGCAAACACAAAGGTTGATTTTGTATCTCTCAGGCCAAGGTACTGAGATGCACAGCCAGTTACTATTAAGCTGAAGTACAAATTTACAGTAGGAAAGTTTGGTAGCTTAATGGTTAACCTGTAACACCGAGATGAACAGTCAGGTGGTGCTGTGTGTGGATGGCTCACCTGAGGAGAACTGGGGGAGGGAGGAAGATGGTGCGCTGTTGATTCTCTGGGGAAGATCATCACCATGGTTTTCCTGATGTGTACTTGGCTGTTTCCATCGCCAGAGGAGCTCGGGTCCTTACGTCAGAATGTCTAAGAATGGCTGTGAGTCTTTTTGGGGTACTCTAGTCCTCACTTTTACTGTCGCTTCCTGGCTCCAATGCAGATCCTTCAGCCTGTTGACACAATCCTTCATCTCACTGGTGCAGATTTTCTAGCTTCCATCACTGATCTTTGGGCATTTCCAGTGCAGATTCTTGACTTAGTTTTGCATGAGACATTGCCATGGGCTCTAGGTCTTCAGTCAAATTTTGTAGGATATTGCTAAGGGATCTAGGCCCTCAGCTGGATTCTTTGGGTATCTAGTGTGTGCACTTTTCTGGCATTTGACTCTTTGGGTGAATACTATGAAATAATCCCATAAATTATGTGTCCTGTAGTAAATGTTTTCCCTTAGAAGCCATGACTACAATGAAAAGTAAAGGATGGGCCTCTGGATGCGGTGTTATGTAACTACTGTTAAAATAGCAAGAGATTCCAAATGAAGTGCAAGTGAGGGAAGAGTTGCAGGTTTACAGCCAACATTGAAACTGAGGCTCCAAGATGAATCCTTTGCACCCACACATACGAGACAAAGAGATGTGTACAGAGGGACAGAGCTGTCACAGGCACAAAGCGGTCCCGGAAATGATGATGCTATGAGGAGACACTGAGGGGGAACATCAGGGCTCACAGTGGACCCCACCAGAGCCGCCATGTGTGAAGCCCCTCCAGAGAGAGGGCTGGGGGTGACCTAAGAAGCTTGAGAGGTTTCTGAGACGTTAGAAAGCAGGAAACAGGGAACAGACTAAAATATAGAAGAAAATCTCACATGACTAAGGCTGAGATGAGTCCACTGGCTTCAGTGTCCAGACAGCAGTGATGACTTTTGCAACAGCTTCCAGGGAGTTTACGTGAGAAACAGAACCTCAGCCTGGAGGCCAAGGAGGAGGCAGAATCACCGAGCACAGTAGGGTTGGAAAGAGAAGCACTAAACACTGCAAGACAGCTTCTGGGGACGATGGGACAGGGGTGTGGGAAGGTGGTCAGCAGGTTTTCATTCCTGTAAACCTTTTGGCTTTTCACTTTGTGTCAATGAGAGAATTTCCTTTGTGAGATTCCAAAGTCTAAGCATTTGCTGTAAATGAATGACATTTTTATTTCAGTGGGAAGTAAGAGTATTTTACATTTTGGCAAGATACAAATCACCAGGGACAGAGCGTGCACCATGGTAGTAAACTCTAACATGTCCCCTACCTCCTGCTAAGGAGACACAGAATCTTCCCACACGGAATTATGCAAGGTGTGCATGTGTGAATGACTTACCTGTGTGTGCAATGGAACCCAGAGGAACAGTGCAAAGTCTTGAAGGTAGGTCACAAAACACAGAGACGCTCCCATGACCTCTCCTTTCAGCTCACTGCAATGTTCTGAGGACCCTCAGTCTGTCTTATGGAGAGATCCACATAATGAGGAGCTAAGGCCTCCTGCTGCGAGTCAGCATTGGCTTGCCAGAGTACAGATGAGTAGATCTCCAGGCCAGCTGAGCCCTGGTGTCCACTGCCCCATCCAGGAGACTCGCTGTCTGCAGTGACTTGATAGTCCATGAGCCAGAACCACTTGGTTAGGTTGCTCCTTCTTGGATGACCCATGAAGCTGACCGAGACATTGCTATCTTAAGATGCTAATTTTTGGGGTAATATATACATAGCAATAGACAATTATTACAGCTTGGAGTCAGTTTGTGGCTGTACAGTAGAAATGATGCAAATGAAGTGGAATTTTTTCCTTTTGAGTTCAAGAAAACATATCATCATCAAGGTGTTGACCTGGCTCCAGGGAACAGCGGGGACATCTAGCTCACAGTAAGACCTGCAACAGAAGAATGCACTCTCCGGGTTTCGAAATTCTTCAGAAGGCAAGTTGGTGAATAGCAAGCCAGTCAAGCTTTATAAAGATGAAGACGGAAGGCGTCTTATACTGAGGTTCAAAAGACATGGATTTTATTTCCGTGTTTACAGTATCAGAGACAGTGAGGAACGAGGAATGCAGTGTCATGTACCATCGTGCTTGGGGTATTTAAGTCCCTGAAGTTCTGCTGATTCACAAATACGACAGCAGTCATAAGACAATGGGAGCTGCATAGGGCACTGCACACCTGTAATCCCACAGTGCGGTAGACTGAGGCAGGAGTATCGAAAGTCTGCGGAAAGCCTGGGCAACTTAGTGACACCCTATCTCCAAAAGGCAAAAAAAGAAAAGAGAGGAAGTATGGAAAATCACACAAATCCATCCTTTTAGTGTAGCACAGCACACTCGTTAGATCTTATGTATGTTAATGTTTGTGGATGTGTAGATGTGAATAATCACATTGCTGGAGTATGAGTAAAACTTATTAATTTCCCTTTTTACTGATTGCTCTGCTACAACCATTTACATGGTACTATATATTCTTCATAATTTTTATTTAAAATAATTCCTAGAATAAATATAGAATAACTTCCTTAGCCATCCCCACATTGCTGACTTTTAGTTTTTCACCAACTAAAAATGATGCAGTGTAAAGAGCTTCCCCTTACTTTGGAGTTATTTCTTTATGAAAACTTTTCTGGAGTGAGATTACCGGGTTAAAACTGCTCTTGCTCATTTTAAACAGCAACGTAGTAAGCTTATTCTTCCCCACTGTAGCGCAGACACAGATCATTTAACAGTGAGATGCCGTAGGTATTAGCTGAATGGGAAAGAACAAAGGAAGACTGTGGATGGGAAATTTCTGTTTGTTATCTGAGAGGTCAAAGTGAGAACTGTGACATTTGTTGGACCAAAGCCTTTAGCATCTCTGTGCTCAGAATGTAGCTGAGATCTTTCCCTTATTTCACAAATCGCGCCCTTTCCTGCTTTCTCCACTCATCTTAGTCAGCACTGACCAGACAGCCTGTTCCCTTCAGGGTGCATGGACCACTGCGCCCTGGACACATTAAGAGCAGAGCTCTGCATGCAGCATGAGGGGCAGGGTGTGGGGTGTGACTGTGAGCACTTCTATGCCAGGCCATGCCAGGCACTGGGAGGCTGAGCAGATGGCCTGGGTTTGAACCCAGGACCCGGACCTCGTGCCTGTCTCCGTGCTGCACAGCTGGGTCAGTGGGTTTCATTCCCTGCCATCAGGGCTGTCCAAATAGTCTGCATCTTAAAGATATTGTTTTACGTTGAAGCTGTTTTCAAAGTCACACTCATAGCGTGGGATTCACGTTGCCATCTTTTAGTGAGATGTGGCTTCCAGCCCGTGATGACGGCCCTGCTTCATACCGGGGATCCCAGTTACTGGCTCAGCTGCTGAAGCCTAGATCAAGCACATCCTTTGGTCTAGGAAGTTTAAATGTCTCACCTCACTAGACTCACACACACAAGTATACACATTCTCACTAGGGTAAACCAGTGTGGTCTACTATGTTTTTTCAGATTTGAGGTCTCCAGAAGGGCTTTGTATAGATTAATCACACACAGAATGCTCCCTGACTTACAAAGACCATGACGTGAAAAGTAACAACAGAGAAATACTCAGTCTGTCCTGCATCCTCAGGTTCCTCTGCTTGGGCTGTGATTCCCACCGCAGCTTGCACAGAACAAAGAGTCTCATAATGGTTTCTATGGAACAAATGCTGAATCCCTCATTCTGTTGTTATTTACTGCCTTGGATGTCCTGAAAGTACTGGGTCCACCCTTTATGGAAACTGGTCTGCTTTAAAATAACCTGAGCAATTTACAGTTGGATCAACTCTGTTACATGAATTTAGCAAAACAAAAAATACAGCTATTTGTGGTACATTCAACCTTGTCTTATAAATGCTCAGGAAGTTGGAAATGTCCAGAAGAGTTATGAATGAAGGGAATCAAAACATGCCACTCTGCTATATAAGGATTTGAGCTGAAGACACTGAGAAACAGGACCATAAAAGAATACCCCACCGCACTTTGCCTAAAAGCAGGCTTAGATCTTAGTCACCTGAGAAAATAGCAAATGAGGGTCTCACATGGAGTCTACAAATAAATCATTCTGAAACATCTCTTAGCATCCCATATATTTACAAACAGAAACATATATATATATATATATATATATATATATATATATATATATATATATACACAATCTTGCCACAGTCTGCTATGCCTTACCCTAAATCCTGCCCTCTGGATTGTCACATGTGTACAAACACACAATTCTTTGTGAATATAAGGCACTGAATTTCTTCTACTGCAGGTCTATGGTAATAAAACTGCATGGTTTTCCCTTGTTAATGTCTTTTGAAGAACTTCTTTCAATAAATCTAAGAGGTAGAAGCTAAAGGTTTTGTTTTGTTTTGTTTCATTGCTTCTTTTACACTAACATTCTGGAACCAACCTCAAAATACCTGAAAAACTACTACCCACCACATCAATCCATTAGCTTGGCCAAAAACAAAGTGGGGTATGTACCACCCTAATAATTTGCTTCAGAAAAATCCCATCAACTGGGAGCCCAGGATGAAGATGGAGCGTACTCTTGGATGCTTGAATGAAGGTATGCAAAGACGACTGAAAAGGAAAAATTAGAATAAAAATTTCTATTCATTCTATTATTTTCTGAGTTCTTGAATGACATCTTCTTTCAGTGTACCAGAGTTCAGTGATACCTTGTTATGATCATTGTCCTAACTAATATGTCTTAAGTCTCTACAAGAAGGCTGGCACCGTTTAAACTAAAAGTTCTCCATCTCTCATTTCCTTACAGTTGTTTGGTACAACTCAGTCATTTGGTCTCTTTTTTTGTTTCTTTAGCTTATTTCAACATACTGATTAAGATTCTCTTATAGCGGTTGAGTCACAAATAAGGTAAGTTTTTAAATTTTTTATTTAGTTGCCTCTGTTAAAAAAAATTGACCAGTGTTTGGCCATAACCAATCATTCTTCATGTTTCATAGTGCTTGGAAGAGTCAGAGGTTTTGGAGAGAAGTATGCGGCAAAGGAAAGCAGTCAGGAAAAGCCAGTAAGGGTAGAGTACGTCTCTGTAATTCCTGCACTTTAACTGGAGCAGGACAAAGAGCAGTAACAAATCTGCAGTGAATCTGTTTGTGCACTCACGTAATTAATGTCTTAGTCTTTCCTGCCCCCTTCCCTCCAGAGCCCATGGGAGGGGAGGATCTGGTGAGTGTGGTTCCTGGTGTCTTTTGCAGACCTCACCCTGCATCAGAACCTCATAAATACACACACTTCATTAGTGTTTATTTGTTGAATGAATGGATTTGGTATTAAATAAAACCACTGGACTCTGGGTAGAAAAAGCAGCCCCAGGTGCTGCGGTTCTCTTTGCTGAGGAGTTCTTCAGTGCTTCTTTAGGCTATTTTTATACCATCTGCCCTCATAGGGAAGAAAGGCCGAGGGAGCCTCTCAGTATAATTTATGATATTTATACAGTACCTATCACCTTGCTACTATATCTAGGTCAGTGATTCCCAAGGTTTGTTTCATAATATGCCAGAGCACCTCTGTGGGGCCAACAGTGCTTAAAATAGATTCATTTTATTCTATTTAATTTTTAAAAACTAAACACAGCCCATGAAGTGAAGACTTTTGAAGAACTTTCCAAAGTAAGAACCCAATTCTCAACTATATTTCTATGAACATTGGTCACCTTGTTTATTCCAAACTGTGTAGTGTGTTTATTTTCAACATTGATTACTTATCTATATTGGGTACTTGAGATATTAAGATTCATAGCAACCATTTCTTGTTTGAAAGTTGCTCATTTAAAGGGCAACCTGATGGAGAGACCCTGTAACTCAGGACACAAATATTTAAATCCAGCACCCCTGGGAGCGTGCTCTCCTCTGCTTCTCACCTTTCCCAGGCTTCTCTAACCCGCACAGCTGGCCCTGCCTGGGGAAGTCTAGGACCAAGTAGCCCAGGACTGAACCCCCTGAGTCACACACCACCTCCTGAGTCTCACACCTCCACTTGCTTTCACAGAAACCTCAACCCACCCCACAGTCAGGAGCCTCTGAGCAAAGCTAACCATCCTCACCAGAAAACCAAAGACCGCTTTCCTGTAAAGACAAAAAACTAAAAAGCTTAGGGTAAAAATCCCTGAGGTATCAGAAAAAGCACGATCTTCAGAGCCATTAACAGGCCCATTCAAATCACAGCTCCGTGTTTGGTGTGTGCTCAGCAACATGACTAGATCTTATTCCAAAAAATGTTTTTAAACAAGTTCTTAGAATTATTATGTGCTAAATGAAAAATGCATCAGACTCTTAAAGCTGTACCAAAAACAATGAAGTTATTCAATAAACATTCCTTCCCCAATCATAAAATAATGTAACTATAATTTTAATTCTCATCATTAAAGGTATTCAAACAATAGCATTGTCTTAAATATATTTTAAGGTCATCACCTCTTTAAACAGTCGGGTCATTTCACTAGTGACTGGTATAAGATAATGGTGAGATTCTCTGGGCCATGCACAAGTGATTGGCAATGGCAGAGCGCTGTCCATGTGATACAGATGACCAACAGACCGACCGGAGCGCTCAGAACGGGGCCTTGTATGTATGTAGTTGTATGTAGTTACATGTTTGTGTCCCCATAACACACTGAGACACCAGTGCGCAGTGACAAGGCCTTGGGGGCCAAGCTTTGGGAAGGCAGTTTCAGATCCAGTCATGAGGATGGAGATCTCCCTGTGGGATCAGAAGAGAGCAGCAGACAGTCCCTCCGCACAGGACCACGGATGCACACGCTGGACACACTGGAGCTGAAATCCTGTAATTTCCACTTTAAATAACAATGGGAAGTAAGTCTGTGGTTGAGGCCAGTATTGTGGTACACAGCCCAAGCCAAATAAGGCAATAATACTGCAAAAGTTGTGATGATTCAGCTGTGTTTTGTATATTTTATATATTATAATTAAAAACACATATAAAGGTACTTACATACACTGAGATTAAAACCACCCTCAGAATCCTGCCTCATCCTCAGGTAAAGTGTTGTATAGTAAGACACCTATTTCCATGACTAAGGCAAAACAAGGCCAGGCAGAACTCCAGGTAAGCTGCGGTTTGTCTCTAAGTTCACCCTCTGTTCACTGCTGAGACGGGAGTTGTCAGTGTGGAAGGAGACGTCAGGACGACTGACCTGATGTTGGGCCACGTCCCTCTAGACAGGGTCTGGAGGGTTAAAGGTCAGGCATCTGAATGGGCTTTCTTTCCTCCATTTCATGCTTAGGAATCAGGCAGATGAACCAGCGTCTCCTTTTTGGACTTCTTCTCCCTGCCTGACAACATCATTGTTTCTTCCTGTCGCTGGACCACATGGCAAATGGCACACACTTGAGATTTAGGTGAGAAGGAGGCAGGACACACACTCTCTGTTTCAATTCTGCTGGGTCTCTGCCTCAGCACGTGTCGGAAACTGGGCCACCCGACGATAAAGCCGTCCTCCCCACCCACACCCCTTTTCATCCTTTGTTATCTGCCTCAGTCCCTTTAAGAAGAAGCCACTGTGGGAAGAGCACTGGGGAGCATCAGGGACAGAGGACCTTCCTGCCCTAAAACTATTTTTAGAATGAGACAAAATTAATTAGTGAGAGCATGGAATTTTCTTTCCTGAAATGTTTTTTTTTCAAATAGCAAGAATCTTTCCTATTTAATTGATACAATTGGAAAAATATAAAATACTTCTCAGAATCCAAAGAAGAATCCAGATTTCTTTATTGGAATCCGGAACAAGTTACATGCTAATCAAAAATGCTGGTCTACAAAACTGGTGGTTTCTTTCCATATTCCTCACGGGGGACGTATTCCTGAAGTTAAAGTATAATTGCTTTCCATTGAAGATTTTCCATTCTCCCATATGACCCATTTTATGACTTCCTATAATAACACTCCAATGCCTGCATGCTACAGAGGAACAAAGTATCTGAATTCATTTAGTTCTGCCCCTAATTCAGCTCCTTTCCAGGAGACAAGAGGATATGAAAAGAGCATCCTCCTAGGCAAGTCTTTACAACACGGTGCACCTGTTGTAATCACCTCTTGCTACAAAATTCCTGGAGTTTAAGATCTACTCTGGGCAGGGTACCAAAGCCTCATGTGCCTCATCTGCCCACAGGATCAACTATACTTTTGAGCATATTATATTTTGTGCAAAGGTAGGAGAGCACAGACAAAGAATTTGATGATGGAAAACATGTCCTTATGCTGAAACTCCTCTACTGGCTTTAGGGAAACCTCTTTCTTTCTGGCAGTTCAGAGTATACTTGGTCCATATTTTATGCACTTTCTTGACCATAAAGATGATCCATCAATTATAACTAGAGTATTTCCAGTCACTACCAAGATTCCCCTTCACTGCTTTTGTCTTGATATTTTGGTATCCCAACTTGGAACTTTCTGGACATCAAGCCAAGCACATCTTCATTTTCTTAAACTGGTTCTTACTGGTCCTTAAATGTGGCCCTCTCCTAAGAATTTGGTTCCGGCTCATTTCAAGCTCCATCTGTAGCCGTAACTAACAGCAGTCAGACTGGGAGAAGCACTGGTGCAGAGGGCTGGGCGGAGGTTTCCGTGCTCATCAGGTAACTCTTTGGCCTGTTACTGAGAAAGCAGAAGGCAGCAGAAGTGTGTGGATGGTGTGCAACACGCACGAGGCACCTCCTCTCCAGTGACCTGAACGGAAGCTCCATCAAGCATGGCTGGCGAGAGGTGCACGCAAGACTCCATGGAAATCTACAGAAGCTTACGGACCTGAGACCACAAATAAATATGTGCAAATGAATACAGTACAAATTGAGCAAGTAAGTGCTGAGGGGACACAGAAAATATGAAGTGGGATGATTCTCCAGAGACTAGGAGCTATAAATTCTCACTAGTGGCTGCAGTGGTGAGCTAACTTGGAACTGATATTCATGGGCGTGCTCACGGAAGCAAAAGAGTCCATGTAAATATTAAGGTATTCGGTGATTCCATGTACAGAAGAGCAGGCAGTTCACTGAGGAGTCACATTGCCCTGGGACAAATGTCCTCATGCACCTCTGCCCTGCACTAAGGTCCTGTGCTCTTCTACCAATTGTTTCCACATACCCAGTCTTACATAGCCATGGACACCTTCTCACACACAGTAGGCTCCATGGCATTGGACTGTATTTTAGTGATTGCCAACTGACTTATAGGCAGAAGCAGCTGGAGATGATGGTTCAGGGCAAACTCTGTTATCCCAAGGCCTTAGGACCCATAGTCCAGCATGCCAGCCAATTTCTTCCAAGTACCAGCTAAGAATTCACTGAGAAGGCCATGCTCCATAAGACCCGTCAGCACAAGTCTTTGATGGAGATGAATTATAGTTTACCAACGATTAAAAATTGTTAATAATGATATCAAGGTACGTAAGGCTCTTAAAGGGGAACTTTGAAAATGAGACATTACTAGAACCTCTAAAGTCTTAAGCTCTTGTCAATTGATGTTTCTAAAAAGCACATTAGTTTTATCCAGTACCCATATAACCTTTCTCCTCTCCCTTGCTCTGTTTCCGTGGCAACCATTTAAAAGTGCTGCGGAAGGGCCTGCTGTCTCGGAAAAAGCAAAGGGAAAGGACAATGGTCTGGGGCTTGCTTTCTTTTCTGAGGGTTTTGCTCCATCTTTGCAGCCACTTTGCTGGCTTTGGTGGTTTCCCTCTCCAGAGCCATGTCGCCGTGAGCGTGAAGGCTGGGTAATTAGTGAGGTGGGTGTTGGGTCAGGGGAAGCTGCTCCATTGAGAGTCCGGCTAGATGTCAGGGTCGCAGAGAGCCCGCAGGCAGGGTGAAGCAATGGTTCGCCCAGAACCGTGCACAGGCTCACCAGGCTCCTCTTTGCACCTGGACATGAGGGAGGCAGAGGGACAGGACAGCAGGTGCCAGTGGCCGCTCCTAGGGAGCCTGCTGCACAGATGCCAGGGCAAGCTCTTGCCAGGTGGGTGAGAGATACAGCAGCAGTGCCCAGCACCTGCCCTTTCCCTGTCTCTACAGAAGTCCCCATGGACCTTTTTACTTCATTCTTTTCTTTTAATAAAACATGTGTTCGCCTCTCAGATCCCAACTTTCCCTGCTGCAGGAAGTGTACAAAAAGATCTGTGATGTCCTACAGGATTCCCTGTCCCACTCGGGACAAAGCTGCAGCTAACAGAGGTCAACATGCATGGCTGTGTGCCCCATTGCTGAAAGGCTTGGTAAGGACCCTTTTCTTTTCTTTTTTCTTTTTAATTTTATTTAAAGAGAAAAACCAAAAAAGAAAACAACCAATTAAAACAGAAAAAGGGTAGCAACAATACAGAATTCCAAAGGCAAAAAATAAAAGAATCACAAGAACAACAACAAAACAAAACAAAAAAAAACACTAAGAAATCGCCACTTGATAAGTTACATACTGTCATCATTGGAAATAGTTGTTCAAGTTACAAAATTAAAGCACACAAAGTAGACATTCAAACAGTGAGACTATTAACAGTTCTGCTCAACAATCTAACCAAAACACTAATGTGGTCATCTATCTTACACACTTAAACATACACGCAGTTATATCCTTCAGAGCACTTTCATTCATATATATATATATATATATATATATATATATATATATTTTAATTTTATTTTAAGGGGGGTAAAATTAAACACAACAAAGCAGAATAGAACCGGGCTTAAGAAAGCATAAATTTCAAAGCTATACAACCAGGGATCTTCACTATCTGTCATATTGTCTCTTGTTTTCTTCCAAATGGTTGTCCATATCCCTGCATATGGGGAGCTCATAACAAATACCATAGCCAACCTTTTCACAAGATGTGTAGTTAGCTGGCTCCCACTTGCTAAGGGGCGGGGGAGACATGGGACAGGACGACATGAGATGTCTGATTCTCAGCCTGCCCATCGGCAGGATTACAGCTGCCCCCCCAGAGAGGGGAGGAGTTCTTTGTTCTCCCGGTACCCCAAGTCAACTGCATGGTGCAGGTCCCAACGCACCAGGGTCTCTCTCCTTCAGGCCACCAAAAGTCTGCCACACTCTCAGCTGTCCCCCAGAGAGGGGTGGAGCTCTTTGTTCTAGGGCACCCCGAGTCAACCGCACGGTGCAGGTGGTAAGGACCCTTTTCAAGGGACCCAGAACAAATCCGGAGCACCACATGTCAGGAACCATGTGAAGGGATTTACCGAGTGACTCTTTAATCTCCTAAGCATCTCTGTGGTCAGAGTCCATTCTCATCAGCCTTTCTGCTTCTCCCCACCCCAGCTTCTCAGAGGCCAAGCTGTGCAGGACCCCACAGGACCTCACGGCTGGGTTTCAAACGCAAGTGTGGGTCAAGGTAAAAACCTCCACCGTTTCAGGCCTTTCTGCCTCCCTGGCATTGATGGTAAGGGTGGAACAGACACAGATGGCCAGAGGAGCCAGGTGGCAGCTCACCTGTAATCCCTGCACTCAGAGGCTGAGGCAGGAGGACTGATGCAAGTTCAAAGCCAACCTGGGCTATATAGCAAAATTGTCTGAAAATAACCCAAAAAATAAAAAATGGCCAGAGGTTACACTGAGAGCTTCTCATTCAATAGAGAGCTGGATAAGCCTTTCATAATTCCTTCATGCAAGGAATCTGGCACCAAAATGGGAATCCTACAGAATCTCCTGGTGAATGGTGTAGCATCACAGAAATGGGCTTCAGAAAACCCTGATTCAAGGGTGTAAAGTAAAAGCTTTCCATATACTTGGAATTCTAAGAAATAAAAACAGAAGCGTGAGGTAAAGAGTCATCCTTCAGGCAGGGATACAGTGCAGCGATAGAGCACTTGTACAGCACGTGTAAGACCCTGCAAGCAAACATGAAAAAGAAAAAGAAAGCGCTTTTCTTTGAGAACCAGAGCAGCTCAAGTCCTGTGAGGAGGACGAGGGCCCTGCATGGCCACAGAGCGAGAAGCCCGAGGTGCCCTGTCACTAACAGCATTGTTTTCACCCAATTCTCAGAACCTCGGGTTCCCCCTCTACAGAACGGTAACTGCATGAAGCCCCAGCCCAGATGGCCAGGCGTCTTCATGAGACATTGTAACAAAGCACGCATCGGGTAGCAACGGGGGCTGGAGCCTTACTGACAAATCTTGCTACCGTAGTGATGATGATGACGTGGAAAGGAGAAACAGAATGTGATGTTCCAAAGCGAGAGGTTCTTTTTCAAAACTGATCAGCCAAGGAGGAAATGAATCTGAGCTTCTATTTGGTACAAACTGATAACAGATTCAAGCTTTGAGTTTTTACAAACAGAAAAGTCACAAGGTATTTCAGACAGCTGTGGAACTCAAGAGAAAGGTGCGAACTTAGGAGGAAGTAACTTAGAGGAGGTTTGGTCAAAGAAGACTGACAGTTTCTTGTGAAGTAATGAAAAGACAAAAAGCTGTAGAGGGGCGATGAGGCTGGTTATGGAAGGCTTGAGGTTGGCGCTTGGTCCTGTGGACAAGAGCAGATGCAGCTGCAATTTGCCAAATAGGATCCCCCCCACAGAGCCCTGCCGCTGTACTCGTCAGCTTTCCTGTTGCTGAGGCAAGGTACTCAACATCTGTAGTTTAAAGGAAGACATCATTAGTTCGTCTCATATTTTAGAGTCAGTAGCACCTGAAGTGAAGGAGAACAACGGGGCACCAGGCTGGGACCACATAAAGCTGCTGGCTGCGTGGTGCTGGGAGCAGTGCACAGTGAGGACCACAGCGGGAGTCACTCTCTGCCATATCCCCAGAGACCCTGCTCCAGCCACGCCTCCCCAGCAGCAGCACCCTCAGCTGTGACCAGCAGTGCCCGAGTCCCCTGGTGAGCAGTGCTCCTCTCCAGGGGACTCTTCAGCCTGGCCAGGTCCACAGCTCAGATCCACTGGCAGGTATGGTGACTCTACCAACCAGGAATCTCCTGAAGTCACAGGAAAACCAGTAAAACCAAGACCCCTGGAAAAGGATGCAGTGACAGGAAGTCACCCACGCATCTTCTTCCTTCCTCGATCTTTCTATGTGTGGTGACAGCTTTCTCTGTAACTCACATGAAGAACAACTAGAACCTTATGAAAGAGATAAAACCGCAGAAAACAAAATTCCTTAGCAAAGGAGAAATTATGAGGTGATAAAAAGATAAGAGAAAGAATCTTTACATAGAACCAAAGAATAAGTAATTCTGCCAAGGAGAGTTTGTTCTCTGAAGCAGATCCCAGATGGGTTAATGGAGTTTACAGGATGGTAACTTAGGGATAGTTTAAAGGGTTTAGCAAGCAAGCGCTTAAAAGAATGTGTGCCATCCTACACCAAGCCCTTATCTTGCTCTGGCAGGTTCTCCTATTTTAGCCATCCTATTATGTATTCCTTTATCCTCCAATTGCCTATTTTGAAAAATAAGAAGAGGTTGAAAGCAAAAGTGAACCTGAGATTATTCAACACAGATTTTTCCATAAAGTTATCATTAACAGGTTGGTCTTAGAATGCGTGAGGTGCTTTAGGGAACACTGAAGCATTGACTAATACGAGGTTTTAGAATTTTCTTGACTTCAAGTCACCATGTTGACCCTGATTTCAATCGGCTCTGTGGAATATTCTCTGGTTCACTGCCTCTTCCTCTCCTGCACATGCTCACTCATCCCCAAAACTTTGTAAGACGCCTGCTCTCTGTGAGGAGCTGTCTGTCCCAGGGCCACAGGAAGCACTGCAGCAGAGTGTCTAGCTTCATGGAGCTTATCTTCTAATGAGGAATTAGGTTTAAAATCCTAAAAATTAAAATATTTCCTTATACTTTCTTCCAAGCTGAATGTGGGCTGTGTCTATGTAAAACACGGGAAGTTGTGGTGGAAGGAGGGGGAGCAGGAGTGCTGGGAGATGCATTGGGAGCGGTGTCCATGCAGGAGATTCCTGCAAGACCAGGTCCCTTTCCTACAACATTGCCTTCACTCTGCCAAAAAATGGATATGGCTGGAGCATCCTAATCTTGCAGGAAGTAGGAACTGATCCTTGTATTAGGAAGACTGTTCCTCTGCTCCCTGGCAGGATATATACTGAAGGTCATTCTGAGTAGAAGCTGGGACACCAGAAGGGAGCTAACCAAACACTCCAGGAGAAAGATCACGGGGACTTGGATCAGGGAGACAGAGTTGAAAGATCTAGGATATCTGCAGACTTTGCTTATAGTTTGGAGGTAAAACTGGTGAGAGTCATTGGCAGATTGGAGACTGAATGGTTTACAAGCTGAATGCTTAATTCCTCCCCACTCCTCAACAAGCGTTTGCTGAAATACTAACCGCAATGTGATAGTATTGGGATACAGGTCTTTCAGAGGCAATTAAATCATAAGGATGGTGACCCTGTGAATGAGATTAGTGCCCTTCTGCCACATGAAGACTCAAGGAAAGGACAGTACTTCACAGGCCAGAGGAGAGCCCGCCATGCTGGTGGCCTGCACTCAGACATCTGGCCACCAGAACTGCAAGAAATAAATTTCTGCTGCCTATAAGCTAAGCAGTTTGTGATACTGTCATGGCCCTCTGAGCTGATGAAAGCACGGTGCACAATATAAAATGACAGTCAAAGATAGAGCTAGTATTTTTGGACAAGCAATAAGAGGAATGAACTGTCATCCCAAGAGGTCAGGGAGACGGGTGGAGGAGCAGGTTGGCAGTACAGCAGCACAGTAACCCAGAAGGCTAGTTTTTGACACATTAGTTTTAAAACCTGTTAGACAATTCAAAACAGAAATGTCGTGAAGAGAGATGGACATAGGCATCTGGATTTCAGGAGCTATTTCAGGGCTGGGTATGTAAGTGGACATATCCCCTGCACACAGATGGCATTAACAGTCACAACCGGGTGAGGCCATCTGAGGGGTCGTCAGAGACAGACAGGATAACAGCATCGGAACTCAGCTCTGACAACTGCAATGCTTGAGAATGGGAAATTTAGGGGTCAGTGAAGCCAACCACTAGCAGGGAAGGTGGAAGGTTGTTGTTGGTGTCCCAGGGGCTGGAGTAGAGACAGTTTTCAAATCGAAGCAGCTAAACCTTTAATTTGGTATAGTCGAAGTCATTAATGTCATTGCCAAGGAAAATTTTGGTGGGTGTGTGACAGGAACTAAAACTTTGTCCTCTAAAATTTATATGCTAAAACTGTAATCACAAAATGAGAGTATTTGGATCTGAGACCTTCCAGAGATTAGGGTTAGGTGAGGACCTGAGAGTAGGACCTTCATGGCTAGAGTAGTATCCTCACAGAAAGACACTTGGGGCACCCCACTCCTCTTCTGTCTGTCTGTGTGTCTCTCTCTGCCTCTCTTTTCTTGACACCTCCTCCCCTTCATGTAAGCATATGGTGAGACAGTGGTCTCTCTGTGTCAGGAAGGCTACCCCCAGACCCACACTGGCCAGCACTCTCATTTAGATGTCTGTCTCCAGTCCCGAGGGAATAAGCTTCTCTTGGCTCAGCACCCCAATCTATGGTATGCTGTTATAGCAGCTCAAACCGACTAGCATAATACTAAAGCCTGTTCTGAGTAAGCTTAAGAGAACATCAGATGAAAGAAATTAAGAACACTGAGTTCAGATAATTCTCCTTAACCCACTGCAGAGCTGAGCTATGAGGTAGCACTTTGCAGACTGAGTTGAGGTGCTGGGAGGCATGGCATGGTACCACACGTGCATCTCCTCGTAGGAAGAATCCCAGGGGGAGGACAGCTGATGGCACAGGCAGAGACAGCAGTGAGAGGTGGGGGAAGGGTCTGGAACACAGGCTGAGGCCCAGCTGGCGGTGAAAACCGAGGCTGGTGTCCTCTGCAAAGAAAAGGAAAGCAAAGGACCCAGGGAGACTGGTGTCCAGGTCACATGTGCACTGCCCTACAATGACAATCACAACCTCAGGGAAGCAGCAGCAAGCTAACAACGGGGAAGGCAAGGAAGGTCTGGCCATCACAAAGTCATTTTATTGAACTTTGCTTACGTACAAATACTTGTTTATCTAGCACTATATCTGAGCATTCTGTACAAATCCATATATGGTATTTTAATAAAAGAAGGAGATTAATCTCCCTAAACAAAAGCCCTGCTCTAGTGACACCTTTTTACCTGGGCAGCATGCAGAACACTTTGCCTCGCCCCCCTGCCACCCTAAGCCAGGCTTGTGAGTGTCAGTATCTTGTCTGGACAATCTATTCATTATGTAGGCAACATCATCTACCCACAGGCTTTAGCAACTCACAAGTCACCTAGAGGCCAGAGCCCAGAAGCATAAGCACTGTTACTTTGCTGGGGGACACACGGAAAGAGCAAATCTGATCATGGTTATGGTCTAGTTTGGGTCAGAACTCAACTGGTATGGTGCTTTGCTTCAACCAAATTCAACTTCTGTACTTCACACTTCCTTGCTCTACACTTTCTGGTCTGTGGCTGTGTTTGGGGTTCATCTGCATGCCAGGTATGTCACCCACAGAGAGATGCCAGAGGCCTTGGGTGCTCACTGTGCAGAGGGAGCAGACAATAGCAGGAGATGGAACATGGGGTCCAGAGCACAGTGGGGCCTCAGCCTCTGATGAAAACTGAAGTCACCATCCACTCCAAAAGGCAGGCAGGCCAAGGTCCAGCCTCAGACATGCATATGCAAAGGGGTGGTTTGGTGTAAATGAGAGTCGAGATTCTTGGCTGTGAGTACATAAGAGATCATCAGATAAAATAAAATCACCACCTGGAAGAGATTCTATCCTATGCAGGTTCATTGCCAACACTGGCAGAACAGAGGCCAAGCATCTGAAGACAGTAAAACAATTTATTTACTGGGCACTTTTTCTTTCTGACTGGGAAAGCACTTCATTATACATGATCTCATTTAATCTTTGTTCCAAAGTCAAGAAGTTGGAATTATTAACCCCATTTTCCAAATGAAGAAACTGAAACTCAAGCGCACAGTGGAACTTTGCTAAGCTCAGGCAGGTGTCGAGTAAGAGCTGAAATTGTACCAAATTCTGTCTGTATTGAAAGCTCTACGCTCTTAATGCCATCGTACTTTCTGAGTCTGTGAGCACTCCACTGAATTGTTTTTATTGTTGTTGTTTTTCAGGAAAGAAAAGTGGCAGTCAATGGCTGAGTCGCTGGAGGTGGAAAGTCCACCATTTCTGTTTCTTGGCACGTGTGTTACAACTACTAATGAGGAAGAGTGGTCGTCCCAAGTCAACACCCAGCAGCCCTATCTCTGCTTCTCAGTGGGAAGCCTGGGAATTGGACTCTTGGTCTAATCAACCACATACAAGCACAGTATTTAAAAGGCGTGTGATGGTATAAAATGGTATTTCTCAAGAGACAAATGCTGGCAAATAGCGAAGCCTAAGGACCCACCACCACAAAAGGAGCCTTGGGTGTGATCAGGCATGATACATGCATGGGGAGGATTGTTTGTGTGCAGTTTGTGTGACAAATTGGTTGTGTTAATTAATTGTGTATTTTGAAGTTTGTTATCACTTCATGGTAAGCATCTCTTTAAAATGAGAAAGAGAGAGAAAGAGAGACGCAAAACAAAAAGCCTAATCTAATATTCAGCAAACACTGTGCACCCAAACAGCACATCTTTGTCTGAACCCTTAGTTCCAAGAACCACTTACAGGCTTTCATCAACACATTATAATATTAATCAAGACTCATAATGCAGAGTGATTTGCATGCTAACAAATATATTTACACTGTAAATTGTTTGTTGAGGAGCCTTGGAAAGAAATGCAATTCAGTGCCATAGAACTGAATAGTAGAAAAATCCCCCACTAAAATCTGAGGAGAATACAGCATCTGTGGAAGTCAGTCCTCCGGAGCCTTGAGCGAGAGATTCTTAGCATTCTGTCCAACTCCTGGCAAAGAATACTTCCAATGCAATTGGTTTTGCCATGCATTTTTCTCCTCTTACTGACAAAACTGTGCCACCACACCATTATATAGAGATACAAATGGACAGATGGTAGGTGGACAGACAGGCCTTCACAGTCCCATGAGCAACTGTGAGTCCCCCAAGGGGTGGTGTGGTGAGTCCACCTTCCAAACTGGGCAAAGTTTATTCCTTCTTTCCATGCCCAGTGCCTCCTCTGTAATCATAGCTCCTGTCACCTCTGCCCAGGAATACTGAGATACCGGCCTTCAGCTCCCCAAGTTCACTCTCAACCTGTGGTTCTAGTGTAGAACCCACTTCAGTAGGACCCACTTCAGTTGATGTGAGATGAGTCTGTGTGATGAATTACATGGTCACTCTCCTTGCAAGGATTGTCACTCTCTGGCCTCACAGCTAACTACCTATCACTTTCCTCCTCTCTCTGACATTCTAATATCCCCTCACAGAGGCCACAGTCTGCCCCTGGCTCTTAGCCTGTCTCAGGACTCCACTGATGCAGTCCTCCAGCACGCTGTACTTCTATTTTACACCACTTATCACAGTGAGCAATTAAATAATCATCTTAATGCACTTAATTTAAAGTTTATTTCCTTCATTGCGATTCATTTTCATAATGTATTCCTGAAATATAAGACGAGAAAAGTCCAAGAAAAATATCCTAAGAAAGTGTTTTAAAAAACACAATTGCCTTCATTCATTTCCTTGTTTGGACAATATAAATTTAGTAGCCATTGTATACAAGTGTGTTAAGCTACCTAAGAGACAGGCAGATAACTGAAAGATAAAGCGATGGAGAGTCAGAGACAGCAAAAGAGAGAATCTTTCCATCTACCTGCGTGCATGAGGGATGCGTGCGCGCATGCGCACACACACACACACACACACACACACACAGACAAGCATTATGTGTCTCACTGGAGGTCAAAGTCCTTTCAGGAGTGTCACCAGTGAAAATGTCTTATAGCAGATGTGAATGTGAAAAGGAAGACTCAAAATCTCTATTGCTTGACTACCATCCCAAGACTATCTCCTGCATTTCACAGGCACCATGAAAACAGTAATAATAATAATAATAATAATACTTTAATTCCCAAGTGACTTGGTGTTACATTTACATCTGTATTCCCAGGTTCTGTTACTATTGGGCCCAATAACTTCCATGTTATTTCTTAGCAGGTAAAGAAAGAGCTACTGTGAGAGGCATGGGAGGAAGACGATCTGGAGTCACAGCCCAGCTTCGTGCACTTATTCAGTCCACAGACATCTACTCAGGTGAGACCCTGTACACCTGCCCAGTGTGACAGCCTTAAACCCGGATGGCCATGGCCACCAGCGGCCATGCAGACACAGGACACAAAGGAGGTGGGAATCAGCCTTTTGGTTTCAACTTCTGACAGTAAGGGACAAGGACGCTTTGGAAGCTCATAAATGCTAATAAGGCACTGCTCTCACCTTTGAGAGACCTGACTGATCAGGGACAAGCAGCCTAAAGACCTGAGTGCAGTGATACAGGGGATCCCGGCAGGGGAACAGGCTCAGTGAGGACTTGGAAACTCACGCATCCCAGTGGAGTTTGGGATGCGAGTGGGAGTCGAGGGTGGGAGGAACTGCCGTGTGTTGGGTGAAGACAGAGCTATGAAGCACACAGGAAATAACTTGGCTGGTCCAGGAGTGCGGTAAGGAATGGACAGCATGTCCTTCCCAGGGTCCTGGCCTGGGCAGGTGTGTGGGGAGAAAGGTGTCAGAGGCGGAGGCTGCACGAGCTTTCTGACATACTGAAGTACTGCTTCTGGAAGTTTCTTATAGACAACAGATAGCTTTAGAAAACTTTCAATTAAAGGACTCAAATACGTACACAAAACAACAGACACCAGTAAAGACAGCTCTGAACCAGAGGAAATGGCTATGACTAAATAAGACATTGTCTGACCTGGGTGATTTCCTATGCTTCAACCTAACTATGACAAACAACTGCATATCACCATGTGAGTTTTGCCCTTACTAGTATTTTCCTTTCTCCTGAAATATTTTAGGGTAAATAACAGTCACTAAGGCATTTCTTCTATAAATACTTTGTATATACTTTGTATATGCTTTTACAAATTTAGTATTTTTATAGAAACACAATATGTTTATATACTTTTTATAATCAACAAACACTCTTTTCTACCATCTAATAGTCAGTCAGCATTCAAATTCTGTCACAAACATACATTTTGCTCCTGCTGCTTTCAAACCTGGATCCTATCAAAGCCCATGCATTCCACTTTGTTACTACAGCTCTTGTGTAAAGAGAGCCTTAGAAAGTCAGCAGTTTAGGGCAAAACTTTTAGTCCTGCTGTTTTTTAAGTAAAATAAGAATTATAATATATGATAAAGGAAAGAATAATTCATATAGCTTCTAGATTCATACCTAAAATAAGGGTTACACAGGGAGAAAAACAATAAGGATCTAGTTTTTAACATATTTTTCTTCTTGCATGAAATCTAGGGAGGAAAAGTGACATGAGAGTAGAAAGGGGCTACCCGACAGGAGGAGGGGTGCAGTGGGCAGGCAGGAAAGGAGAGAACTGGCAGGGAGGGCTCTAAGCAAAAGGGCTACAAACACGTGTCAAGATTCCACAATGGAACCCGATATTCAGTGTAATTTATACAGATAAATATATTTTAGAAGAATTATGTAGTATAAGTCTACTCATTTTAGTTAAGTAAACTGAGGTACAGAAGGGTTACTGTAGTGGTCCTCAATCACCCAGCTGATATGTTAGTATTTTATAAGTCTTTTGCAATTAAAATAAACCACAGCCAACACCAAACAATGACGCAGATAGAAGGTATAGTCAAGTGAGTCATCCAGCCGTCTCCAGGACATGTGGACACTGCCAGAAGAGGCCTACTCTAACACAGTGACGTGGCCTGTGCACAGGTGGGTCACACAATGGTAGCTGACCAATGCAGGTGGAGACCTCCCAGACGCCAGACAAGTGCAGCAAACACTGTATCTGCAGTTGTGTGAGTTGTGAAACCAATCCCCTCCTCTCCCTCAGAATCCTATAAATAGCTGTAAAAAAAAAAGACCTCTATTTGGGCAGGTCAGAAATCGTGCCCCAAAGCCATTCATAATCTGTCCCATGGTGAGAGGTGATGGCTGTGTGGTGAGTGCATCAGCTGGGCATATTGGCTAAACAAATGCAATGATCAACAGCCCCAGGTGTATGTGTGGTCACACACCCTGTGTGTGGGATCTGTATCAAGACTACCTGAGCACATCTGGGCTGCAGATAGTACTGAACTCATGTAAGTACCATGCTTATGCCCATGCATGATAAAGAGCCATTTACAAATGAGGTAGACTGAACATTTGCAATAATAACCAATAATAGAACAGAACAATTTTAACAACACAACGGTAAATCTGCCAGCACAGTACTCCTGTACTTTGGTGTTATTACTAAGTAAAATAAGCATTACTTAAATACAAGTCCTGTGATACTCTGACAGTCATGATAGAAATGGCTACTAATGACTAACAGGTGAGTAACATATACAATGTGGATACACTGAACAAGGGATGCTTCATATCTCAAGAAGGGTAGAGTGGAACAGCTTGAGATACCATTATGCTATTCAGAAGAATAGCATATGCAATTTCTGCCTTATGATTATTTATTTCTGAAATGTTTCCTTTAACATTTTTGGACCATGGTTGACTGCAAATAACTGAAACTACAAAAAGTAAAATTATAGATATGAGTCCTGCTGAAAATGTGTGTGAGTGTAAAGTCCTATCCAGTTCTTGAAATAATCAGATATTGGTGCTGCTTTGAATATTATGACACTGAGTTGGATCATTAAAATAAGAGCATAAAAGAGAAGTAATTAGAAGACAAGAAATAACTGAGAATTGTGGACTAAAAATTTAGTATTTCCAAGTGCTAAATTAACTAGATTTCTTGGCAGCCAAAATGAAAAGGGATCCACAATGAGCACATAAATTCTTAGGGTTATATTTCCTTTAGAAAAAGTCAACAGTGTCATCTTCATTATTATCATTTATGACCACTACTATCTTCCTCACTGTCATGTCACCCCCAGGTACAACTGTAAAATCTGTACTCATTGGGTTTCATTCATATTGCATTGAGTTTGACAGCACAAGAAATAAATTAATTAACACACTATGGCGAATGTGAGAATCAAGACCATGAGATGTACTGGTGGTTGATTAAGTCATTTTTATAGCGATTAAAATAACTGTAACTGTAATCTCTCTACTAAGAACCTAAGTCTACTGAAGGGTGTCACATCTATTACCTCATTTAATGTACCTGACACACCAAAAAGCAATTACTAGTCTCATTTTATGGAGGAGGAATTTCACTTTGCAATCAGGTAAGAGGTTCACTCAGGATTATAACCACTGTTGCTCACCTTGGAAAGCGATGCTGTTTCTGCTGTGTGACTTCTTATAATCAAAACGTCCTTTCAGGGCTTGGGTTGTGTCTCAGTGTAGAACAACTGCTACCACAGTTCTACAACTGTAGAACAACCCCCACTCCCCAAAATGGATTTTTAACAAGTTCTTTAAGTTATAAGTGCAGGAAAGTTAGAAAAAGGTACCTCTCAGGAGATGCTATTAGTTGCAATGGCCACATCTGAAGTTATGAGTTGTAAGCTGTAAATATCTGAAAGGAGCTAAGGATTATACAGAAGAGACAGAAAGAAAACAATCCTGTGCCATGCTCTTGGAGCATTCCAGGTTTTCATGGGGCAGAGCCGGGGGGTGTCCCTAGGTGGATTCATATCACACAGTCCTGCTGGGTAAGGACTGTGTTTTCCAGCACAGAGGCTATTCGCACTGGTGTCTTGGGCTCTTCCACAGCCATTCTTTCCCTTTCTCATTTCTCATCCTATCACAGAGACAATGCATGTTGCTCATAAACATGGAAATCAAATGCTCAATGAATCAACCTATGGATATGAATGGAGGCAACAGCTTCTAAGGTGAGGTTTACTTTGGTGACAACCAGGAACGTGGAGCTCTAGCACTTAAGGAGACGATGGCCATCACTGTCACCAGCGAATGAGAATGAGTACCTGAGATGCTCCTTAAGCAGCTGGGTGGCTGATTAGTGGGACAGAGATGCTCAGAAGAGGGAGAGGAAAACGAATCAGAAACTGAAAGCAACTCTAGCAATGCCTTTGGTCTTCAGTTCTGAATGAGGATTTCTTCTAACACACCCATGGCTGAGGATCAGCAGGAAGATGAGGAAGAGAGAGCATGACACTGTGTTTCATACACCTGGGCTTGAGGTCCCTTCACTGCATCACTGCTTTTCTCTCCCCACCCAGCATGCATTGCTCAGCCCCAGGAAGTTTCCTCACTGCAGTCTCACTTAAACACTGCCTGGGAAGAAATCCCCACTACAGTTGGTGACATGGGGGACTGACCACATGGCTGTAGGCAGGAGACCTGGAGTAGGTCTGACCCTCCACACATGGCCATGGGATATGGTTTAACCTCTAGAGGTCAGACTCCCTGGCTGAGCAAAGGGACCATCAACATCTACTTTGGGAGGCGGTTGTGAGAATTCTATCACACAATGCATCTTAAGCTCTCACCCTAAAATCCTGCAAACAGCATTTAGGAGAAACTGGCATCTCCAGCCCACCCTTTGTCTCCATGGAGGACTCCAGTTAGCAGGACAAAGAGGCACTGGCCGAACACATCTGCCTGCTCCTGTCCACCTCTTCTCCTTCCTGTGAAGGAAGAGGAACGAGTTCACTGACTGGTGAGAGTCTGCCACTCCTAGGGTCAAGTTGGCATACCATGCGGCACCAAGGCGAGCCCACGACCACCTGCAGTCTTGCTGCTCCCCCTGACCAGGGCAGGGCACAGCCCTCCCTTCAGAAAGCCGGGGTGGCAGTGGCATTGGCATTGCTGGCCCAGTTTCTCTCCAGGGAAGGAAGATTGCAGGACCTAACGTGGGTGGAGGTGGCAAGAGGCCTGAGTGCAGCTTCTGAGAGTGACATCTGCAGCCATGGACCTCAGAGCAATAAAGACGGGACCTTGTTTTGACCCTCAGCCACATTCTCCCGGTTCTTAGGTTCCAACGGATTCCAGGGCAGGGACGAGGCAGATAGTAAGTAAAACAGAAAGCATACAATATAATTAAATTACTACCTGCTAACAATACTTTTATTGCACTCACTAAGGTAGGAGTCCTCCCAGAACTCTGGCCATTTTATGTGAGATTTCTAAATTTGTGGCAACAGAGGCCATAAGCGTGAGAATTGACAATGGTTATAAACACCTTCTAACAAGGCCTTCCGTTATTCATGCTTCCTGACATGGGCAGCTGCTTACCCCACTTGTCTTGAAATGTTTCACCTCCCAGCTAACAGAAGAACCAAAGCTGCATTTGCTTAGTCGAAAGCAGAGCCCAAATTACAATTGTTTTTCTCTTCAGTGAGGAATATGAATGCAAAAGCAAGACTGGGAAAGATGAAAAATTACTGAGGAACACAGTTCTCATGACTGTCTCACCTCTGCCCATTTCTGCTTCCCAGAAACAGCAAAGCTCCAGGAGTGTGAACACACCTGCACCTGAGCCTGTGTGCTGCTGCCACAGGCTACTCGAGAGGGGGAGGCAGGCTTGACTTTAGGATGGGGGAAGAAAAGGCAGAAGATTAATCCAAACCGTCCCAAGCAGAGAGAAATGAAGTGCTTAGAGGAGAGCGAGGACCCAGAGGGCAGCTTGATGGGTCAGCCACCGTCACACCTAGGACAACGGAAACAGTAGGTCAACCTGATAATAAGAGTACTGATCACCAGCATAGCAGGCAAGCAGCTTTGTGAACGTGGGGAAAAGGAAAGCTCTCTCAGAAACTCCCCAGCCCATCAGGTAGAAAGAGTGACAGCACGTTTACAGTACCATATTACAACCACATCACTGATAATCAGTCTAGGCAGGAATCATCAACAGATGCTAAAACCAGTGGGTAAAAATTTTATGAAGGAAAGTCATTTGCATCATCGCAAACTGCCTTGCCAGGAGTCACGGATCTCAGTAGGAAAGGCAGTAACACCACAGTGCAGGTCCCTTACGGAGAGCACAAGTGCTTGCTGTTGGCGTCACCAGCATGAGAACCAAATCGGCACCCTGGGTCTCCCAGGAGGAGGTGTGACCTCGGGGAGGAGGGCGTCTCTGAATGTCCTTTCCTGGAAACTCACATGGTGAGGTCTGCCATCGCTTTGGGGGCCATCTTAGAATGGCATTAATCCCTTGTGACCTGACAATATCACAGAGGCTTCACGCCCCCCCCCCAACCCCAGTACTATCACATTAAGGGTTAGGAGTTCAGTATGGGATGCTTGGGAATACCCAACCATTCAGACAAATCAGGGCCATTCTACAAAAGTGTCAGTGTCTTGAAAGAAAAACAAAGGCTAGAAGACTCAAGAAATATGACAATTATGCCAGGTATGGTGGCACATTGTAACCCTGGCACTCAGGAGGCTGTGACAGGAGGATGGTGAGTTTAAGGCCAGCCTGGGCTATGTCCTGGGGCAGACCCTGTCTAAGAGTGTGCATGTATGTGTGTGTATGACACAGAGAGAGAGAGAAGGAGAGAGAGAGAGAAAATGGGGGAAGAGAGACAGAAGGGGGGAGAGAAAGAGGGAGAGGGAGAGAAAGAGAGAAGGAGAGAGAGGAGTGAGAGAAAAGGAGAGAAAGGAGAGAGAGAAGGAGAGAGAGGGAGAAAGAAAGAGAGACAGAGGGAGAGAGAGAGGGAGAGAGAGGAGGCAGAAAAAAGGAGAGAGATGGAGAGAGAGAGGGAGAGACAGAGACACAGAGACAGAAAAGGAGAGAGAGAGGGAGAGACAGAGAGACAGAGACAAAGAGAGAGTGACAGAGAGAGACAGAGACAGAGAGAGAGTTGAGAGAGTGACACAGAGAGGGAGAGACAGAGAGAGACAGAGAGGAGAGAGGGAGAGAGTAACAGAGAGAGAGGGAGGGAGAGAGCGCAAGAGAAGAGGAGAGACAGAACAACTAAATAGACTACATGATCTTGCTGCATGATCAGATTTATGATGGACAAAAATACATGGAGATACTGGAAAATTTCTAATACTAACTAATAATAATGTTGTATCAGCAGTAGACATCTTGATTTTTGCAATTATAAAAGAAGACCTCATTCTTGATGGAAAGGGCAGCGATGCCTTTGGCTAGCTCCGAATGTCCAGGAAAACACTTATTCTCACACATCTGTGTACATCAGCAGCTGTCCATTTATCCCTGCCTTAACAGAAGTGAAGAAGCAAATGTGGCAAATGTGAAGGGCAGCTCCTCTTTGAACAAGTGTTTCAGTGCTGTTATCACAATGTTTCTTTTTTTTCTTTTTTTTTAATTTTATTTTAAAGAGAATAAAACAAAAGAGGGCAGTACAGAGCAGATCAAAACAGGACAACATAGGCAACACAGTACTTTACATTAAGACAACCATACATCAACAGTAGCTATCACAATATCTCTTACTCTGCTATAGTTGAGCATAGTTTCAAATACTTAAGTTTGAAATGATTTCAAAGTAAACATTCAAGAGAAGCTTCTAGGAGGAGATTATTTACAGACACCAGAGCCACCACAGCTGTTGGCTTATCTGATCTTAAAAGTGCCCCGAGGCTGGAGTGTGTGCTCACATAGATTAGCTAGCATGGTCCTCACTTCGCACACGGACACCCAGAGCTCATCCAGTCATGGGACCCGCCTGAGGTCAGCAGCTAGCGTCAGCACACAGGTCCAGAAAGTGCCCCCTGAAAAAGCACACTTTAAAACTCCTTACTGACTTCTGCCTTGCTTTGGTGACTTGCAGATGTTCTTCACTCACAGGTCCCACCTATCCCTCCGTCAGGCCCACCCTGTGGTTTACCCGGCAGACAGCACTGAATCACCGAGCCATATGCTCACTAAGACTCAGGAGAGAGAGAAGAAGAGCTAGGGAGAAACAGAGAGAGGGAGAGAGAGAGGGAGAGACAGAGAGACAGAGAGATTGCTTTTTCCAAAGCAATTCATAGGAGATGCGTTTTATCACTTAGTTATATAATTTACCCTTATAAGCCAATACAATATGAATATGAATGGGAAATTGCTATTTTTATGAAAAATAAGTAGAAAAATTGGGAAAAAATCAATAAAATAAACTGGAAAAAAACTCAAATTGCACTAGTTATGGAAAACAGGTGTAGCACCAGGGAAAGAGAATAACGAAGCTCTAGAAGTATCACACACATGGGTGGCAGCTCAATAAGAACCTTGACCCTCACACTGGACTTTAAGGAAACTTAAAGGAGAGCGGTGGGGTGAGGGCTTTCCATGATTGTCTGTTCAGTAAGACGCCAGTTACTGCTGGTCAGCAGATTCATTCTCAAGATCAGGATTTGTCTATCAGTAGCACTAAATCAGAGTTAAAATGGATTAAAGATCTAAATACAAAAGCAGAACACTAAATCTACTGGAAGGCGAGGCAGGTAGAAATCTTGAAGACATAGGGGTAGGCAGAGAGTTCATAAACAAAACCCAAACCACACAGGAATTACTTCAAAGAATCAATAACTGAGATTTCACCTTATTAAAAATTTTTTGCACATCAAGACAAATCATCAACAGAATGAAAAGAAAACCCAAAGAGCGGGAAAAAAATTTAGCCAGCTGTCTCTCAGACAAAACTTCTATCTAAAATATATAAGGAATTGAAAAAAATCAGGCCCCCAAATTCAAAGACCCATCTGAGATGAATACGCATTTTTCCGCTGAAGAAATATGAATGGCAAATAAATATACAAAGAAATGTTCAGCATTACTGATCATTCCAGAAGTGTAAGTTAAAACAACATTGAAACACTAGTCCATCTCACTCCAGAAAGAATGCCTGTCCTCAAGAAATCAACCAAAGCTAATGCTGGCATGACTGTCGGTGGGAAACATACCTTTCTCTGCTGTTGGTGGGAGTGTAGACTGGTGAAACCTCGGTGGAAATCAGAGTGGAGATTCCTCAAAAAACTAGGATTGGAGGTTTCATTTGACCCAGTCATTCCCCTTGTATTTTCCCAGAAGAACTGAAAACATCACACTGCAGCGATAAATGTAGCCATGGTTATAGCAGCAGAATCTTTAATAGCTAAATCTTGTAAACAACCCAAATGTCTGTCAATTACAGAATGAATAAAAAAGATTTTATACAATTGAGTACTATGCAGGATAAACCTGAGACTTTTATAGGTAAATGGTTGCAATTTGAGACTATATTCATAAGTGAAATAAATCAGACTCATATGTGTAAACATCATATTGTCTCCCTAGTGTAAGAAGCTCAAAGAGTAAATAAGATCCAAACTGCACAACAGCTATTGTAAAAGAGAGAGGAAAAGAAACTGCTCAAAAGGAAAAAACAACTGGTAATTTATAAACAATGACTTTCTTTTCTACATGGGAGAATGGAGAAAAGAAAGAAGGGAAAATATTGTATATATTATATATTATATATGTTAGATAATCATACTACTAATCTCTGTTAGTTTATCAAAAAGAATAGTTTATGCTTTTATTGTGTGATCATTTTTCATGCCCATCTTGTAATCTGAGCAACTACTTTGAAGATAACAATATGCAATGTATTAACCACTGTTAATCTATTATTTTGGTTTGAAATTCTGTATCGTTGTTTTTATTCTTGGCTTAAAAAAGTCAAAGGGAAATACACTTCCGTGTTTTGAGTCATTTATGATGTTTCTCTGTCACTGTTTATGTATCACCATGTAAGTAATTTTCTCTAATGACAAGCTGTCCGCTTATTCTATTTGGGACTGAAAAGGGTCCCATTCTGCTTATGTGCAGCCCTTTCTCAACTCTGCTTTCCTAGGCTTATATGATACATGAGCCCCAAGGACCGTCTATAGCCCAGAACCAGGAAAGGACTCACCACCCTCAGTCCCAAAGGAATCATCTAATTTGTAGTAGGACGTAATTCAGATCCAGTGTCCCCCTATCACCACCCAACTCTCCATTCTCCAAAATGGGTAATGAGTTCCTTCAGTTGAGTTCAACTAAAGCAAGATGGAAACATTGGGATTTCTACAATTCAGGATGCTGTTAATTACAACAATACAATGACAGAGATCTATACTGAATCCGCTCACTGTTGGCCCCAGAAACCGTTTCCCTGTTTTGTTACCATTTGTTAACGATGTGGGGGATCTGACTGCTCAAAATAGATCAGTTCTAAGATTTGGTCTGAACCAAAACCTAGAAAAAGTAAAATAGAATCTGATGTGCTTCCAGGAGGAGCACGAGGAGGAGGAAGAGGAAGAGGAGAGTTGGAAATTGCCATTTTCTACCCTTCTCTGTCACCAATTGCTCCCTATATACAATAAGGACAGCAGAGCCCACACTGCCCTCTCAGGTGCCATTGTGGGCCTCACCGCAGAGCCAAGAGCCACCCCAGCACCCTGTATCTCTGTGCCTGAAAAGCCACAGGCAGGCAGGAGATGCTGGTGGGAGGAGGGAGCCAGGGAGAAAGTGGGGCATTGATAAAAGCAGCACTTTATTTGATAAAATTGTAAAGAGCAGCTTGTACAGTGGAGAAAGATCTCCAAGTAATAAATGTCAGGTTTATGAACAATGGAGCCTCTCTCCTCCTGACTGAAATTGCTCTTTAAGGTCAGCACCTTAAGTGCTCCCAAGGGGATGGGCCACCCTGCTGGGCGGGGCTGAGCGCCACAGCCCAGTCATGTGGGGGGTGCCGCTCCTCACTGTGGTACTCAGGTCTGCACCGAAAGAAGTGAGGGCCATGCTGAGCAGCTTTAAGAAGGGCAGACAGCCAGGTACCCACTCACAGAGAGGACCACGGTCCTCACAAGAGCCACGCCAACTGGACGTCCAGGAGCAACCTCTTACATGTGTGTCTGTATATACATACGCATAAGCTGACTTTGGTGGTAAAGAGTCCAAATGCAAATGTGAGATTTCCTTTTGTCTGTACCCAGGGGTAATCAAATGTTTCATGTTATTTCCGTGTGATCTACAGATGAAGGAAAAACAAAGGAGAGGTTCGGTTACAGAACTTGCTAAGATTCCAGTCTGCCGACTCCCTGCACATAAGAGTAGGAAAGCACCTCTCTGACAAGTTCAGGCACTCACAGAAATGGGACGGGGGCAGCACTAGAATGGGGTCTCTGCCCTCTCTGGGCGCTTGCACTGAGTGTCAGCCTGGGGAAGGTAAGAGGATCACCGCACTTCTAACCAGTTCTGACGGAGACCCTTCCGCTTTGACTTCGGGGGCAGTGTTAGAGGACAGGAACAGGTTTAGAACGTCAGCTCATATTTCCAGACATGATGTAATCACTCAGTTGTCAAAAGTCTTTGTTGACCATCCAGTGTGTTCCCAGCACTGTCTTAGAT
Source organism: Dolichotis patagonum (assembly GCA_004027295.1). Classification (NCBI taxonomy): domain Eukaryota; kingdom Metazoa; phylum Chordata; class Mammalia; order Rodentia; family Caviidae; genus Dolichotis; species Dolichotis patagonum. The sequence goes on along the minus strand of PVJX010000023.1, from coordinate 191,799 downwards.
GGTGGGCACAAAGCAGGAGAGAGGCATGGATTCCTGCAGGGAGGTTCAATGTGTTTGGCCTTGCTGTATGTTTACTGAAAAGAAAGCAAGCATTCAAATCACTTAGCTCTGTGCAGAAGTAGCCGCTTTCAGAATGAGGAGGAAATGAAAGAAAAAAGAAAGGGAGAAGGAGAAGGTGGCGTAGAGAGACAACAGACTGGAAGCAGATAGTGAAGCGTGTCTCTGCTCCCCCAAGCGATCTGTCCCCATACTAAGATCCCCGTGTACGTGCTGGCAGAGCGCTCTGACATCAGTGAGCCAACTTCACACCAGATCTTCCTGCTAAGGTAGCTGAGTCGTGGTGTCCAAGTTCCCTGCTTTAAGGTTCAAAGAAAATACCTCACCTTGTGCTGTGCGCCAAGGAGCCCCCTGCATCTTTCTTGAGCTGTTTGGCCACATGGCCTTCTTGGAACAAGTTCCCAAAAAGCTTGGTAGAATTGGCAGCAATTGGAATTGAACCAGCTACTGCAGAAAAAAGCCTGTGGCAAAAGTCAATGCAAGAAGGACACAGAGAGGGGTGGCTCGGGGGCCCAGCGACTGATGCAGTCAGAAACAGAGATGATGAGCAGCCCCTGAGCTGATCTGCATTTCCTGCAGCAGGGTCCTGATAGACCATATGGTCTGGCCTTGACCCTTTCTGCCTGTGAGCAGCAGCCCTCGCTGTGGCTGAGTTCCACTTCTTGTTATTCTTGGCACTAGGAGTCCTGATCATAGGGTGGTTCAACATCATAATCCAAAGAATCCAATAGAAGCCATCTGGAATAGCAACCAACTTTAACCTTGAGGCCTACTTGAAAACAACTTTCATGCACTGAGCCCTGTGTTCCCATGGAAAAAGAGGTTATTCTGAGCGTATCTGAGAACCCATCAGGGAACTGGGAGCCATCCACCTCGGAAGACAGCGCAGTGTAACCAATTCAGCCTCGATAGCTATAGAAAGCATTTTCCTGTCTGCATGGTGCCAACGTCCAGTTCTGTGCACAATGGAGGTGCAATCAACAAAGCCGAGAAGGTAACAAGACACACCCCAGGATGTGCTGAAACAGAAAGCACAAAGGCCACGCCTGTAATAAATCAATTAGCTGATTATTCTACAGAGGAAACGCAGTGAAATGGACCAGTGGCTCTTGCTCTGGGTTCTGAAGTCAGAAAAAGGAACGGTAAGCAATGAAAATTGAACAATTAATCCTAATCTCTGCCTTGTTTTCTTTCTGTTGAGGCGCCTCATGCTTCCCATTGAAGTCCCTACTGGCCACACTCATGCCTGTGTAAGCTTGCACGGCACCCTGCATGCACAGCTCTCTCAGCCTGTGTGTCCTAGTCCCCAGGGAATTTTCAAAACTTCAATTAACAGTAACAAAGTGAAAACATAATTCTCCCAAAACGTCACAGAGCGAGTCAGTGAAAATGCACAGAATATTATATCCAAGACCTGTTTTAAGGCTGTGGGATTCAACTATGCAGAAGATGAGTCTTCACAAGAAGCCATGTCTCCTCTAGGTGACCCTTCAGGGAAGCTTTGTGCTGTTGGAGGAGAAATTCCATCCCAGGTCTATGGCACAGGAACTGGGCGCGGGTGCAGCCTCTTGCTGCAATGAAGCCTAACCATGCTCAGCAAGGCCGACGTGCAAGCGGCTGGAGCACGAGCCAGGAATAGCAGCTCTATTCTCTGGGCTGCAGCCAGGGAGCCTGAAGCCCAGAATCCCACCCAAGAAAGCGTCATTGCAGGGCAAATGTCATTTCCTACAACACCGACTCTTAGATCCAAAACAGCTCCACTGCCTGCACTGATGAGAGACGAAAGACTGAGGAAAATAGGAGTCGGGGCGAAGCTTCACTGCTCTTACCACCTGATACAGAATGAGAGGGGGAAATTAGTAGCAGCTGCTATTTTGAAGAGATCCTTCTCCAGAATAGTAAAAACCTTATAATCAAAGATCTGAGATCTAAACTTGTGTCCTAATTGTGGCTGGGCTGGAAAGCACATGAGAAGAAGATAGACACACACCACAAAGTGTTGAGTAGCCTGCCACGGTGATTAACTGATACATATGGGAATAAGAGAATTTCCTTCAGAAAATTTATAGGACCCCGCCTTACAATCTGGGGTTAAAGGGTCTTAGCAGAGACAACCTGCTGCCCTCCTCTGCAAGCTCACGTAGCACATTTGTGTGACAGGGGGACAGGAGCCTTCCTTGGGCTGCCACGGCCCTGAGCCCTGCAGCTGGGCAGCAGCAGGTAGGTGCACCTGGTGGCCTTGGGCCTGGAGAGGCAGTAATTCAGGACCCTGAGTCCAGGCTGCCTAGGAACCCTTCCTACCTCACCATCTATTCCCCAACAAGGACATACCCACTCCTATTTCATGTAGTGCGATTATCAGTTCTCTTTGTTTTCCAAAAAATGATTCCATAATTTAAATAAAAAGGTTCAAGATGACTGTGAGAAATAATGGCTGCTCTAGATTTCAAAACAATCCCCAAAGGACACTGCCCACAGCATTAGCTACCACGCAAATGACATCTGCATAACCGAGGAAGGGCTTTGGACTGACAGCTCCGGTGTGATCCAAGTCCAGCTTTGTTCCCCTTCAGAGTCTTAATTCCCATCTCGAAGGTCTCACCCAACAGACCTGGAGAGAGGAAGAGGAGCACCTTCTTGGGTGGCAGCACTGGGCCACTTCTCGTCTTGACGTGATAGGAGACACAAGTTCATCACAGAGAAATAAATCATGGAAGAGCCCAGGAAGGAGAATGAGTTGGCAGGGAGGAACTGAGTCACAGAGAGGGGCAGAGTGACAGACAGACAGCCACAGAGGCACCCTCAGTGGTGACATCTGATGACACGTCCTCTCTTCCCAGCCTGCAGCTCCCTTCTAGGAAGGAGGCCAGCATAAATTCTTCCACTCAGCGGTGCCCAGATAGACCAGAAAGAAAACAAAAAGGGGATTAATCTCAGCATTGCAGGTGCCCTCAACCACTCTGCTAACACCCGCCTTCCAGGGAGGGTTTGATTTGAGGGCCTTGCCAGGAGCTGAAATGCCCACCGCAGGTGCCCTCCTCCCCACCACATTTCATTTGATTTCTATCAAGCCGAGCGGCTGATTGCCTCACTCTGGAGGCCTGGCAGTGGTACATTAACCTGCCGGATCTCGGTGAGCAGCGTGGGCTGCCAGTGTGGCTATCAAAGGGCCTCTTCTGTGTTTGCCGGCTCCTGGAGATGATGACAAAGAGCGGCAACAGAAAAACCTCAGCCTCGTGGCGGCACTTTCTTGCCTCATGATTAACCTGCACGTTGGTAAACACACAGGAAGCTTTGCAAGGAGGCTTCTGTGCCCCACACTTGAAGCTTCTGCACTTTGACAAGGGGCACAACTTTGATGCTTTCTCCTCGATGTCATCGGCTTCTTTCTTTCCTGTGTCCCCCATCTAGAGATGGCACTGGCCTCCTCTGTTTTTTTTTTCTTCCTTTTCTGCCCTCCTCCTCAGTGCATGTGCACAGTGGGTTAAGAGGCGGCACCGAGCCCAAACATACGTAGAAATGACTGTATCATCACCTCGGGAACGCTGAAAGGGGAGAGCACTGCCTGTGCACATTTTAATTGAGTTTTGTAAAGAGAAATAGAGGAAAGGCTCTGTGTTTGCACCCACGAGTCTGTAGTCACAGTAGAACAGCAAGAATTTGACTTCCCAAGATTTCTGGTCCCAAATTCTGTACTAAAAATGACCTGTCTGGACAGATCTGGTACCCTGATGTCAAATCTTACCGATGGTGTGCCGCCTTCTGAACAGACCTACTGCACACGAGGGCCACTTTACCTGTGGCTCCTCCTAGAAGGTCATGGGATGTATGCACATGTGCTACGGATAGGACCAAATCCTGCTGCCCAATCCACACGTCAAAATAATTCCCGCTTCTTGTTAACTCTATTAATACTTTTACTAATGCACTAAATGGCATTCTAATGGCTTAAGAGCAGTAAATTCCCTCCCCAGACACTTTTCATTGATCTCCAGGGTGGCCTATTTATCACGCTGGCTCTGACCAATAAAAATGGGTGGCATTACAAACACAGGATGAGGTAGGACATCATGCTGGACATCCAAAAGTCGGGCTCTCTTTTCAGCCCTTCTCCTATCAGAGATGCTCCGGCCTAACCTTTTCTGAGCCTCCTATTTCTCAGCAGAGAGTGAAGATTCATGCCTATGTCCCTCAAGGGTGGGGGGAATATAAGTGCACAGTTGTTGAGTAGGTTGCTCAAAATTTTAGCCCACAAGAGGTCTATTTCCCTGATGCAAAATCAGCTGCTTCACTCTTCTCCAGCCATGGCTGCAGAACATCCTAGTCCTCCAGACGACTGTGAAGTCTTTCACACAAGGATTGCCGTTCCCCAGCACTGTGTACATCACCATGGTTGAGCACGGAGCAGGCGATGAATAAATTCTTACTGATTAATATACATAATGCCATGTTGACTACACAATATTTTCACTAGTTATTTGCAAAGCACTTATCCCAATTCACTTTCGAGGGCAGGGACCATTCAAGTACAGCACTTCTCATGCTTCCTTGAGTCTAGCCTCGAGTTTGTGACACAGTGAACAGCTGGGGAGAGTAACTTTCAGAACAGGAGGGCTGTTACCTTGCTATATTCAGGTGATGTATTTTATTCTAATTCATGGATGATCTGAGAATATCACCAAATGGCTTAGTGAATCAGCTGACTTGCTAGGCACGGGAGCAACATCTTTCTGGATGCTGGATTCTCCAGCTGGGCTAGCAAAGTATGTCATGGATACTGTAGCTGGGGTACAAGAGTTAAAGAGCTGACTTAAGGCTATCTTATAGTTATAGTTGGGTTTTGCTTGATGATACTCAGGGTTTGCTCCCTTGTTGGGTTTTTATTATTTGCATTGCATATTTATAAGGTATATCACTCCTAGAATTGACTTGATGTGTTGTGATTGCAACAGCTTTGTTATGTGACCTGATAACTGATGGGTTCGAGTGAATTTCTCTGTATTTGTCTTCCTTCATTAACCACCAAACACACACAAACTAGAAGTGAGGAACAATGGTGAGCTTTCCATGGATACATGTAGCATCAGTCACCTAAAGCTCCCCGGCACTGCCTGGAGAGGGCCGGCAGTTAAGAGCATTGCCGAGTCTCCTCTGCTATGCCTGGTGACACTGTACCATTGAGATATCTATCATTATTAATGCGGCTCCTCTTTGGTCAATATTCACTAAAGATGCCACAGATTCCAGTCCTTGGGCACTGCAGAAGATCACAGAATACAGTAGAGCTTTTTGGCCTCTTTAAAGAATGGAGCACATGATTTCATAGAGTGCCATAGAACAAGACACTGGCTGTAACACATGCAGAAATGTTGCCTGCTGTGCTGCTATGGCTTGTGTCTGGATGTCCCTCAAGGGCTCAGGCAGTCATAGGGGTGCTTTTCAGAGGCACCCGAATCTAGGATGCAGTAATGGTTGATTTGTTGTGTTAATCTTAGAAGTTTAGAAGCTAAACTAGATGATTCAGCAATTCTATGTCCAAGGTGCAGAGGACCTGCCCTAGAGCAGCTGTTTATACCCTAGGATTTAGAGAACCCACCCTTGGGTGGTTAGTCTGCATACAACGTAACACAGGAAAAGAGGCTTGCTCTCTCCATGTGCTCTTAATATTTTGCTGCCTTATGACACCATGAACTTTCGTCCCTCTGCCAAGCCACCCTGCTTTGGAGCCACCTGATTATGGACTGAAACCTCCACAATCTTTGAGCTAAAATAAACCTTGGCCTCTTTAACTTTGGGTGTTAGGTATTTTGTCTCAGCAGTGAGAGGAAAGTAACTAAGACAAATACTTAACTGCAGGATGCTTCCCTGTTAGATACATAAATTAAACCCAGCCCAGGAAGAAAAGACGCACTAGACAATAATATCTGAGACAGCAGAGGCAACTGTTTCCTATTTCCAGAGTTCTGGGGACTGCTTCTGGAGAGGCTTTCTAGCTTCTTCCTGCTTGAACAAAGAATTGGGCAAAATAAGCTCAAAAGGTAGTGAGGTTTCCCATTGATTAAAGGTAGGAAAAAGGCTCTGTAGGGAAAGTTGAGCCAATTAAATGAAGTGCACTCGCAGGATGAGAGGGACCACTGTGAAAGAGTGGCAGTTGTCTTTTGGGTTCCCTGACTCTGCACTGATATCAGGTCTGGGCTGTCCTCTCAAAAATCCTGCTGATTGCCCTGAAGAATTAAAGATAGCACTCTCTGGTCAGTTCCAGCTGCAACCTTGGGCTAATGTGTTCCAGATCTCCTCAACTGACAGGTCATGCCCACTTGGCCAGTCAGCTGGCCTCACTCTAATATTCTGCTGCAGGAAATCACAGGACCTCAGCACATCTTATCTCAAGAACATTCCTTGGGGTTACATAATACTTTAAGGCACAGATGCAGACAAGCATGCTTGAGCATTTTATGACTACACAACAACAAACGCCAGAGGTGTTGTCCGTCCATTTCATGCCAGCTGTGTGGCTCAGAAAGGCTGAAGCATTTGGCCAAGCAGGCAGCTGTACACCCAGCACTGGGCCGCAGTCTCAAAAGCAGTTGTCACTCATTGCTGTATTCTACTGAGTCCTGAAGATCTTATCTCTAGCAAAGGCCAGAGGGATCTCTCCTCATCAAAGGGACGAGATCCAGAAAAGCCAACAAGATAAATGATGATCAGCCATCTAGTTGGGAAGACTTGTCACATTAGCCTTTACCAAGCTCCAAAGCTGGATGGAAATTCTGCTTCCTCAACTAAATGATAAGCTCATGTAGAGGTGAAGCCCAGTTCATTACTTTTTCTGTCCTTAGCACCAGAAGAACACTACATGCAAACATCCTCTTCAATCAACAGTGGTTGTTACACTCTAAGAAAAGGAACCCCATCGGCTGGGAGCTCAGCCCGGAAGAGACTCACTCTGGAACTCACATCCAGTCTACCAAGTCCCTTGTGCTTCCTTCAAGGAACTGTGTCAGGCTGTGGGCACGGCGGCCTGCTCCCAAGGAGAGGCAGCCAGAGCAGTGCAGAGAGGGCTCTGTAAAGAGCACTCCCTGATGTCCAGAAAGATGGTCCCTTGAACTGTAAGTGGATGAGTTATAGCCAAGGAGTCATTACCTGAGATGATTCCAGTGAGGAGCTCCCAGGAGACCACAGTCATCCAGGGACACGTAGTAGACACCAGTGAAGTTATTAATAAATGAACTTTGCCACTGTTCGCTCATGCTGCCTGCTGATCTTTATACTATGTTGCATAATTAATCTGTCAACATTCTGTGACAGGGTATAAATATTAATAATATGATCACACAGTTAGCTGTTTCCTTTAAAATTCAGCACTGAGGAGATAAATCGGCCACTTAATCTTGCTAGATTCTAAAAAGCAGAGGAATGAGTGGCAGAGGAGGTGGGGACAGGAAGGGGAGGGGGAAGAAGTGGCGAGCTAATTGGAAATTGGAGCTTTCTTATTTTAATCTGGCTGCACGCATGTACTTTCAGATGGATGTTGAAAGGCAGACCATGCTGAAACTAGCTTAGTTCTTTTATTCTCACGTAATGAGATAAACCTTTTCTCTCTTGTTTTTCTTTGTACTCCAGGGACAGGAGAGCTCTGGTTTCCATCTGGCATTGCTCATCTCTGAATCTGCATGAGCTGATGTAGAGCTGAGCCCCAGTTTATTAATTCTGCTGTCTTCCCCGAGCACCAGCAGAACACTACATGCAAACAACCTAACTATTCAAGAGTGGTTACTTTTATTCCAAGAAAAGCCCTAAATTCAGGAACGAACTAAGTCAACGTTCCCTTTTGTTTGATGCAAGAAGGGAGGTATATGTTCTCCTGAAAAGCTGACCAACAAAAATTTAGGAGACCCACAGGATAGGAGCAGCATTGAAATGCAGCTGCAATTAGGTAAACCACAGAGAGAACACATGTTGTGTCCTCAAAGTTTTACATAAATTGTCCTTTTCCATTGGGCTTGCCAAGTGCTCTCTGTTTGCAGTAACCAAACAACTCCTAGGAACTTCGGACATCCAAGAAGTAGGTGAAGTGTGATCTCAGCACTATGTGCTGACCCCAGGCCACTCACACAGGACTTTCCCCCTACTTGCCACTCTGTATACTCACTCATTCAACCCTGAACACTTCTTGATCATCTACTTGGTAGTCGGCATCACATGAGGATATAATTGACATTAAAAATAAAAAAGAAAAAGGAATCAAATGCAAATCATGACTTCAAGGAACATAAAATTTATTTGAAAATAAAATATGAATAACAGCAATTATTACGTAGATAGGAAAACTATTCATACAGCAAGAAAAATTCAGAAGCAATTTACATTCTTGTTTTTCTATGGAGCTTTATAGTGTCATTCTAGTAATTATTTTCTTGTCACATCTTTTACTGATTTGTCCATTTTACAGTCAATTATTTCTCTAGGGTATCAGCAGCAAATAAGAATGTAGAAATAAAAATTGGCTTGGAAGTTCACGGTCAGCCAGCTGTGTGAAGCCATTTCACAGTTCAGAAGATCAAGTCCCAGGGAAATTCAGGGAGTTTTCCAGTCACAGGCTTAATTTTTAAGAGAGGCAGGGTTAGACACAGGCTGCCCTGCTCCCAGACTACTGTTCTGACAGGGCCACCAACATGATAGAAGACAAGAAACTCCTGGCCCCTAACCTACTAGTCACTAAAAGCACATTTTGTGTTTCCTTAAGCTGTGAGGTACTAACAACTGTTTTGCTGTAAACAGTGAGTCTTCACTTGGGCCCACAGATCCCAAATAAGTAACTACCAATAGAAGAAAGCCTCACTTTCATTCTGTGTCTGTCTCCTTCACTACCTAGATCCTGCTCCACTCCACAGAGACACAGGTAAATCATTCAGAGAGCATCTGTGTGAAGTCTGGGAAAGCAAACCTTCTTAGCCCCTGCATATGCGTGACCTAGCTCAGAAGTCTCCAGTCATCCATCGCCCTGAACCTAAGGTAACCTTAGATTCCGGCAGAGCCTCCCAGTACTGAGGCTGCTTCAAACAGAGACAGTCATCTAGGGGGACTGCATTTCTCAGAGACGCTTCGCAAACTCAGAACTGAGATGGTCAGTCACCTGCTAGGCCACCTCAGCTCACCTCAGAAAGCCAGGCTCATGCTTCTGAAAACGAGCCAGTCTGATTCTCTTCATCAGCACTGTGTCCCCTTTTCCTCTTGGAGCTGAAGGCCTTTCCTATTTGAGGGCCCTTCCTTCTTTTGTTTATAACTCTACCTAATGAATCCACCTCTGCCTCATACTGGCTTTGTTCTGAAATGCTTTTCTGTGCCAAGAGTGAGCAAGCCTAACTCACAGGGTAAAGCGAAGTGCTCATCTCCTTTTGGGGGAACCTCGTAAGATCCATCTAGGGACACTTTCCGTGCCACAATATCTTTGGATAGATCTTGGAAACAACCTAAGTGCCCATCAACTGAGGAATGGATAAAACAGTTGTGGCATTTTTATACAATGGAGTACTACTCAGCTATAAAGAATGATCACATCGAGATATTTATAAATAAATGCACACGACTTGAGACCATTCTCTTAAGTGAAATAAACCAAACTCACAAGGGTAAATACCATAAAATCTCCCTAATATGAGATTTGATAAGAGTATATAAGCATGAGGCCCCATCTCACAGCTTTGAAGTCTTTCAAAGTTTTAAATCATCAGTTGGAATGGTGTTATCCTGTTTTGTTTGACTATATCATACGTGATGATATGAACAGCTGTTTTGAAGAAAACATTATGACAGCTATTGCTGATTTAATATTATCCTTCTTAGAAGTCCTACCATGCTTTTTTTTTGTTCTATTACCATTGGTTCTATCTACCACA